>CM043118.1:55951297-56551297 GCA_023701765.1 Hylyphantes graminicola | reverse complement strand
CTAGTTACCTATAGTACTCTTCTAATTGTAATAAACTGTAACTAGTTACTTTTCAAATTAAGTAAACTGTAACTAGTTACCCTTCAAAAATAGCTAAACTGTAACCAGCTACTCTTCAAATTAAGTAAACTGTAACTAGTTTTACTCTTCAAAATAAGTAAACTGTAACTAGTTACTCTTCAAAATAAGTAAACTATAACTAGTTACTCTTCAAAATAAGTAAATTGTGACTAGTTATACTCTTAAAAATAAGTAAACTTTAGCTAGTTACTCTTCAAATTAAGTAAACTGTAACTAGTTACTCTTCAAAATAAGTAAATTGTAACTAGTTATACTCTTCAAAATAAATAAGCTTTTTTAATTAAGTAACTGTACCAGATTTACTTTTAAAAAGTAAATTTTCAAATTCCGGTAATAACTTTGATTCGGGGAGGTTTGAGATTCATTATTGCTTTCGACGATGTCCCTTCAAGGGAACAATAATCGGATCATCTAGTTTCTGTTCTCCACAAATAACCTAACCTTAATAAAGCTCTACGATAACTTTTACTTTACTCCAGAAGGTGTTATTTTTGTCGCTACCATAAAAGTTACGAAGTAACAAAACCTGACAGCTTTATAGCGTTTGGTTAAATCACAGTTTAGACCTGTTGAACTTTTCTGTCTCCAGAAGAACCGTTTGATGGTTTTTCTCAGTAAAAAGACATTAAAAACAGTTTTAAAATTTATTTTTTTAAATGCTTTGTTGGGGAAATGAAACTAACACCTTTTTCGTGTGACATGTAACTGTAAAAATTGTATATGTTACTAATTAAAGCTGAGTTATTTTTGTACAAAATGAAGCTAGACAAAAGGCTTCATCTTTTTAACGGTTTGCTTTAAAATGAAACTAATACTTGGTTGGTGTGACATGTAATGGTAAAAAATATACACTACTATTCAAACTGAAGTTAATTTTTGCTTTGTCCTTTTTCGGAAGACATTTAAACTTGTAGAGAAGTCCAGAGGTTAATAGTTTTCTTTATTAAGGAGGTATGGGACACTTTCAACTTTTTTCTTTAATATTGCAGATATCAATATAATTTTTTTTCCATGAATGTATACCAAATATACTTACACTTTTAGATAGTCAAAGGTTTTAAATTATCATTATTTATTTTTTTAAAAAATAAAATGTGTCAAAAAGTGATGTCTCTTATTTTTGTTATAAGTCAAAAACTTATTTATTGGCAAACAAATGTTTAGCATTTTCATAAACAGAAAAATGTATTTAACAAACTGTCTTTACCGATTTTTCATATTTGCCATAGTTTTTTTTTTAAAAATTATTGAAGTTTTTTGTAATAATTTCACAGGTTCACTTTTTTTATAAAAATTAATAAATAAAGAAATAAACTATTTACAACTAATCCCTAAAGACAAATTAAAGATATATGTTTGAAAAATATGAGTAAAAAATTTTGACACTCTATGGCCAGTAGATTTTGAGTTATATCAATTTAAAGTCAAAAAATCATCGAAAACACGATCAAGGAGAAAAACAGCTTTGAAGTTTATCACTTTCCTTACTGAAGCGCTCCAAACCGACCGAACAACTAAGGATTCGATAACGTTATTCCTATCTAATATTACGAGGAAGCAAAGATTATAAACGTGGTTGGCCAACACAGATGTCATGACACAAAAAACTACACATCTCACGTTCTACTGCAGATATAAATAAAATTTTTGTTTTAAATTATTCTAAAATATTTGTGTTATTTTTTATGATAATAATAATTTTTTTGATTTTTTGAGGATTTTGTGTCCCATACCCCCTTAAAATAAACGTGTTGCTACAGTTAACATAACTTTTTCGCTTGCCGTTATTTATAAGCACTATTTATAGGATCTGGGAATAGAAGAAACAGATTATGAGCAATAATTAATGTAACATTTTCGACAATATAAATCAAAATGACGTCTGTTTTTTTCATGTGTATTTTTAAAAGTTAGTGGTTCTTGACTTTTATATAGGGTAGACTACGTAGTCAAGTTATTAACGACCCATGACATTGCATGCAGCTTGTATTAAATTATTGTTTAGTCACTTGTTTCTTTTTAAATACAATTTATACAAGGATGAAGAATAGAGAAACCATAGCAGCTTTTAGCACTGAGGATCGCATTATCAAAACTGTTAAGTCCCATGCGAAATACTGGAAGTCTACTTTTTTTCAGGGTTGTCACATTATCTCATCGTTCCATAAATTTCGAGGTGCTGAAAAATATCCAAATAAACACAGCTGTGGAATTGTACATACAAATGACAATCAAATGTCAAAATTAAGGTTTATCAATGGTATAATTAGTTAACTTCTTTTAAAAAGCCCCCGAAAAAGAAATCTCAAATGAACGAATAACATTGTCTTAAATATGTCGATAAATGGAACCTTTTGATATCGGTTCAACCCTCGACATCAATACATGTAACAGTGAGTGACACCATTTCGACACAAGCAAAAAAAGCCTTTATTTCAATTGAAAAAAAATTAAAACTGCTAATTTTATAATCTTAAATAAAATATTAGCTAGTTACGTGGTTACAAAAGTCATTCTTTACATTAAATTTTCCTTTTCTGAGTATAAAATTTATTTTGACAATATCAAATTTTCACCCATCATCGGCATTCCATCGATATTGGTTGTTTTTATGATATGGCAATATCGAGTCGATATCAAGAGTACATCATTGGGCGCTACTAAGAAATTTAAGCCACCGTGGTCCAACAACAACAACAAACTGCAACTATGCAATTAAAATTATTATAAACAGACGTTAAAGCATTTTTTACTCATATTGAATGAGTCTCAATAACCAAATATTGAAGTTCATTTAAATGATACCAAGTTCCTGGAAATATAACTCGATGAAAACATCAATTTATAACATCAGAACGGTACAATTCTTCCGGGTCCACTTACTCAAACCACCTGTCATAGTCAAGAAGTGAATGAAGAAAAATAGCAGTAACTGAACAGGGTCTCACTAGGCAGATTGCCCCGCAGTAATTTCGACTAAAATTAAATGCTATCGAACATCTCTGCAAATATGACTCAAATGAAAACATCAATTTGAGATCGATATCAATTTATTTCATCCTAACGGTACATCTCGTCCAGGTGACAAAGAAACCTCTATTATAGGGTCACCCATTCAATCAAACCACCTGCCATTTCTTCTAAGAATAGAACAAAGCCGCCATGACACCTTGCGTCACATTCAGCTTCCGTGGTCAACAACAACAAACTGCTACCGTTGCCATCCACAAAAAAATTATAAAATAAGTAAAGCAGGCTACTGTTGCCACTCGGAGAAATAATATAAGTAAAAAAAACGGTTCATAGGTCATCGGAGATCAGAAAGGCGAGGTCAAACGGAGGTATTTCTGCCCCGTTTCTTCTGAGGAGGTTAGGGACCCGCCTAATTTGCACGTGCGGCCACTGCGTTGTGTATTGTTAGGGTGTCCCTTCAATTGAACGTGGGGATGTTAAAAGAAATAGCAATATGGTATTTTGTAGTTGTTAGTGTCATCTTATGATTGGAACAGTTTCCTAGAAGAACTAAAAATATTATGTAATTATAATTACATGATTAACAGTTACCGTCAATGTAAAAAAAAAAAAGTTAATAAAATTAGAGAGTATTCAACGAAAAAGTGTTTTTCATTTTTTTTAAACCAAGAAAGTTCAATTCTATTCTTTTATATTGGGGCGGAATTGACTTTATTATAAAAATACAATAAAAAGAGCGTTTTTATGCAGATTTACCAAATTATTTTGTGTACTTTTTATTACTACATAATATATTGTGTTTGAATTGGTAAATTTTGTTTTAGACTCAAGTATCAGAGTTTATTAATCTCTTTGAGGAATTTTATTACTTTGATTTTTAATCTTGTAGAAAACACTACTTATAATTGATTTTCGTTTAATAGCCTGGGGAAAAAGTATCCAAATCAGAAAAACTTTAGAGACGAATAAGTAATGGATTAAAATCTAAAAGCAAAATAATTATTTAGAAGACTAAGTGCACTTGATAGCCAAAAGCTAATGTGTTTGTAGGTCGGTGTAAAGATTTTTTTTTAATAAAAGGAATTATTTGGTATAGTTTTCATATCCTTGATAAAATTGAATGTTTACTGCATAATTAACCTTTGTTTTGAACATTATCTCATGGTTGCTTGATTAATTTCTTACAGGAAATCTGCCCCAAGTGTCAACCATTTGGGCTATTTGAATACGACACATTCTGAAAGGTAAAGTGACATTTTTTTAAATTTCAAGTAGTTAAAGATATTTTTTCCATCGACGACTTTCTCTTAAATTGTAGGCATTGCATGTATCATGAAAAGCCAAACATTTTCGAGATATTTAATTTTATAGTTCAATTATACATCTCTTTAAAAAATTCTTTCCCAGGTAGCACAACAATATTGACCATTCTCGTCTCATATTATCCATCGTCCAATGCATAATGGGCTACGTTTTACCGACCCCCTGGTCAATATCGGTGTGCAATATTGGCATAAATATCATTTGAAAAAAAATTGCAATTCTAAATTCTTGATTGAAAAATATTGCGAAGCATATTATTTGCCTTTTACACTTGCAAATACTTAATTTTACTGCAATCTTATAGTATTGTACTTTTCTTAATTTCCCGTATAAAAACCTCAAAGAACGGAAAAGTCTGTTTAAAATCGATGGAAAATGATCGCCTTCATCTAATATTCTCCAAGTTTGGCCGATACTTATACGACATTGGCTAAAATTGCTGTGATACCTGGGTTGATGCCTTGGATTTTAAAATTAAATATAGCAGAACTTACACTCTTAAAACAAAAGAGTGAAATCCACTCCAGTTGAAGAAGTGCATTTTCGACACTGAAAAGGAATGAATATTAACTCAAACTGAGTTAAAATCACTCGCTTGGAGTGATCCTGTCGGAGGTTTAACACACAAAGGATCCACTCCAAAAGGAGAAGTGCATTTTCCAGACTATGGAGGAGTGAAAATTAATCAGATTGAGTTAAAATCGCTCGTTCATTTTAGGAGAGTAGGATATTTATTTTAAATATAAAATAAATTTTTCTCTATTTTTAGAGCAAGTTACGTTGCTTGTGTCAAAGAAGTGCTCGAAATAAAAAAAAATCAGAATTTTAGCCTCGCTACTTTTTAAATAAGTAATGTGTTTTTGGCGTAGTTTCTGAAGTAGAACTATTTATTTTATCTGGTTTCCATTTTTTCAACCTTTAGATAGTTTTAGAATAATATGAATTTACTTGAAAATGGTATTTGTTTCATACAACATAACCGTAGAACAGCTACTATTTCCAAATCACCGCAAAACTACCGTCCATCTCTGAAAGGCCTGCGCTCAAACCTTCCTCTTCAAGAGACCTATATATAGAAAAAATACGCGATCGACAAAGGCTCCATCGATGGTTGAATACCGAACCCCCAAATAATGGGTATAAGAAAAGACCCCTCCCAATTTTTTCAATATATTTTTTGTCCTTCATCTTTTTGTCCTGGTGTAAGAAGTGGTCTTCTAGAAGGAGCTATATATGTTGGTGTGACAATGGTTTAACTGTTTTACTGCAACACAATATGAATTTAATATATTAATACACTTCTATATATAAATTGAACATATTACTACACTTTTATAAACAGTTGAGTAATCCCTACACTGCCATACAGATGTAACCGATTTTTACACTGCCATACAGCTCTAACATGAATTAAATTGCAAAATTTATTTACTGCTCTGTCTCGTAGATTTTATAAATTACTACACTTCTCTGTACAGTTGTAACATATTAATAGAGTTTTATACTGATTTAACAGGAGTATAATGAAAAAACGCTTCCTAACATGGCAGATTTTACATAAATCCGCGTACAATTACCCCCATACCACCCCCCTCAACTCCCCCCCCCCAAAAAAAAAAAAATCAAATCAACTTCTGGGGGGAAAGACACATTTTGTAGACGATTTCATTTTTTAAAAAGTAGAGCACACGAAATAAAAGTGGTCAGTCTTTAACCCTCTAATGCATTTTTATGCATAATTTTTTTTTCATCCCAAAAAATATATATGTATCTTTAATACTTATACATTATGCAAAAAATACTGAAAAAAATTTAACTGCATTAGAATTTAAATAATTTCAATTCTTAAATTTTTTTCTATATGACAAAAACCAACTACAAAATTCCAATTTTGATAATAATGACTAGAAAACTACTAAATATATTTCGAAATAACCCTCTTGAACTATAATTAATTTTTCAAAAAAAAATTTGTTTTCATTTGGTACTGGTATTATTATACTTTGAATGCTACCAAAAACGCAATTTCACAGCAGTTATAAAAACCTCACTCTTTAATTTTGAATACACTTTTACAACTGTCATCTATGAGGATTATTAATATATTAGTAACTAAAACTTCAAAATGGAATGTAATCGATGAAAAAACACAGATTTGTCGAGAGGTAACTGTAATTTAATAGAATAAAATGGAATGTTACTTGTTGCCATATGGAAACAGAATGCACCAGAGGGTTAAGGGAAAAGCAACTTGTTTTTACTTTAAAATTATAATTTTTAAGAACTCTAATATCGTATTGAACCTCGTTCAAATTCATTTTTATAAAAAGAAATGACTGATACCTGTTATCAAAAACTGAAAACTGATATTGGGATATGGTTTTATCGGGCCAGGTCAATTTCGGAACTAATTAACGTGTTAATTGTTTGTGTGTGTGTGTGTGGGGGGGGGGGGGGTAAAAAAAGTCACGAAACGGGGACGCCAAGTCGCAAGAGGTTAAGTTCAAGCTGTTCTAGAGTGTTTTGAGACATACCAATGTTAAAAAACACTTTTCTACATCAGCGCCTCCAAAACGTGTAAAATACGCAAAATTAGGATGTTCGACCCCATCTCAATACTTTCATTAACTTATATCTCATGCTATAAATAGGCAATTGAAAGTAAAAAATATACGTTACCATTTTATCAACCCAGTGGGGTGGCCCATAAGACGCAATAGGATTTTGTTTCTTTATCGCGCTTTAAGCGATGTCAATGGAGACGTGCATCAAGTTTTTGACAAGCTGCTCTCTCAAATTTTTTTCGATCCAAAAGGGGCAGTGGGGGATATATGAAAGGACCGCTGATTATTTTATACCTTGGGTATTGTTCGATTTTTTGGCGATGCGGTATTGCATCTTGAGAGAGGTGGTCTAACGGTTAAAAAATACACTCTTAAAACAACTGGGGGATTTTTAACTCAGTCTGAGTTAATTTTCACTCCTTTCGTGTCGAAAGTGCACTTCCCCTATAGGAGTGGATTTCAATCTTTTGTTTTGTTAAACCTCCAATAATCTTAACTATAAACGGGTGATTTTAAGGCGATTACGTGCGATTTAGGAGTTAATTTTCACTTCTTTCCGGAGTCGAAAATGCACTTCTCCTATATGAGTGGATTTCTCTCTTTTGTTTAAAGAGTGTAAGGGGACGTACATAAATTACGTCACGCAAAATGTTGACTTTTTTGACCCCTCCCTCCCCCTATGTCACGCTGCGTCACGTTTGGTCGAACCCCTCCCCCTAAAATTACGTCACGTTTGTCGCACCCTTCCCCCCTTTTTTTAAAGTTGATTTTAATATTTCCTTTTGTGTGTGTTTCTGAAATTTGAAAAATGCATAAATCGATATTTTTTAAAAAATTAACTTGGGAAGAAAAAAAAAGTAAATGCTGTCTTGGTTTAGTAATTTATTCATAGGAAATGTCTTCTAAAAATGGAGGTAGGGTTGTAATCGGATCTGTCAGTTGTCTAGTTCTGGGTATTTTTGATGTTCGTCCATGTAGCTGCTACTTGCTAGTATAGTCCTCTGATTCCTCAAGATAGTAGGAACGAGCAAAATTGTGACACTAAGTTCCGTCAGAAAAAGGTCTTTAAAATGTAGAAGGCTAATAATACCAACGCTGTGGCATGCAATACACCCCCCCCCCCCCCTCTTCTTTCTGAAGTTAAGTGTTTTTTATGATGATCTTAAGATAAAAAAAGATTTCAGATTTCTTTCTAAAAAACTTTTATGTAAAACAAATTTTCCTTGCAAAATTGGAAATTTTGAATTGTTACGTCACGCAAGCTATTACCCTCCCCCCCCCTCCATGTCACGATCCGTCACGTCGTAGCATACCCCTCCCTCCCCCCTCTGAGCGTGACGTAATTTATGTACGTCCCCTAAGCCACTAGAAAATATCGTTTCACTATTTCGCGTGGAATTGTTTAATAAAATGTAGTTGAAGTTCAAGGATTATTTTGACCCCCTGAAATCCTGATTATGCGATAATGTTTTTATATTTGATCTGACATTTAATTTGCAATGTGTTCAGTGCTGGTGTATTTTTTGTGTATCCTAAATAGGTCATCAATGAAAAACATCGACAATGAAATTCTATGCTAATAAAAGCTTATAATTATTAGTTAAAATTATCTTCTTTTTCTGAATGGGCCGACAATGTACATTTTTGTCCAAAGAAGTTTTTTCAAAAGAAAATATAAAGAGTGAAATCGTAGGGTAAAAAGAAATGAAATATTCTAATGTGTTCCAAAGTAGCGTTGTCGTCTGACCGGGGTTTAAAAATGTTCGACATAATCGTTGGGTTTTCCCTCCACTGAACCAAAGTCGGAAATGTAAATGTGAACATTATCGCGCGACCGGATTTTTTTTCTGGTATATTTTAAATAAAAACTTGAAAATTGTCTTATTCTAATAGTATATTTTTGCATGTTTTAAAGCAATTTCCATAATATCGATCATTGGGGAAGGGAAGGGGTATGGATATGAGATTCTACTATTCGACTTCCTTATGCAACTAATTAAAATTTTCAAATTTTCGCTACGCTTACAATTTTATTTTTCTTTAGCACAATTTCATTCCACTTTTCGATTACGCACACACTACATTACCATTACTGAAAAAATTTAATTGCAAGTTTAGACCAAAACCACAATCAAATTCAACTTGTAGGATTACCTTCTATCTCCAAGTCTACATATGTACAACAAAATACCAAAATGAACTCGCCCATTCCTCAACAAATCAACACACAACTTCTCCCTTCCCCCTAATGTTTGACGCCCATTAATAAGCCAGTAACCTCTGTTCCAAGTGGAAAGACACTCCACGACCAAATGTGAGGATGATAACACATATGACGATTTTTAAGGGGGGGGGGGGGGGCTACACGAGCCTACACGTACCCCCTCTGATAAGAAGGGTGCACCAGAAGACGCGTGCAAACGATTTCTGGTATCAGCATCTGGAAGAAACTCTTCAAGAAGTCAACATGAGAGATTTAGTGGTGCTTGGCGAGTTTTTACTCATAAGAAACGTGATACACAAGCGAATGGGATGATTTGGCGAAGGGTGGAATGAAGTATTTTTTTGTAATTTGACACCCAGGAAATATAATGAGGATGACTTCGTGGGGATGAATATTTCCTCATTAGGCTTTTAGTTGCTCAGATGGTGTCAAAAATTATGTTTAATCCAAATCTTGCTCGCGTCTTTAGACTAGCAAGGATTTAATGTCATAAAATACAGGATATACGAAAGTTGGAGATAAAGAGATAATCCCTAATCATATTAGTGGAAAACATAAGTAAAACGTATGGTAATTTTGTTTGATGATAAGATCAAGAGAGCAATGGGATAACGATAAAAGGCTATCTATACAGTACAGATATACTCTCTTAAAACAAAAGAGTGAAATCCACTCCGTTGGAGAAGTGCATTTTCGACACTGGAAAGGAGTGAATATTATCTCAGACTGAGTTAAAATCACTCGTTTGGAGTGATCCTGTCGGAGGTTTAACACACAAGGGATCCACTCCAAAAGGAGAAGTGCATTTTCCAGACTGGATGAGTGAAAATCAATCAGACTGAGTTAAAATCGCTCGTTCGTTTTAAGAGTGTATAAAGTAGTCTTAGTCAAGAGCAATGCCCCAGATCAAGCCAGAATCATGACCTATTGGGACATTTATGACATTGGGGCTAAAATAACCCTTATTTGATTTGTCTTATTATTGTCTCTTGACCGTACTTGAATAAAACCCATTGAAGTGGCTTTTTTACTTGATGCTCCATAGTTTAATTGTTCAAATTTGTCCCTTGATCTTGGTACCTAAATTAAGAGGACGGTCATCAATGGTTCTCGTGTACTAAAGTTGATTCACTCAACCCAAACAATTGTTCAAATGCTTCATTATTTCATATGTTCATATTACTCATACCGACTTACAACCATAAATCAAATGCAATGTATTTCAATTATCTTTTATGTAAAAATGTCCACACATAACACAACATGATATCCATTCATCTACCGACGTCATTTCAACCAACTAATTGCCACTTCCCCAACCACAAAAACCCCCTAAAAGAAAAGAATACAAGGTATATCGTGTGCCACCTGACATCACCCAAAAAATAGAATGTCACATCCGTCTTCTTTTACGGAACACAAAACGGTATCCCGAATCTTAAGGGGTCATAGGAGTCTTAAAAATGTGCAAAGATGATACTACAAAGCATAGTTTGATCTTTCATGTAATTTTTCAACTACTCAATATATAAGTATAATTTTTTTATATGTAATTCTACAAGATTTATTTATTATAAAACAAATTTTAAAATTTATGAAACTTTAGCCAAAACTAAAATAAATTATCTTAAACATAAAGCTATTTGAACACATTGGGATTAGGCTTGCGCGGCAAATTGTGAGGTCAAAATTGAAAAAAAATGACCAAGAAAATGACTTTATATTGTACAAATGTGTACAAACTAGGACTTATACCTAAATTCTCAGCTCAATTGTAATTAGAAATTATTTTAAGAACTTTTTCTAAAAAATTTAATAAATTTTTTTAAATTTTGATTTTAAATTTTTTAAAAAATAATTTCTAATTAAAATTGAGCTGAGAATTTAGGTATAAGTCTTTGTTTGTACATATTTGTACAATATAAAGTCATTTTCTTGGTCATTTTTCAATTTTGACCTCACAATTTGCCGCGCAAGCCTAATCCCAATGTGTTCAAATAGCTTTATGTTTAAGATCATTTATTTCAGTTTTGGCTAAAGTTTCATAAATTTTAAAATTTGTTTTATAATAAATAAATCTTTTAGAATTACATTTAAAAAAAATTATACTTATGTATTGAGTAGTTAAAAAATTACGTGAAAGATCAAAACTATACTTTGTAGTACCTTCTTTGCACATTTTTAAGACTCCTATGACCCCTTAAATAACCGCCACTTCGCGCGCAGTGACCAGCTGCCAATACAACTAGATACAGAGTGTAATAATCGTCAAATGAGACAACGCCCGTCCGTTTTCACCCAGTTATAATAAAGTCGCCGGGACAAAAGATTGAAACAGTAACGGAATTTTCCGTCCTGACCACGGCACGCGTATGTTGTATCCGTGTCTCGGGTCGCGTGGCCACTGCTTTTGTGTTTGGGTCGCGTGGCCATGCGTGCAAATTGGCGGTGTTTTGTGCTTGTGATGTCGGTTCCGCAAAAGTCGGGGGCGGTTCTGGTTCGTCTGCTCTCTTTTTGGCGCTGCAGGATCCATCGGTTTTTCTTTTGGGCTGCTTGTTTCTGTGGACTGCTTATTTTTTGGGGGATTTGATTGATGTATGTGCTGATCTAGGACGGTCAATGACAGTTTTTTTAGAATGCTTTTTGAATTTGATTGATGTTTGTTTTGGTCTAGGACGGTCAATGGCAGTCCATACAAAATATATCTTGCTACCGGGGCCTGATTTCCGACAGGGCTAGGGCAAACCGGGCACGTGCTTAGGTCCCCTACTTTCAAAGGACATCCGAATTGTGTTCGAAATTCGAAATTTTTTAAAAACTTTAAATCAAGTACTGTGTCAATGGGGAAACTTTTGCCCAAGCTTTACAAGCAGGATGAGCAGCTCCAAGCTTTTCAAACTACAAGCAAACTTCTTAATATCATGGAATCACTTATTATTGAGCTATCACTTATCATGGAATACACTTTTTAATAATGTGCTTGCCTTTCAAATCAATGGCCACTTTGTCTAGAACTACGAGCAGAAAACTTTCCAAGAAGAAAATTAACACCAAGGCTTTACGTGCTTTGGAAAAAGTTACTCCATTCAACGGAAGTTGTTAAAATATATTCCACAATAAACATCGCAGTTCCATCGCTTGTTTCCATTTTACTATTGTCAAGCACACAGTGCCTGTGCCTTTCTGTACACCAATTTGTTGTTTTCCATGTTGTGTCACCAAGTCCGGTCCCCCCAAACTCCCTTCCCCACCTAAAAAGAATTGACCTAATCACAGAATCTGCCGTGCACAATATGAAAAAGGGGCACCCATCTGTCGAAGTATTGGGAGAAACGCCGAGTAAACACCATAATGCACCAAGAAAGAAGAATAAAAAACCTTCTTGTCGAGGAAGATTTTCCGTGTAGGGCTTTATATAAGAAAAGAAAGAAAAAGAAAAATCTTTTCTTGTAGTGGAGAGGGTGAAACTCGATGCCCTCCAGCTAATATTGCAGAATGGGTGTCCTGATGCACTTCCGGCCGAAGGTCCGAGGTTTTAACCTACAAAAAGGGGAGCTTGTCTTGGTGAGAAAGACCTCGGTGGAGGTCAGGGAACGGTGGTGTCTTTATGCTTCGGTTTTAGCTTCCACACTACGTTTGTAAGGTAAAAAGGCGTGTATTTAAATTGTTCAGTTCGTTGAGTCACCCAATTTCATGGATCAAACTACAAATGATACAAGAAAGTGTGATACGTCACAAACATTCAACGCATCGAAATTAGAAGTCATTGACAATCTCTTAAAAAAAATATCAAATTCAAAGTACTTCAATAAATTTTGGCATTTTTTTTATAATTGATCATTTAAAAGCAAAGAAGACATTTTAAAAATAAATAATTATTGAATTTTCGGAAGAAAATAAATGAGTAACTAGCCAAATTGAGCGTATAAATGTTTTATGTAAAATTTATACTGTGTTTGCCTTTTTTCTGTTAATACAAATGTTGTGTGGGAGAAGGCTAAGGGACAGATTCTGTTACAAATGTATACTTATTTTTGCTTAGAAGTTGGTCGTCTTTCTTTCGTTCTCTTTCATTGGCAACTTGCTTCAAAATTGTGTCCTGAACTCTCTAGTGCATACTGTTGCTACTTAAATGTACTTTATGACTTTTCAAATAATATTGTCGAAGTTTAAGAACTTCACCAATTTAAATTAATTTCGCTTAAAAACTAAATAGATGTTTTAGAATCGTAAGTCAACTATTTAAAGAAAAACCTATTTGATGTTGTATAAAATAAAAAGTACACAATTTGGCCAATTATAATGCATCGTTTTCAATGCTAATGAACGTTGTAGACCCAAACCAACTATGCCAAAGTAAAAATAATTAGTTTCCAACTCAGCGAGAGATTTAAATAATTTAGGTAGAACTGATCCTACTGTACGGAATATAACATTCTATAACGAACATTATAGAATCAATTTCTATTGAAGTCTTCTATCGAAGTGTTGTGCACATCACGAAATGTTAACCTCAAATTTTCTAGGTGAAGAAGGCTTCACCTTACGCTTGGATGACGTGACATGACGTTCATACAGAATTTGCAATCGTGCATTACAGAAAATTCGTTATCATGCAAATTTTACCAATCGTATTTTTTAAAACATTTTCGAACAAAACCCAGAGGGAACCAAAACCAATGAACCAAACCTTTATGTCACATTTCACCAACTTTTAAACCCATACCAAACCTTTAATATAAAACTGCATAATTTCGATCATAAACAGGGAGTGACATCTCTGGCTCCCCTTTGATATTTAATAGACTCTTTTTCTCCGAAACTTCCTGTTGCATTTGACAAGTGACCGTCACACCGAGGGTTTAATCCTTGCGCAGGGGTTTGAGAAATGAGATGGATGTGTTCTATTTTACTTGTTATTTTAACTGCAATAGTAATCCAGGTAGCACATTAATGTGGCTATCTACATATTTGTAGTGTTTGATTTTTTTTTCTAAATCACAAGGGGGATATTTTCCACGTTAAGTCCATATTAAATGTTGCCTTACCTACATCTATCTCTCGGAAAATTATTCAAAATAACGAAACAGTGTAACTTTTTTTTTTATAGCAGAATGATACTAAATTAACAAAGGTGCATAATTTTACAGGTAAATTGCAATTAAATCATTCAAATAACTAGTAATACTTGTCCTCAATTACTCTCTTTGATAACATGGGCTTTATGGGTAGCCCATAATAGTATTTGCCCAAACAGCTCCATGTTGATCTATGTGAGTTTATTTGTTTGACAAAAATTGTAACCTACATATTAACATGGATTGGTAATGGGTAAGCCATAAAGATTATATTGGGCTGCCTATATGAGGGCAGTGTTATCGACAGGAGTATTCTAGGACATAGTGTTAATTATTATTTGGGTAGAGTAACTTAAATTTAAAATAATACAACATGAATAATAAATGTTAAACCTAAATTATGCTTAATTCTTAATTTGAAATCATCACTGAAAAAATTATTTCTTAGTTTGAATAGTTTTCTTAGCGGTAACTATAAGGGCCGAAATTGCAAATGTTCCTCGAAATTGCAAATGGGCCTACGTGGGGGAGCCCCAGGTCAGTTTTTGCAACTGTAGTTGAATTTCCGTCTAAGAAACAGCCATCTTTAAAAAATAATGTTCTTCTTCAACAGTGCTACAGCCTAGTGCAAGCCAAAGCTTTTTCAATTTGCTTTCTCCAGGCAGGAGGGCTGGGGAGCCCAGTCGGTTAAGCACTCGCTTAGCATGCGGAAGGTTCCAGGTTCGGGTCCAGGCATCGCCAAAATAGCCGCCTACCTATAAACGGCCCGTGCAGCCAAAAATGTCTGACGAATAATACCCCGTGCAAGGGAGTGCACGTTAAATATCCTTCAAAGTCCTAACGCTGCGTACGATGTCGCCCTTAACGGTTGCGTTGGGTGCCTTTTCAGGTGTTGGCTCGTCACTTGACTGTGGTTCTAAAATACGACGCCCGTCGCCAATAGCCCTCGTGTAGCTCTAGTGCGACGATAATTCAAACATAACCTAACCTTCTCCAGGCAGGACGATTTGCAACCAAGCTTCTCCATCTTTGCACTAACAATTCCTTCAAGTTCTTTTCTACACTGTCCAACCACTTTGTGACTCCTCTTATCTTTCTCTAATTGTACCCTCAATTCTTTAAAAATGTCCATTATTATTAGCAGGGTCTGCATCTTCTCGTCAAAAAATGTGTCCCAGCCATCTTGTCCTGCAGGATTTGATAACTGCAAAAAAAATAATAGATACACAAAAAAACAACTCCTTAAAAGTAGCCCAATCCCCGGCACATCCGTCCTCCTTCACAATGGGCAATAAAGAGCAACAAGTCCTCCTTTTCCTAACGGAGAGATTGACAGTCGATCGGAATCTGAAAAGACTTTGCAACAACACTGCAGAAAAAAGGGAAGGACTTTTTGCGGAATAAAAGGGCCGTTTTTGTACGAAATAATGTTTAAAATTCGGCTGCGATCCGTTGCAAAGGACCGTGTGCGAAAATATTGTGATGTCTTCTGAACTGGAGTGATGAAAGGCATGGCATATGCAGATTAGATCAACACAGATTCAAGGGCGTCCCCCGTCTTATCTTTCCTTCTTTGATAGGAGATTTTTTTTAGTGTGGGCCATATTATAAGGTTTTAAGATATTTAAATTGATGTGAGAAAGGATTTAAATAAAAAAAAATTGTAGCTAAGCTAAAAGTACTTTAAAAAAGCGTCACTTTTTGAGGGAATTTCCCGTTCTTTCGATGGTTCAAACCCGTTTTGCTTTTCGTTCACAATATATTGCGTATTTCGCGTCCCTGTTACAATTTTGATACTTGGTTTCACTAAAAAATATGGTTCTTAGTACAAGCAAAGACTGTGTGATTAGATGATTTTCGATATTTGGTTGAATCTTTTCCCAGGTTTTTGTTTCCAACCTCGGGAATGAAGAAGGTACTTTGACAAGGTATTTGATTTTAAAACAAATGCATTAGGTCTATAGAACTGACCAGATCTCTGAAAACGTTCGAATATGTATCAAAAGCTTTACAGCATATCCCTCCTGTTCCTCTAGTGTGACGATATTTCAATCTAACCAAAGCATCACAGAATTCATTGCCAATATTCCCATAAACCATATAATGTGGATTTTAGGTGTCACGGACTAGCAACATTTCTAGTGAGACTTCGATTCAGGCTCATCCAACCTTCAAGCCCGATTTCGCGAATGGTGCACACGAGAAGCTTCCATTCCAGTGCTCGGCTCTTTGAATTCCGAATCTTGATTTATGCCAGTGTTTACCATCATTAAAGAGCGATAGTTTTTGTGATTAATAGTCCATCTTTTGGTTCAATCCAAATTGTTCCAAAGTTACCGTTGAAACAAGTGAATTTTCCAAAGGTCCGCGTATTTGTATCTCGGGAGTCGGGAGCGAAGATGATACTTTGACAAGAATTGTGATTTAAAAACCAATGCATTAGATCTATAGAACTAACCAGATCTCTTAAAACGTTCTATTATGCGTCAAAAGCCTTACACCACAGCCCTCCTGTAGCTCTAATATGACGATAATTCAACCCAACCAAGGGATCACAGAATTCATTGCCAATATTCCCGTAAACCTTATAATGTGGATTTTAGGTGTCACGGACTGGCAACATTTCTAGTGAGAATTCGATTCAGGCTCATCCAAGCTTCAAGCCCGATTTCGCGAATGGTGCGCACGAGAAGCTTCCATTCCAATGCTCGGCTCTTTGAATTCCGAATCTTGATTTATGACAGTGTTTACCATCAATAAAGAGCGATAGTTTTGGTGATTGATAGTCCATCTTTTGGTTCAATTCAAAATGTCCCAAAGTTACATGTTGAAACAGTGAATTTTCCAAAAGTCCGCGTATTTGTATCTCGGGAGTCGGGAGCGAAGATGATACTTTGACAAGAATTGTGATTTAAAAACTAATGCATTAGATCTATAGAACTGACCAGATCTGTTAAAACGTTCGAATATGTATCAAAGGCTTTCCTGCATATCCCTCCTGTTCCTCTAGTGTGACGATATTTCAATCTAACCAAAGCATCACAGAATTCATTGCCAATATTCCCATAAACCATATAATGTGGATTTTAGGTGTCACGGACTGGCAACATTTCTGGTGAGACTTCGGTTCAGGCTCATCCAACCTTCAAGCCCGATTTCGCGAATGGTGCGCACGAGAAGCTTCCATTCCAATGCTCGGCTCTTTGAATTCCGAATCTTGATTTATGCCAGTGTTTACCATCAATAAAGGAGTCGCGCAAGATTTTTGGGACTTCGTTCGAGCGGAAATGGCTCACCATAAATCATAGGCAGTGGACGGAACCGCCCGGGACTACGGTTCACGGAGCACCCTATGGTGGAAGAATCGTCGTCAAAACTGAATTTTTTGGGGGTCATGTTTATTTGAAAGAGCAGTTTTAGACAGTTTAGACGATTGCAAGATAAATCGACCTAATCACTTGAACATGATTTTAAATTACGAGGTCTGCCGGAAACTGCTGTCAAATTAAGTAACAACCACACTCCGTTGTCACCCTAACTTGGGTAAAAACAATGAGTAAAACGGCAGAGGGAAAAGCGAGATTGGTCAATAAGTTGGAAACTCTTGTAAGGTAATATTTACATACAAAATGATCTGAATACAATTGAATGAAAATACACTTTTCATTCTAGTAAAATTGCCAAATTTTCTCAAATAATATTCAAATCTGTTAGACCTTAAACGAAATAAATGTTTTAAACATGTTTTCTGGATGAATGCACAAATAAGTTAAGGAACTCTTTGCATCCGCGGAAGGATCTTCTCCATAGCATATTTCTATTTACCTAACTTAGGTTAACAATTAGTGTAGAAATTTATTAAACTAATATTACTACGACAAACTTTCTTAGAGAATATCCGTATTTTTGTGCTTGATATACATGAGGATAGATGAAAGAGGCAACTTTGATTATTGTCGCAAATAGTTTTATTGTGTAAAAATTGACATGTTTCGCAGGACGAAGCTCTTGATTTATTAGAATAGTAGAGACATCTGCACTAAATTGTAATATCTTTTACTATTATATTCTACCCTTTAAAGTCCACGACGCATTGGAATAGGCTCGATGATTAATAAGAATGCAGAGGAAAAACTTAAAAAGAAAAAATAATTATAATCATTCCATACGTTTGAATCGCATAGAATGTAAAAAAGGAGTCAAGTCCATTAAAGAATTTTTCATCTCGTTTCACTCTGTCAAAGTATTGGAGGGATAAGAAGTGTATTAGGAAGTATTTCACTCAACTCTATAAACATTTATCATTCATTAAAAAAAATTTAAAGCACAGGTAAAAAATATCACGTAACTCTTTCTTTACCGATTCAGTCCTGAAACTGTGGCAGTTCTCGACAATCTTCGATTCCGAACGATTCCAGTGAGTTTCCCGCCGTTCTTTTCTTGCAATTCGAATGTTCCAAAAGAACGCCGTCTGTGAATGGACATTGTAGAAGCCAGTCTTCAACGCATTGTTATTCGCCGGATTATTGTTATTAAGTGAAGTCCCCGGGAGTTGACTCTACCAAGTAGTTCTACTCGTTTGACCATAGAATGTTTTCGATATCGAATAATGGAACTTG
Source organism: Hylyphantes graminicola (assembly GCA_023701765.1). Taxonomy (NCBI): domain Eukaryota; kingdom Metazoa; phylum Arthropoda; class Arachnida; order Araneae; family Linyphiidae; genus Hylyphantes; species Hylyphantes graminicola. The sequence goes on along the minus strand of CM043118.1, from coordinate 56,532,435 downwards.
TGTTGTTCGGGAGCTGGACAGAAGTTGTAATGGGGTGATGATTGACTTTTGTTGAAAAGTTTCGGTCCATGAAAGAGTTCGCCATTGAATTTGGGAAGTTTGTAAGTCTTGTTGTGATAGCCGTAAAGTTGCCGGTTAAAGAACTCTCGGGGAGCAGTTATTTTATGCTTGTCATGCTTCAATGGTCAAGAATGGTTATTTCCTTGAGAAGGTAGAAGGCCCAAGAAGACTGGCAAGATATACCAAGAAATGAATATAAATAAAGTTGAATAGATTTAACCTCTTATAAGACCCGAGCAAAATCTTACACTTATATTCTTAATCTGAACATGCTTTTCATACAAATATATGCTAAAAAGTATGTTTGCAAAGAATTTTTTTAAAAAAATTATGATTAATAGCTACTTATTGACACGCTTTAAACTCTGAAAATACAAATTTTTGTGCTATAAATGCAATAAAAAAAGCCAGATCACTTATTTGTAGTTAACAGATTATTTTAACATTGTTTTTAATGCAAAATGAATTTAAAATTAACTACTAAAAAACTTTTCGAAAAGTTTGAAAAAAAAAATAATTTTTTAAGAACTCTAATCTCGTGTTGACCCTTGTTCAACTTCAATTTTTATAGGAATACATGATTGATACATGTAATCCTATAAAAAAGGATTCAATTCCTTTAAAATTATACATGTAATCAAAGGCTGAAAACTGATATTTGGATCTTTTTCTGTCGGTATCACTTTCGGAACTAATTAACACGTTAATTGTTTGTGGGGAGGTTTTAAAAAATGTCCCCAATTGGTTACGCCAGGTCGCAATTACTTAAGGGTACATTTGATAAAATTGCATTCAAGCAACACAAAAGGCAACATTACAATTTTGTGTTGTTTCAATGCAAGAATTGTGTTGATGACCGCACACAAATTTGTAGTGTTCATCACAACAGACGAAAGGAGACGAATATTATATCCATGGGTGATTCATTGAACCACGTCATTGTTGTGGTTACTGCAGTTTTCCTGCTCACTATAAAATGGTCTACACTCCTTGCCAACCTAAATCGAGTAAATAGAAAAATGCTAAGGGGAGGATCCTTCCGCGGATGTAAAGATTTCCATAAATTATGTGTGAATCCATCCAGAAAACATGTTTAAAACACTAATTTCGTTTAAGGACTAACAGATTTCAATATTTTTTGAGAAAATTTGGCAATTTTATCAGAATTAAAAGTGTATTTTGGTTAAATTGTATTCAGATCATTTTGTATATAAATATTACCTTACACGAGTTTCCAACTAACGGAGCAATCTCGCTTTTCTCACAGATTTTTTACTATTTGTTTTTACCCAAGTTAGGGTGGCACGGAGTGTAAGTTATTGTTGTAGATACTGTTGTTTACCTGCTCACGGTCCAGAATAGCATATGCACAGTTTTGACCAAATAATATTCACACGCTATGTGTCCCTATTTAACCCCTTGAGTAACATACAAGATGGTAAACATAATTTTTTAGTTTCCTAATAAATTAGTTTTCGATTCTCAAATACATTTTATGTATATTTTCTAGCAAGAGAAATTATCCCAAAAATGCTTAATATCCAATATAAAAAATTAGAATTAGATTTTTTTTAAATTTTTCAAATGCCAAAAATGAAAGTAATCAGGAAAAAATGTGTAACAAAATATTAGAACACAAATAGGGTAAAAGAAAAAATCAACTAATTATTCGATCATTTTGTATACATAGATAAATTCTGAAAGTCATCTAAATATAGAAGTTTCGATTTATTATAAAATGAACAAAGTATCAATAAAAAAATAAACGAGATACTGATATCCAATTCTGCCCTTTAGTAAAAGAAAAAGCTAACATCCACTGTTATTACGCTCTTACATCAGCCTTTTTTCTGCTTGGATGCAGAAGTGATCCCAATAAAAAAAATTATCCTTTCTTCACGTCAGATGGATAACAGTTAATGTATCGACATATCTTTTTAGTTATTGGCAAAAACGATTAATCACCAGGGATCGTACATGGAACTAATTAACTTGTAACTTTCGGCAATCTTCAAAGAGCTGATTAACGTATATGAGCTCCATAAAATATGTTGATGTGTACTTACTCTTAATTACCAAATTACATTTTGAGTAAAATATGTGTGAATTATATTTATGGTTCTAACATTTTTGTTATTGGAAGTTGCCAAAATAAATAAGGAATGTAAGTTTTACAACTTATTGCACTGCTGAAAAAGGGTTCTCAATTTCGAGAACAATGTTCTCATTTTTGAGTACATTATAAGTTCATAATAGCTCCGAATACATTGTTCTCAAATACGAGAACATGAGTTATTCGAATGTGAGATCATGCATGTTCTCGTTTTTGAGAATTTATGTACTCGTTTCAGAGAATGAATGTACTTGTACTGGAAAACTCATATCCTCATTTCTGAGAAAGCATGTTCTCGTTTTTGAGAATCTATATACTTTTTCTAGAAAACTCACGTTCTCATTTCTGAGAAAATACGTCCTCATTTTTGAGAAAGCGTGTATTTATTTTAGAAACTCCACGTTCTCATTTTTGAGAAAGTTGGTTATCATTTTCGAGAAAGTATGTATTTATTCTAAAACACATGCAGTCTAATTTTTGCCAAAGCTTGTTCTCGTTTTTGAGAAAGTATGTATTTATTCTAAAAAAACCCACGTTTTCATTTTTAAGATTTTATGTATTCAGTTTTATTACATTGTTTTCTTTTTGAGAACATACAAAACTTTTGAGAACATACATACTTAAAAAGTTTTTAAAATTGAGATTTTCGCATGTCAATGAAAATATTACTAACTTCTTTAACGATGACAACCTTCACCATAACCTTTAAGTTTAGTTGATTTTGTACGGTTTCCAAGTACTGTTTGCAACAGATCTAAGTGCAAACGAAAAAAAAATTCAAAAACTCATTTTCTCTTTTTCATCTTTTTGTCACTTAGCACTTTCTTCCACTAAGCTCTTCAGTTTGATTGTTTCACATGATATAAATTGTATTCCTCTATTCCATTGGTGATTTTTGTCATTGGTGTGTATGACACGTAATGCTCCACCCACTACATAGATTAACCAACCGAAACCTTATTTTTATTCCTGTGTAATTGTTGCCACTCAAGACGTGAAACTTACCCTTTAAAATACTTGTCCGTATTATTAGAAATTAATTGCATTTTTTTTGTTTGGTTGAAAACACTTGGTTGGAAACTGGGCAGAAATTAGAATAATAATAAATTATATTAAAATAATAATTAATAATTCATCTTCTAAAAAGTTTTTAATATCCTCCTTTATCTGTTCGATATTTTCGACTCGGTCCTTTAAAATGCTCGGTCGATCAATAGAGCTGGCTAAAAAAATTAAAATTCCTTTTAGTTGTTTCCTCTGCATATAATGAACAACAGTAGTGAAACAACATTGGGGTGTTTCTTTTTTGTGTGTATCTTGAGGGAAAATTAATTTGTGTCGGTGTAATTTTAACTCAGGCTAACTAAATTGAATCTTAACCATATAAAATACCTATGATTTTTTTTTTATTTTTGCTAAACCACAATTTGTTTTTCATTTCATGATCTCTTTTTTAACCCTCTAAAGCATGAATTTTTCTTTTCATACCGAAAAAATATATAATTGTATCTTTTATACTCATACATTATGGGAAAAATAATTAAATACTTTGGAATTTAAATAATTTAAATTGTTTTAAAGTTTTCCATTGACAAAAACTCACTACAAAAGTCCAATTTTGATAATAATGACTCAAAAACTACTACATATATTTCAAAATAACCCTCTGTAACTATAAGTAATTTTTCAAAAAAATTTATTTGTATTTAGTGCTAATACTATTGTACTTTGAATGCTGCCAAAAATGTAATTTCACAACAGTTAATAACCTCACTCTTTAATTTTGAACAAACTTTTACTACTGTCATCTATAAGGATTATTAGTAGCTAAAACTTCAAAATGAAATGTAATAGATAAAAAAAACACAAATTTGTCAAGAGGGAGCTCTAATTTAATAGAATAAAGTGGATTATGTTACTTGTTGCCAAACGGCAACAGTATGCATAGAAGGTTTAAAGAAAATAGCATTTTTGAGATTTGTTTTGTCACATATCGATTGCCTTCATAGTGTCCCCGGATACTGGATAACCTTTTCACCTTTCCGACTAACTAAACTCGGACATCCGTCAGTGCCAATACACACAAAAAAAAATTACAAAAGAATTTTTTTTATTCTTCTTCGGGGGTGTGCACGTGTCAGCACGCGCGCACAATTCGAGCATGCCCGCACATGCGCATTGTTCTCTTTTTGAGCATAATAACGGAACTTCAAAGACCCCGTAGAATAAAAAAAAATGATAAAAGAACGGGAGAGGGTGGAAATGAGTGACGAGGTGATATTTTTTTTTTTGGGATATATTATTTTCGGGAAAAAATTCTCCCGTATTCTTTTCGTTGAAAGGATGAGCTATGGAAGGGGATGGTGGTGGAGGGTTGCAAAATAAATGGAATTATCGCTTGATTGGCGAGTTTTTAAAATTAAAATAAGTTTTTTTTAAATCATTTTATGATTTATTTACTGTATTTTTTAGGGTTTGAGTTTCACAAAACACTCTTTGCAAATTTTTGAATGTTCTATTGTTATCCGGTTTATATTGTGAGGTTATAAATATTCTAAAATAAAATAATAATAAAAGTATTCCATATTATTTTCCTAAACGTCAATATAACTAAAAAAAGAGGTCATTTTGTTAATAACTCTTGGCTAAGGGTAAAGGCTTATGCATAATTTATGGCTAAAATTTTTTTTAAAACGTGTTTTTTGAAGTTGTTCAATGTTTATTTCAGCTGTGGAAAAACGTTTTTGAGGCATGTATATTGTAGCAAACAAAATTTGTAAAAAGCACTTTCACTTCAAATGATTTTTTGTGGTGGAAAAATAGCTAAAGGGAAAATAATCTAAAATTGCTAAATGATCTAATTTCACTGCAACTTCACTAATTCCTAATACTTTCCATCAGTGTTTTCGAAACTGGTTGCAAAGTTATTGAAAAAAGAATGATAATATATTAAAAAAAAAAAATTTACAGATTACTGAAAAATCACGAATGTAAGGATGTTTTCCCTACTAACGTTTGGCATTAATTTATCATTAAGAAAAGCGTCGATTGTTTTTTTATTACTTTTAATAACCTAAAATTGAATATAAATTAATCAAAGTATTGCGATGGGGTCAAAAATCTGAAATGGCGATTTGGTGTTATCGGTTTATAGTTATCTTCAGTTTTAAATAAAGCTAATCGCTACATCTTGACCGTGTCTTGTTAACCTACGAATTACTAGAAAAAAAAACGTTTCTTAACACATTAAACAACATTAAAATTGCGTTTTAGAAGTTGGAATAAACATAATCGAGTGCATACATTGCCACTTGGCGATAACTCTTTCAATCCCCCGGCGCCAAGCGACAGCAACCCCGCCAAGACAATGGCCCTACAGGTATCTCGAGCGAGCGTGCGCGTTTTTGTCCCGGACGGGCCAATAGAATCTCGCGATTTGGCGACAGATGGTGCGGTGCGGCGCGCGCCAGGATGTGCCGCTATTCTTTTTCGGACGCCATTGTCTATGGCCGCGTGACGAAGGGTATGTCATTCTCCTTGCGGGGCTTCGGATGTTGAGAAGAAAAAGGAATGAAAAATGTTAAAATGTAGTTTGGAATTGTGTAAAAATATAAATTGCAGATTTCAGAGATATTCGGGAAAAATTTAGTGTAAGATTAAAAGTTTTAACAACTGGGCATGTTATACGGGATTTGGGATGTTCCAAAATAAATAAAAAGTTAAGATATATTTAGAATTTTGTTATTTGTTGTTAATAAATAGAATAAAAAATGTTAAAATGTAGTTTGAAATTGTGTAAAATATGAATTGAAAATTTAAGATATATTAAAGAAAATTTTAGTGTAAGATTAAAAGTTTTAACAACATGGTGGCATGTTATACGGGGTTTCTGATGTCCCAAAATATTAAATAAACAAAACGTTCAGATATATTTAGAATTTTTGTTTGATGAAAAAACAAATATAGAATGAAAAATGTTAAAATGTTGTTTGGAATTGTGTAAAATATATAAATTGAAAAATTCAGAGATACTAGGAAGATTTTAGTATAAGATTAAAAGTTTTAACAACATGGCATGTTATACGGGATTTCGGATGTTCTAAAATTTTAAATAAACAAATAAAAATATATTTGGTATTGTGTGAAATGCAAATCGAAAATGTTGGATTTGGGTGTGATTTTAAAAAGTCCCTTAAGCAATTAATAACTTTTTAAAATTAGTTTAAAGACAATAGAAACTGTTGCGGAAAAATATAAGAGTAATTGGTGATGAACTTTTCTGGCAGTGTAACGTATATAAATGCAATTTTTATCACTGTATAACATGCAAATAAAATTTTAAAATCCAGTAATGCAAAAATAAAACAAGAAGTTCTAGAAGAAATAAAATAACCTTAGTTATTGGAAAAAATAATGTATAATTTCTAACTGAAATTACTATAAGAAATCAAGTAAGTTTGTAACAGTAAGTGTCATGTGCAACCTTTTTTACACAAGATTTATACACATCAGAATAAAAATCGACACACAGCATCCAGCAACAATTCAAACCAATGTGACATACAAATTAAAAATTTTAAAAGATGTAATATTCATAAGAAAGTATTTAAAATAGTATGACTGACAAAAAAAATCTTTAAGCAATAAACATGGAAATATTTGTCAAAAATAGATATCCTGATAAAATATAATAGTTTCAGGCTATAACTATTTAATAGATGTTTATGTTGTCGAAATTAGGTTTTTCATTAGTCTTTAGTTCATCAAATGAACTTAAACCAAGACACATTAATGTCATTCTTTCGAAAAAAACATCATTAAACCACTTTCTGGGGGAAAAACATTTTAATCAGGTGTTTCAAACCCTATCTATATCTACTGAAACCACCTGTCCCAAAAGAAGAAACTTCAAACTACTTTTTATTTCTTTTTGAACCTATAAAACAATGTTAACAATAAAAAAATGCATCTAAAAACAATTTCCTCAAGGCGAACAGAAGTGCCGTATTACCTCCCCCTTAACTGTAACTGCGACTTGCAGTGGACAGAGGCTCCACCAATCAGATTTAACTTTACGGTCGGCCATCTGTCGAAGTTAAGACCTCGTCAAATTAGCCGAGCTAAAAGTAGACGCATGAAGACTTGAGTTTGACAAAGATTTAAAAGAATTTTGTTTAACCCTTTCAGGCCCAATGGCAATTTGACATTATCATTTTAGAATTTTTTTTCTGATCGTCTATAGCCATTTATGATATCAAAAAGCACATCATTCAATTCTTAGAACTTTTTTTCTATTAGAAAATATTTTTTATTAATCCCAATAGATGTCACATTTATTATTATTTTTAATTATGATCATGCCAAATGGCATCACTGGGACTGAAAGAGTTAACTCATTAACGATAGTTGGCAAGAAAATTCGCAGCACGAAAATGAGCTAAGTTTATTTAAGTAAACGTAATGAAAGACAAATAAAGACCATTGTCCTGAATAATTTATTTAATAAATTAACTCAAAGGTGTACATCAATGGTGGGACCAGTGGGTTTGCTTCAACCAAGTGGGTTCTGTCCTAATATTAGCCATCTCATAACGGATCACACAGAGCAAAAAAAAAATAAAAAAATTACAAAACTTATGAACGATAAATCTATGTTCCGAAATACATACGCCACGTGCGATGACGCTATTAACGTGCTTTGGGTGCCAGATCAGTTGACTGCCTGGTATATGTAAACTCTTGAAACAAACTTGACTTGTAAAACTTGATAGGTAAACTTCTTAAACAAACTTGAAACTCTTCTGTAAGTAATCTACATTTATCACATAAAAAACCCCGTTTGTAAAGATATTCAATACACCGAGAAAGGTGGCTTAAAAATAATTTTCTCTATTGGATTAACACTGAGGCACTTTGGTTTGGAAACCCGCGGTCTATGAAGCTCATTCGTCCTTTATAAGTCTGGAAGTTAAAAAGCTGCATCCTCGTAGATGTTACTGAATACAATCGATCAAATCTAACGACTTAAACTTACCGCTTACCTAAATAATAAGAAAATACCCTTAGGGTAGTAAACAAGATGAATTGCTATTACGAAAACAAACTAGAGATATACTACACGACTTCCAATTATCATTCAATAAATCAATATACATTTATAGGTAATTCTATACCCTTTTAGGTAACTTCAATGCATTAAAAAATGTTCTATGGCAGCTACTCTTTGCTCATGCGAATTTCAATGCGATTTTTCTTGAAAACCTTATTATGATGTCTTAATGGTAGAAGGACCTCGAGTAGTAAATTTAAAATATTTTATTGAACCAAATGTTTTGATTTTTCCAATACATAAACCATTTCCAACTAAAATTTTATAATAATGAGAAACAGCTTGACTTTAAACTGCAAATAATGTTAGAATAACTTTATTATGTTTGTTTATTCTTATTCGTTTTATTATTCGTTACTTTATTGTTATTAATATCAAACATTATAGGGTAAGGTGGGGTAAGTGGGCCACCTTTTTGGCATAATTCGACTTTAGACCCTCATACCACTGGATATAATCGGCCTAACAACTTATTTTTTTTTGTGGTCCATTCTCTCATATGTTATAAATGTACCCATGACAACCAAAACACAAATTGGCAAAAAATAAATTTAAAAAATATGTTTTTCTTTTTGGTCATCCGAGTGGCCCACTTGCCCCGCAAGGTGGGGTAAGTGGGCCACCCCCCTAATATATTTTTACACATAACTGGTAGAGAGATGGTGGGGCAAGTGGAATAATCTACATGATTTTTTGAGTGTTTGAAAAAAAAAGTAATGATGTATCTTCAATAGTTCCCCCATAGCAACTTTTTCTGGCATGCAAGCTTACTACAAGAAATAATACGTTAATTTTCATCTTGTCATTTTTGCATGTAGTGTAAAAAAAATGTTAGGGCATCAGATTTTAAACTGGCCTATGTCAATGAATAGGACTATGAATAGTGAATATGACTAACCCTATGAATCAGTGAATATGACTTTTTTTAAAGTATATTAAAGAGTTGGGGCAAGTGGGCCACCCCTGGCCCACTTACCCCGCCATTGTGGTGGCCCACTTACCCCAAACGCGGGGCAACTGGGCCACCCCAATTTTCTTTTAACCATATCAACATCACAAGTACATGCCACTATAAAAAGATACTATGTTTTATACACTTTCAAAATATATAACATTTTGTTTCGTTTCATGAAGCGTTTGGAAATAAATAAGAAAATAGTATGATGGCGTGAATTACGAAAAGATGCAATTTTAAAAAAATTCACAAAAAGGATTGTACCTTGTTACATACTTAAATGAAAATGATGCCATAATGTTTCCTGCATCTATTGGGGTAAATACGTAAGACTATTGTAACAGATTTTTTTTACGTCCATAATTCGGGAAATGCCAGGGGGAGTGGCCCACTTGCCCCAATGGTCCACTTACCCCACCTTACCCTAAATGCTAAATGTCTTGTTTATCAATGTTCTTGTTTACCAATGTTCAAACTCCCCCTTTATTTCGATTTAGCACCCTACAAAATGTGTAGAAAACGCAGAATCTCCACTTCGTATATTTGTGACACCATCTCAACACTTTCATGACGTTGCGTTTCATATTAATTAAAAGTAAAAATAATAGTGAGTGTTGTTAGTGAGTGTATTGCAATAAATATGTGCAAAAAAAACTTTTGTAAAAAAAATTTATCGACACTAACCTCTTGCGACATGTGGCGTCTAAATTTGGGGACATTTTTTAAAACCTCCCCACGAACAATTAACACGTAAATTACCTCAGAAATCGACCTGGTCCGATAGAAGAAGATCCAAATATCAGTTTTCGGCCTTTGATTACAGGTATCAGTCAATTTATTTCGATAAAAAATTAAGTTGAACGAGGGTCAATACAATATTAGAGTTCTTAAAAAATTATTTTAAAATTTGTAAAATTTTAGTAGCTAATTTTAAAGGCATTTTGCATTAAAAACAATGTTAAAATAAACTGTTAAAACACTACAAATAAGTGAAACGGCCTTTTTTGTTGCATTTACAGCACAAAATATGTGTATTTTTAAAATTTAAAGCGTGTCCCAAAGTAACTACAAACATATATATATTTTTTAATTTCTTTGTAAAACATACTTTTTAGCATATATTTGTATGAAAAGTATGTATTAATTAAGAATATGCTTGTAGGATTTTATGCTCGTGTCTTAAGAGGTAAAAGTACTTAAAAAGCAAAAGCAATGTTTGCAATTATACCATTGCTTTCAGTCTTGAAAATAACCAAGAAAGAAAGTTTTCCTTGCATATGAACGGCTCGTCACTTGACTGTTGCTCGAAAATACGATGCCAATAGCCCTCGTGTAGCTCTAGGCAAAGATATTTCAGCCTAACATTCGACCGAATTCATTTGCAACCAAAAAAAGTACTCAAAATTTCAGTTACACTTTTAACAGACTAAGAAGCAATCCATCTATTTATCAAACAGATCCATTAATCTATTTCGGACACTGCTAAAGAGAGTTCTGCCTTTGAAGGTCGTTTTTACCTGTTGTCTTCCGCGTGCCCCGGTTTGATGTCTACTTTTATTAGTTTTATTTAATTTATCTTATTTGGTGGATGATATTTAATGAGCCACAATTGTTTTTAGGGGTTTTTCTGAGTAAAATATGCACATAAATTTAGAGGAATGTATTTAGCATGCATGGCTTAGGAGATTGTCTGTTAATCTTTTGTTGAACAAAATGTTTTTTTCTTCTCCTTTTAATAAACTAAATTTATATAATGATGTGTAACAGCTTGACTATAAAATGCAGATGATGCTAGAATGACTTTATTATGATTTTTTACTCTTCTTGTTATTATTATACGTTACTTTATTGTTATTACTATTAAAAATTATAAATGCTAACCGCTAACTGTCTTGTTTATGGTGACGTATTTTTCTTTTTAGATTTCATTCCCGTATTTCCACCGATTGGCTTTCTATTCTCCCGTATAACATTGGCGCACAAATCGGGGCCCACGAAATAATTTGTTTCCATTTAGAACCTTTGTCGCCACTCAAGATCTGCAACATGCTAGGTATTACTTAGTATGATTCATAATTTTAATAAATTTGTTAATAATAATAATTTCTCTAGTTAATACAATAACATTAAACTTCCTGTTAATAATAATAATAATCTCTAAAAAGGTAATTATAACCTTATTTTATACAAAGTAATAGTCTTGGGTTACCATACCATTCAAGATTGTCACGTCTCTGTGACTTTGTTACTAGATCCCAGTATACTGGGCATAATTCCGACAGCCGAAATCCCTGCATGCCTGATTTTCAACAGCCGAAAACTCGACAGAATTTATTTTTGACAATGAAGTGATGCCGACACTGACGAAATTCCGACATCGTCGAAATCCGATAAATCCACAAATTAATGATGTTTAGTTAATAATTTTATCATTAGTATTTTTGAATTTTTTGCTGTCGGGTTATATATCGCGGACCCATAGAGCCAATATATAGTGACTCCATTACTAGTAAATATATTTTTCAGACTTCATGGCGCCAAATGACAAATATTTGATACTCCGGAGACACTGCCCATCCATTCATCCCCCAAAGACGCCCCGCAAGCGAGTGGACAGAAATACAAACACTGCTGTAAGACCCACCGCAAACTTGGTCCCCAAAATCTTCAGTTTCGAATTTCAAGACAATTTCCTTCTCCAAACATCACTGATTTATCACTTCCACCCATCTTCATGTCCTGAAAATCTAACATCGAATCTTTGCTTATCGGATCTTCCAGAGGCTAATTTGGTGGTCAGGCAAACAGATCTCTTCTAGATTCGATCGGTCATCATCTCCGGTGGGCCATTGAGTTCAGAAGGAGATGGGGATGTTGGTGGGGGAAAACTAATACGAACAGGGTTGCCAATTGAAGCCATCTATCGCTTTGTAGTAAGCCCAAACTAACGCTTTCGGCGAAGTATTTGGCGATATTTTGATTTTGTTTATAGTGGAGTCAGTAAAGGTTTACTAGATCGACTTAGCAAGTTTTGACTCTCCAATACAAAATGTAATTACAACGCATTTGTATTACTTGTGAAAGAAATTTCTACCATCTTGTGTAACTTCAGATCTGGTGCTGCAGCCTACAACTGCGCAAACTGTCATTTTTTTAAAAATTTTTAATTGCTTTTTTGTTATAATTGTATTTTTTTTTAATATTGCCTTGCATGGCAACAACTTGCAAGAAGACGGTTTTTTTAGAAAAAGGATAATGTCGGTTGAATAAAGTTTTCAGTTTTTAATTTTCTGTGGGGATGTTATTTAATGCTCAAAATCTCAGCTAATAGGGAAATTTAGATTGCATATTATTTATTGTAAGTTTTACTTTGTTGGTTTGATCTTCATAGGTTATGAGAACAGTATATTTTAAGGAATAAAATTATGCGTTTCACTTTGAACTAACATTGTGTGAGCCGTTTGTTTGTGTGGCGGTGAATACCACACACGCAACCACAATATTCCATCAACAACTAGGTGGCGCTATAATTCACAGCCCATGTTCCTACCACTATTCCAGATTACAACATTAATAATAATATATAAGCCGAGATAACTCATCTCCACCTAGAGGATTCTTTTGGTAGATTGTGGGTTATCGAAGCCGCTACAGTTTGGGCTTACAAGGGTGGCTTGGCGACTTTCTCACAGCTTTACTTACTTTCCTCGCCAAACCACCTCCATCTACCTCCATTCGGTGGGCAAACAGCTTGTCATGGAGGACATTCATTCAAAAAAGAGTAAACTGTGGGGGCCGTCGCGTGTTTGTCCTGTGTCCAACAAAAGAGGTACAGATCTCTGGGTCAACACAAACCTCACATTCTCCGGCATGTTTTTCTGCTGGACCACCTCCTAAGAGTTTGCTTTGTCGCCTTTTCGACAAATCCCTCCTGACCAACAACATTTCTTATTCATTTTCTTGGGCCACTTCGTCCAGGGTTTTTTGTCGTTTATTCTTGGTGGACAATTCCGCGATGGGTACTTTGAGATGGAATGGATAAATTTATAAGTTGGCGGTTTCAATGTGGTCATCTCCAAATATTCCGTAGATGACAATGGGTTATTTACTTTGAGGACACTTCGGTTGGGATTTTCAATAGCCCTCGTGTAGCTCTAGTGCGACGATATTTCAAACCTAATCTAATCCGCTGGATTTTCGAGGTCTCTAGTTTACTTTTGTGACAGAGGATTATTTCACTTTGCTCGGCATTTGAAATCAGGGCCGGGTTGAAAGATTTGCCGCCTGTAGGCTACAATCAATTTGCCGCCTGATATAGTTTTTTCTTCACAATTTTTTTAATTTCTACATATTAGAATCATCTACGTACACTCTAAAACAAAAGCGAAATAATCGGAGAATTTTTTAAACTGTTCTACTATTTTTCTTTCAACTTCCAAATCCGGGAGAGAGGCTACACAGCTACCAGTTCACTACTAAGTATTAGTACTATATATACGTTTACGATTTGCGAATAAATGTAAATTATTTTTCTTTCTTAAAATTATTAGTATCTTTATAATAATTTCTTATGTCGAATGCCGATTTAATTCAACGTAAAATTTACCGCTGCTAAAAATTTGCCGCAAAGGGCTACAGCCTACTTAGGCTATTTAGAAATCTGGCCCAGTTTGAGACATGTCTTTACAATCAACAATAGTTCAATGAATAGCATTACGTTTCATACTACAAAATTATATTACTAAATTAACAAGAGATTCTATAACAAGGTAGTAATCTAATTTTCGGAAAGAGGTAAAATGTAAAATCCCAAAATAGTAATACACATAAGTTGGTAGCTTAGAGAAGTAAAAACTATCAATCGAAATGCCTTCTATGTTTTTTATCATTAAGACAGTTACTGCAGGTGTTCCTACATGCTTTAAGGCTATACGCACATAATTCTTAAATTAATATAATCATTCTAATTATGAAATATAACAAAAATATTTTTTCAATTAAAGTTAGCCAATCACTTTAAACACATTATTAAAAAAAGTTTTAAAATAGTTATATTAAAAAAATTGCCGTACAGAAAATACATTTTCACTATTTCTAGTGAATCATCGTAAACCTACGATGATTTTTATTCACTATCCAACAATCATTCACTATCAAATATCATCCAAAAAGCTCCACACAAAACATCACGTGATCATCATCGAACTCACTTTATCAGTTATATTCTTATTATGAAATATAAAAAAAAAATTTTTTTTATTTAAGTGCGTCAATCACTTTATTCTCATTATATAAAAAAAGTTTTTAAATAGTTAGATTAAAAAATTGTTGTACAGAAAATACATTTTCACCACTTCTAAGGAATCAGCGTAAATCTACGACGATTTTTATTCACTATCCAACAATCATTCCAACACACAATCATTCACTATCAAATATCATCCAAATGCTCCACACAAAACATCACGTGATCCATCATCAAACTCCGGTCACTCAAGAACCCTTTTGGACCCAAAAAGGTGTCAAACCCTTCCATCAGGTCATCCACCTACCTCCTACCTGGGTCTGTTTAGGGGGTCAGTGGGTGATAATCCATCTCCCTCACACCGGATGACCAGATGGGGGAGGTAAGAAAAGAACAAACAACCTAGAAGAAGAACCGTGGGCCACAATCGGGGAGAGCTAAGATGGCGGTGCTTGGCGCGAAATTAAATGAAGCCGCCAGAAATTCGCCAATTAAATCTAGACGAACCGCTTATTTAAAGCAAGTTCAATGTAAAATGATTTATTTTATTCCTTTAAAAGACGTTGATTAAAATTTATTTTAATTCCATGTAACTGTGGTGTATGTCACAATTTAAGAGGGGATTAAAAGATTTTAAAATTTTGAAAAGTAAATCAAGTTAAATAAAGCACGCTACAGTATTTGGTTTTAATAAGTGTAGATCAGTTATTACACTTTTTTTGCATTTAACCCCTTCAGTCCCAACGACAATTTGGCATCATCGTTTTAGAATTTTTTTTTGATCGTCTATAAATATTTATGACATCAAAAAGAACATCATCTGATTCTTCAAACTTTATTCTATTAGAAAATATTTTTATTAATCCCAATGGATATCAGGAATATTTTTTTGAAAATTATGATCAGAAATATGATGATTCCAATTGGCATCACACGGACTGAAAGGGTTACTGTTAAAAGTTGCAGTGATAATCACTTTTTACTCAATGACTTACACTACAGAAAGGATAATTTTGCATGGAATTAACTTTGCGCAGTTGTAGGTTGTATCACGAGATCTGAATTGAAGCAAGATGGTAGAAATTCCCTTTACATGAAAGAAAAATATATTAAAATTATAGTTTTATTGAGAGTGTATGTCAAAAAATCGCCAAGTCGATGTAATAATTCTATACAAACTTAATTTTTAAATCACGCCAAATAATTCTACAAAAAGCGTTAGTTTCGGCGATCAATAGCTTCATTTGGCGAACCTGTTTTGTATTGGTTTTTATTCGACACCATCTTCATCCTATTCTTACCTCTATAGCCACACTAAACATATGGCCCAGTCTTGAAGACACTACTAGAAGCATTGGCAGAACTGTGTTTGTCCTCCCCCCTACGAAATAGTGTGGGAAAAGCAAAGGTTTCGTCTCTTGGATGCACTCTGGGTGTATTTTTTCCGCCTTCTTTTCAACTCATCATTTAGTGGAAGGTGTTTGTTTGATTTAGGGGACCGGACGGTTTGAATTGGTTTTCTTTTTAGTTGGTGTTCCCTAGTGAGCTGGACGTTGTTGAGTTTGTAGGGTTTTTGTTCTAAGTTAGTATCTTTTGGTAATAACGAACATTTGGGACGAATTTGATCTAAGTTAGAATGAACCTATCTATGTTTGAATTGTAGCCATTAGGTAATTGAGCCATAAGTAACACCAATTGAGACAAATTATTTTAAATATACATAGTTCAGTGGTTGGTATTAAATCTCTAATATTTCCAAGTCCTTATTGATTTTTAAGTTGCAACGTCATCAAGGCTTTGTTCTAATCATATGACAAATAAGTTCAAAATTTTAGTATGCATTGTTTGCCAAGGGTGTCAGCTTTTTTTTTAATAGAATACTAACTACATTTTTTAGACTTTAAAAAGCCAAGATCAAGTCAAGATTTTAAATCTTTTGCGAATAAACCACTCGTAAGTTTGAATAGTAGCCTCAGGTAATTTAGCCATAGGTAAATGAGCCGTAGGTAACACAAACTGAAACAAAATGTCACAAATATATTTTCGTGATCGGTATTAAATATGTAATGGTTCTTCCTGAATTTTAAGTCGTAATGTCATGAGGGTGTTCTAGTCAGATGACAAAGTTTCATATTTAAAATGTATCGTACTCGAGATGTCGTTAGGTTTTAAAGAAAATCAGAATACTAACTACGGTTCATGACTGTTTGCGCCAGTATTTTTAAATGCCTTCATGCAAAACTTACATTTGTTGTGGCATTTAATTGGAACTATCCTGTATATTAATTAAAAGCTAATTAACAAGAGATTGAAGATAGTTAATGGTGTTTTCAACAAAGCTAGTGCATAAGTTGTGACTTTTTCTTTCTTTTTATCAATGACAGTTTACTGAACTTGCAAACCTCGTTAATTTGTAACTCAATGGATCTACAGAATTAGCTTGTCTTAACCGATTGACTGTGGTCCTAAATTGCACGTCGAATATAGCTATTGTGTAGCTCTAGTGTGAAGTTATTTCAACTTAACTCGCTTTATTAGAACTCGCTCTTTGTAAATGCAGCAGAGCGACAAACGCTTTGTGCTTTTGTAATGACGTGACTTTCTTGTAAATAAATATTTTTTGTAATTACTATATTTTTTTTTAAGTTAGTGAGTCAAAATGAATGTGTAAAAATTTGTGTTCGCTTTGGCGAGAGTTATTTGTCTGAACTTATAAGAATTTGACTGCAAAACATCGTCGGTCATAACTCTTCAGAATTATACGTTTTAAATGTCTTGTACTTTTGTGTTGTCCGTAATAAAATATGTCTCGTAACAAGAGCATTTTTTTTCAAGGCAAATTAGTACAGCTTTGTAGTTAAAAAAAATATCAGTTAATTCTTATTAGCTGTATTCGGAAAAATCATTTTATATGTTTCATGGTGTCTAATTCTCCATCTTTCGTGAGCAGCAATTTAAATATATTTCTCCTAAATTTTTTCTTTCCATCAAATACCTATAGAAGTTCGTGCTTGATCTCCCCTCACTGTTAGATTCTAGGTGAAAGTTTCTAAGGGGGAACTCTGTATGAAAAGGGGGACTCAGGAATTTCCGGTCGTAATTTAGGGAAGCCTCTATTGTTGTGACGAGGTAGCGATGTTTGATCAACATTTTCTCTTCAACGTCTTCTTGGGCATTGTTGATGGGACTTTCAGGTGGGTTGTTCCATAGATGCACTAAAAATTGAATGCTTTTTGCAGGGAAACAAACGACTTACTTGTGAGATTCGTGTTAAGTTATTATTTTTTAAAGTTTGGTTTTGTTGAATAACCCTCGCAACTTGAGTTAAATGATAACTATTGCCAACGGGCTTCATAAATTTTATAAAGTGGATTCAAGTAACAAAACTGTACAGTATATTTTCAAACAGAAAGACGATATATTCAAATTTCCTTTGTATTCCTATGTAAAGTCTTACACTCTTAACTTCCTTTTATTTACATATACAGGGTGGTTATAAAATAAAGCTCGCTATTCGGAGAGGTCTGTAGCTTGAACGAATAATCCGAATGCAACAAACATCGAGACACTTACTAATCAATAAGGGGGAAAAACAATGGAATCATAAAAAAAATAATCTTTTAATAAGTAAAAAAATAAATAAAAAAGAAACTCGTATCTTGACCAGGGTTCTAAATTACGAGGCGCAGCCAATTATGGCCAACACAGTCAATTACGCCTCGTAATTTAGAACCTTGGTCAAGAGACGAGTTTGTTAATTTTATGATTCCATTCTTTTTCTCCCTTCTTGATTAGTAAGTGTCTCGATGTTTGTTGCATTTGGATTATTCATTCAAGCTACAGACCACTCCGAATAGCGAGCGTTATTTTGTAACCACCCTGTATATGGTACTGACAGTTCATTTCCTATTTAGTCCAATTGAATTTACCATTACCGAAAGTGGCCAATAAACGAACCGGACTCTATACCTTAGTCATACTTCGAAGAATGTGAATTTTGAAACTAAACCCATTATTTGTAAGAAAGGATAGTTCGGCTTCGTGAAACTAACATTTTTCCAAATGATTTAATTAAAGAAATAATTAAACAGGCAGACAAACTGAAATAACTAATATAAACATTTATTTTGTACATATATAAATTTTATACAAATGTTCGAACACATTGGCAACAGAAGTTTTGTGCATGATATAGCATGACGTTTGAATACAACAATGAATGGACATAATTATAAATTTTTTACATTATAATTTCTATACACATTTGTGTATTTGAGCATAATAATTTGCATTTTAAGATTTATTTGAAACCTACGTATTTCTTTCTTTTTTTTTGATAAGTACTTGATAACATTTTTGATTGACCTCCGTGAAACAATTTTTTTTAAAAAGAGCAATTTTACATTTTGTTTCTTCTAAGAAAATAAAAAAAATTGACAAATTTAAAATGCTAGTCAATAACTTTAAAAAACATCAAATTTAAATAAAACAATTTTGATAAAATTGCGTATGATAATGTCACAGTAAAAAAAAATCTACAAATTTATGGTAATTGCCTTACTTTTTACACTTATTCATTTTATAGAAGACGTTTTAATGTAGAGTTTTTTTTTAATTACACTCGTTCACTATTTGCTACGTGCTACAACAATATCAACTTTAACAGACTAGACACTATACAATAAAATGGAATGCATATAAAAAGGCACATTTTAAAAGCAAGGAATTAGTACGGTAAAGTAAGCTCAAAATGGTCCTGAAGTTTTAACGTAGCCAGCTTGGCTTTGAGGTAAACTTTGCATCAAAAAATATCTTTACAAACACGTAACGTATATTCCATGATAAAATCTTGGAGAATTTAAAAAATTGGTTTTTGTACTAAAATACGTATTAGATTTTAGATCATAGGTATAAAGGAATGCGAATATACTCTAATAATAAATATTTCAATTTTCAAAGAAATTGGAAGAGTTTTTTTTTTTGTTACCCTTTCATAATCAGTGATTGATGTGAATTTTTTATAAAAAAATTGCTCAAAACATTGTAAACAATTCGAAATCTTTATTTTAAAAATAATTTAAAAACTAAAATTAAAATTACTACTATCTACATTTTAATCGTATTCTAAAAATACAAAACATTCTCTAATTCTAGAATTAAATACTTTGCCGTATCACAAATTCTGTACAATTTCCGTTTCGTAAAATGGCAACAGCGAATAAATCGCCTGTTGCTTTCGTTAATCTAATTTTCAAAATATATATTAACTATTCCAATTCGAAAATACATCTAATAAACTATATTTTATACAATTCATTGTGCAAATTTTGATAAGTTAATTGAAGAAATATACTGAAGTCATTACTAATATTTTCCTTGCAAAAAGGGGATAAAAAACTCTGGTTTAAATTCCAAACGTTTCATAAAAAATGTTAGGATAAACTAATTTTATTTCCAATATCATACACAAAGACCTTTTTTAATTCAAAATTATGTGTATACTACATCTGAAATTATAGCACCTACTTATTATTGGTAGCAGTGTTTTATTTTATGCATATATAAATTAGAATTTTAAAACGTTAAGTAAAAGTTTTTAATTGTATAAAAATTACTGTAAAAATATTATTAAGCTATTAATATTTTTCCTACTCTTCTTCATAATAATTTGCAGGCTAAATTTGATATATAATCATATACAACTTATTTCATAAAATCCTAAAGTTTTATTTCATTATCAAATTTAAACTGCTACTGCTTTCAAAGTTTAAAAGAATATTTAAACATTTCATTCCAGTTATAAGCTACAAATAACAAAAATGTGTACACTTTTATCACAATACAAGAGGGATCAGTTTACACATCGATGTAATGCCTTGGTATTTAGGAATATGATTGTATTTATTTGGTAAAGAGATGGCAGTAACAATGAAAAACATTTACAACAATAAACATTAGTATAAATGGCTTTAAGAGGCACATAGGAACAGTAACTTATATGACAAGACGTATACTTTAGGAAAAGTTTTGCATTTTAGAAACTTCACTTAGATATTTAAAAATATTTAAGCTTAGTCATTATTTTCTAAAAGTAGATGATGTGATTATAATGACTGTTCGAAAATGCAGTACCTTTCGTTTGAAAACATTGAGCATTTTATGATTTAACAATTGTAAAATATTTACCGATTCGAAGCATTAAATTATGAAGGCATCATTTCCTGATTAAAACATTTAACTCAGGTCACCAAACTTTTAGTTATGGTGGTACGTTTGTTGTATTTGAGTTTTAACGACTCTTAATATTATAATATTTTAAATATAAACTTTGAACATGATTTCAATAAAAAAAAACAGGATGCACCGATGCAATGACGTATAAAGAGCACAGATAATAACATCTTAGAACAATATCCTGTTAGTTTTACCTTTTCTAAAATTCAAATTGATCTTTACTAAGTTAGTTTTTTAACTATTAACAAATGAGGAAAGATACAAAAAATTAGATTGTAATTTTCTTTTGAAGACCTAAACGAAAAATAAAATTTTAAAATGCCGATGTGCCGAATTTGTTTGATCTGATATAATCTTTACTGCAAAGCTATAACTGTATAAAATTTATCGCCATTTTCGAGACCATTTTTTTTAAAATCTGCATAGATATCATGATATAAGACTTAAGCTCATAGTTTTTCATCATAATTCCAAAGACATTCAGTTTTTTTCTTCAATTCGCCATTTTTTTTCTTTGCTCTACAACAAGTGGCACAAAAAAGTCATTCCCGTATGTCAGGTTAATTTTTCTTCTTCTTCCAACCCGACTGTCCTTTTCGTTTCTTTTCTCGCCAACAATAACTCCAAGAAAAAGAAACGGAATATGTATAATATATATAAAAAAAAAAAGTTCGAGATAAAGAATAGAATCCGAAGAAACGTTCTTTTTTTTCCACCATTCTTATTCCTTTTGAGTCAGGAAATCCCCCTTCTCGAATAGGAATGGAAGCCGCACGAACTTCCGGTTCGGCACCGGAAGAAGATGGCCGCTGGCGCCAAAAAAAGGGGATAAAACCCGCGAATTATTAGGAAAAAAGTTTTTCGAGAAGGGGGAATTTTTCCGGGCGAACGCATGAGTGGACGCGGGACGCTTTCGGCCGCAGATCCGCGAAGTTTCTGTGGCCACTGCGCTGGAAGAAATTGTTCTTGTTCTCTGCGACTTTTGGCGACCGTCTTGGCGATCGAAAATAGTTCTTTTTTTTTCTTCCAGATTTCGGGAAGAAATCCATGGATCATCCATTGACTCGTGTTTTGTCTGTTTTTTTTTTCACTGGGAAAGGATTCATTCTTCAACCTTGTTTAAAGCTGCTAACAGTTATTTTTTTTCCTGTTTTGGTTTTGGCAGGGTTGGGGTTCAATCAAGGATCATTCTGAAAGAGAAATAAAAATTATAAGTACACACATAATATACCAATAACACATAATATTACCAATTTAAACTTTTAAATACTTGACAAATTTATGATACAGTTAGTAAAACCTTTTTGATACACAAAAGATTTAATGTATAACAATGCCAACAAATGTTTCAGTCTTAGTAGGAAATGGGTCTAAGGCATTCTGTAGGAAGACTTCCCTTGAAACTTCCTTGAGAGTTAATTAACTGTATGTAGCTAAGTGAAGAACTGATGGGGGAAACACTGCTATGGACTAAATTTTACCCTTTTCTACCTAGGCACAAATCTATTTACCATGACGTTCCCAGCCTACGTCTGATCATCAACGACCTGGCGGTACACTGCGTACTTACCACTCTTCAGTAAGCAACTACAGAAACGGATAATGTAACTACAGAACAGTATAAGGATTCTTACTCCAGAAATTAAGTCTGAGAGTGAAGGGTAAAGGTAAGCTAGTCATATACAATACATAATCTGTTGGACATTTTAATGCATTGGCTATAAAGGTCGGTGACATAAATATACCCGGTGACTGATGTGAATCGCAACTAAAATATGGGTCATATCCCTCTGACATTTCTCTGATCCAAGCCTTCCGAAGGAATCGTCGCTGTTATTTGATCTGCACCTGACCTGGTTTTGGAAAACTACCTTTCTCTTGGTGGTGGTTCGATCCCCCAGTTCTTCAACAAAATCCGACTTTCTCAATCCACCACCTCCCCTCTCAATAAAAAGAAGACAGACAGAGAAGCAGAAGTTCATCTCCCACTTCAACAAAAGAATAATACCCCCTCGAATAAAAGATTTTTTAAAAAATTATACTTTATAATTATCTTCTTGCCAAATCCTCTGCTACTAGAGTTGGTATGGGGTTCTTCTCGAAAGTCGTTGGAGAAAGATTAAAAAAAAAAGTTTTTTTTTATGCGCATGAAAAAGCTGAATGTATCCCAATGCGCAAAAGGGACCAGGGTTGAATAGGTGGTTACCCCCCCCCCCCCCCTTCCCTATGTAGGTGCTTTTCTCCTACCTGTACGCATAGTACACAATGCATATCGACCACCACACTTGCCCCTGCGCCTTTGGAATCCGGTACAAAGGGGCCTTTGTCCGGGTTTTTCCTTCTTTTTTTCCAGAAGAGAGGGGGACCCCCAAATACTCGATACTGGGTCCCCCTCTCTGCTGCTTTCTATTATGTTGCCAGAGCCGCACCTCTTAGATTATTTTTTTTATATAAATTTTATTTTTGTTATTTTGTTCCTTGGGGCTACTACTACTACGCGCCAAGAAAGAAAAGTTCATCCATAGGTAATGCATCGATTCTTTTGGGGTCTTCGGAGGTATAAAAAAATCGGAATTTTTTTTTTAAATATAAAACTACGAATACTCTAGGTTACTAGAGAGTTTGTAGGGGCTGATTTTTTTTAAAGTTTATTTTTTGTTGTTGACGCGCGCTTTGGGTGTGTGTACTGACGCATGCGGACTAACCTGTCAGCTTCCGGTCCGGTTAGTTTAGTTTTTTTTGGAAGGAAAATAATAATACAACTCAACTCAACATCCGCCTCTCAGAGATCGGTTTCTGTATCGATCCACCAATCGAGAGAGGGGGGCTTAAGAAATACGCAATAATAAGCGAGTCGAATCGAAGAGGGGAGTTCGGCACTGTTTGGTCTTCATCACCCCTTCTTCCAACGGTATCGAAGAAAATTCGTATGAAGGGCGGGGCAGCGGCAATCTTCATGCCTTAATTCCCCTCTACAAGATTCCTTTTTTGGTGGAGTTTCCTTCAAGTTTTTGCGGATAAAAAAAGGCGTGGCGAGGTGTGTTTTTGGAGGAAAAGAAGGCTTTTTAAGATCCCCTTTTTTGGTCTTCATCACCCCCTTCGAGCAACGCAAATTCGCATGAAAGGCGTGGTAAACTCTTGCAGCATTCTTCTCTGATGCCTTCCACAATCAGCTTTTTGGGGAGTTTTCTTAAAGTTTTTAAAGGCGTGGAGTGTTTCTTGAAGGCAAGAAAAAAAAGGCTTTAATTTCTTCCACCAACTCTCGATCCTGTCATCCGAAGCACAAAGGACGTCATCAAGGGAAAATCCACCCATTGTTGAAGAAGGCGAATAATAAAAAAAGAAGCCCCCCAATTTAGGCCGAAAAAGCCCCCTTACCAGCAGACGACAAAAGCCTCAGAAGGCGGGTGACGAAAGAGTTTAATGAAAATTTAAAACCTCCCATCGGGGGTATAAAGACCCCCTGTCGAACAAAAGCAAACCCTCTATAACTGGATCAAGCCTCTATATGAACGGTGATGGACTACGTCACGCCAGGGCGAAAAGGGATTAAAGACAGGCACAAAAGACAGGGGGCTTAGATGTTAACTAGGAAAAGGGTATAGTATGCGCTCTGACGCGGAAGTCTTAAGGTGCACCATCCAGGAGAAGATAGCTCGTAAACTAATCTGGATCATCTTCCTTTGATGTCAAGAAGTCGCAACGCCAGAAGATTATCACCCAAAGGAGGAAGACCCTTTGATTCTTTATTTTCACCCCTCGTTAAGTTATTTATAGTTGGATGCATATTATGCTCGTTTTGGACTTTATGTGGGATCCTGTCACGGTGTCTTGTCTCATGCCCGGTGAAAGTGGCCATTATAGCGTGTAAGATCCCATTTTCGCGGGTCTTACTCTTTTTTTCGGGTGGTTCTTTGTTTCATTGGATCTCGTCGACCGGGTCATGTTGGGTTATGGAGGGGCACAAAAGGCTATGGAGTTGAAAAGCATCTATTTTTTTACATGAAAGGGATTCTCAATCGTCCTTTTTTCAAAAAACTGTTCTCAGATATCCTAGAGTGGATCCCATGAACTTTTAAACTGATTCGGCGGGTTTCTTGAATTTACTCTTAAATAATCAAAAACAAACTCGAAAATTTTTGTAGTAGTTTCAGAGCCATTATATACCTAATTAACACTACTAATTTGGGAATAAATTTCGAACCATTTAAAAATTTTCAATAATTTCACCCCTCGTTAGGTTATATTTAGAGTTGGATGCATATTATGCTCGTTTTGGACTTTATGTGGGATCCTGTCACGGTGTCTTGTCTCATGCCCGGTGAAAGTGGCCATTATAGCGTGTAAGATCCCATTTTCGCGGGTCTTACTCTTTTTTTCGGGTGGTTCTTTGTTTCATTGGATCTCGTCGACCGGGTCATGTTGGGTTATGGAGCGGCACAAAAGGCTATGGAGTTGAAAAGCATCTATTTTTTTACATGAAAGGGATTCTCAATCGTCCTTTTTTCAAAAAACTCTTCTCAGATTCCCTAGAGTGGATCCCATGAACTTTTAAACTGATTCGGCGGGTTGTTGAGTTTACTCTTAAATAATCAAAAACAAACTCGAAAATTTTTGTAGTTGTTTCAGAGCCATTATATTCCTAATTAACGTTACTAATTTGCGAATAAATTTCGAACCATTTAAAAATTTTCAATAATTTCACCCCTCGTTAGGTTATATTTATAGTTGGATGCATATTATGCTCGTTTTGGACTTTATGTGGGATCCTGTCACGGTGTCTTGTCTCATGCCCGGTGAAAGTGGCCATTATAGCGTGTAAGATCCCATTTTCGCGGGTCTTACTCTTTTTTTAGGGGTTTCTTTGTTTCATTGGATCTCGTCGACCGGGTCATGTTGGGTTATGGAGCGGCACAAAAGGCTATGGAGTTGAAAAGCATCAATTTTTTTACGTGAAAAGGATTGTCAATCGTCCTTTTTTCAAACAACGTTTTCTCAGATACCCAAGAGTGGATCACATGAACTTTTAAACGGTTTCGGGTTGTTGAGCTTACTCTTAAATAATTAAAAACGAACTAGAGATTTTTTGTAGTAGTTTTAGAGCCATTATATTCCTAATTAACGTAACTAATTTGTGAATAAATTTCGAAGAATTTTAATTTTTTTAATAAAGTAATTTTAGCTTTATTTCAATATGAACGAATAACAGTTTATTGAGTAAAACTAATACGGAAATTTCAAAAGACTAAAAGGCGAAGGATTCACAATTAATTAAAGTTAATTTTTAATGCTATTTACTTTTTATTAATTTAATTTTAAAAGTACGGGGGAAAGTACAAATTAGAAGGTTAGTTGCTAGCTAATTTACATTAAAACACCACACACGAGTAATATGATGCCATTTAAGACTATTACAGAAGGTTTTTTGAACCGTCGAATTAAGCATATATTGGTTGCATGAGAATTCCATATCTAAATATCATCTTCAAAAATTAAGTATTTTAATAATCTTTTATAACATAAAAAAGGAAAACAAAACACTGTAAGTTACAAGCCGTACTTTGTAATCATATAACCACATCAAAATAAAATAGAGGAAGAAATATTTAATCGGTTTTTTTTTGTTACACATACCAAAACGTAGCTTTTGTGAGCCAACAATTATCTCTCTAACCAAATGGTAAAATTCAATATTATAATTCTGGACCACAAAATACTTTGTGTACAGTTTTTTTTTTGTTCGTGAAGTCGTAATTCAGAACGACGTTCGCGGCTCATTCAAAATTCAGGTTTCGATACCTCGTAATAGATGCAGAGATAGCGCGAAGCTTTCTTTGACATAGGTGTAACTGACATCTTTGTCAAACTGTTTTGGTAAGCGACCTTGATAAAGTGGGATTTAAACGAAAATAATATTTGCAATTTTTTAAAAAAAATATCCAAAGAGATTTCGATTACAGGTTTAGTGAGGGTTAAGATAATGGGTAATGTAATCGTTTCCGGCTGCATATTTCTAGACTCCTTTAGAAGCTTTAGGGTTTAAGATTAGGAATTATAATTGACTTTTCGGAAATAAGGATTTTTTGATTAATCCATCCTATTTAAAATTCATTAACAGTTCTTATTTTTGAACTCATTGGCGCTTGAAATCTGTCAAGTGCTGAATACAAGTATTTCAAACCGAAGCTACGTGCTAGTGAGAGTCAAAAACTAAAAAACTTAACCGGAGATAATAATGTAAAGAACCTAGAGGCAAACGTAACCTTATGAATACTAATATAATTGCCGGCAAGAAGCTTCAAACACGACAGGTTATTATTTCTAAAGGACTAAGGTGTATTTTTATAGGGGTAAAAAGAAGGCTATTGACCGAAACTGATAAAATATTTGAGTATTTTATGACGCTAATTTTTGTTATAAACGAATTTATGTTTTAATGTTGTTAACCCTTTATAAGGCCATTTTTTTTCTAGTAATGTTAAAAGTATTTTGGTATTGAGATTGATTTATAAAAAGAAATTCATTTAGCTCATTACCTAAAATAAATTTTGATTATTAAGACCATTTTATTTCTGTGGGAAGTATGTTTCCCATCGCCCGCTGGGAGATATTCAAACGTAGGAGCTATTCAAGCGTATCGTCCATAGGAATCCTGCATTAGTAATTTTTTTTGTGTGTTTTCTGAAGTTATTAGGAGATGGCAGCACTAGTCAAAATTGATGAAGTTGCTGGGGAGTGTACTTCCCTCAGCCTTATAAAGGATGAAGTAAATACCTTTTTGATCGTTGAACAATATACAATAAGTGTGAAGGTGTAGACTTAGTAATCAAATGTATAATTATAATCGCAGATCTTGATGTATTAGGTTTAATATTTTTTAACTTCCACACTATGTTTATAATGTAAAAAGTAAAGGCTTTTATAAAGGCTGAGTATGTGCGTTAGCCAATTTCATTGCCAAAACTGTAAATGCTACAGAAAAGTGTGATACGTCAAAAAAAAAAAAAAAAAAATCAGAGCATCGGAGAAGTTATTGAAAATCTCAGAAAAAAATTAGAATTCGAAATGCTAGCAAAATTTAATGCCACATATACGAAAATATTTTTAAATTTAGAAAGACTTGTTGGAATATTTATAGTTTATTCTTATATAAATATTTACACTCTTAAAACAAACTCATAATTTTACTCAGTCTGAGTGGATTTCTCTCCTCCAGACTGGAAAATGCACTTCGCCTTTTGGAGTGGATCCTTTGTGTGTTAAACCTCCGACAGGATCACTCCAAACGAGTGATTTTAACTCAGTCTGAGTAAATATGCATGCCTTTACGGTGTCGAAAATGCACTTCTCCAACTGGAGTGGATTTCACTCTTTTGTTTTAAGAATGTAAATGTGACGAGTTTTAATGAAATGTATATGTTATAATTGTTAATGAAAAATTTTACTGAAAGAATCTTTAACTGAATCTTTTTACTGAAAATAATCTTAGATAATTTACAATAACTTATTTTTAGTTTATTTTTGTTAAAACTAGATGACAACACGTATTTTAATAATTTGATATTTTAAGATTTTTTTGATGATTGATTCATAACAATTAATATGAAAAAGTATTTAAAATCACCAAAAATACGGGAAACAAACTAAAGTAAAATTACTCGATTTTTAGTTTTTTCTTCTTGGAGCTATCGATAACATCACTCATTCTAATTTACAGAGTTTTCGAGAACATTTTTTGGGCGCATATATAAGGATCTGAAAAATCGTCAAAATTCGCTAAATATATAGAATGTTTTCCGGTACATTTATGACCTTACATAACTCTTTCTCTGAAGACTTCTTCATAAATTCGCCCCTTAAGTAACAATTATTCAAATATGAATGATAATCATTCTAAATCTTACCATGCGTGTGATCCTTTAATTATTATCCTGAGTATTAACTATCATAACTTTTGCGAATCACGGATGCAGTCAAAAATAATTACAAGCCATCAATAACAAAAAAATGGCGTCTTGTCACCGCTCCAAAAACCTACCGCTAAGATCACCCTTGGCGACTTAATTGGCGGTGTGTTAATGAATCCGAGTTCCATGTAAAAAAGCATGGCGAACGGAATACAAATTTCTTACTATCGGATTTAAAGTGATTGGACGCGCAAAACTTGTTTGGATAGTTAAGTCAATATTTCATTAAATTACATAATTTGGATGAATTGGTATTCGCTGGTGGTATAAATGTCCATCAAATATGATGATATCATGCAAATGTAAGGTTGATAATTTGTAGCCCAATGTATAATTTAATGTCCCCTTTTTAAATGTACTCGTATTTTTGTAGTTTTTTGAAGTTCGACTGAATAAATGACTTAATTATCACATAGAGATGATATTAAAAGAATCCGAAAGTGATACCTATAATCAAATAAGGCATGGAACTATTTGTTCTAGGAAGTAGTTATCAATTTTTTTCCCTAAAGGTTAAAACTGATAGATATAGAAATCGCCTTCTTTTAAAGCAAATAAAATGCGTAAATGTTTTCGTTAAGTGTGTAATATTATAAACCATTTAACACTAGTAATAACGGTCGGTATTGAAATATTTTTTTCAAAATATGTAAATTTCTATAAAATATGTTTTAAACTTTTTATTAATGAGGCGTTTCAAGATAAAGTTATAAATTAAGAATTTTCCAAATCCCAATACGAAATGTTACGCATACTTAATAAGGAACATTCTATATAATTTCTATCTATTCACTGATGTCAAGGGAGTACCCGTTTTATGTTAATAGTAAAAAAAAAAATCCAAATAAAATTTTAGTGTTTCGAACATTCCTTAAAAATAATTTAAAAGCAATAATTTTTCAACAATCGAAACGTTTAACATAATTTTTATAAGTTAATGACATATAATATCAACATAGTTTTATGTGTGAATACTATTAATTTTGTCTAATACGCGAATAATACTTTAACATTAATTTTAAAAAAATGATTACAAATGTACTCAGGCGGTAACGCAGTCAAAGTTCAGGACTACGTCCCATCTTTAAAAGTTTATATTTGTTTATCTCTTGTCTTAATAGGAGATAAGTTATTTTCTACGAAACAAATTTTCCAATCTTGAAGCATCTGTAAACTATAAAACAATAAGTTTTTATGTCTGACTAAAGACTTCGTCACTACTGGACGTAGAGTTTTGAAATTATCACCAAAAGATCGTTCTAAAAACTACAGGTCGAAAGTGACATGTTTGAAATTTTTTATATCATAGATGTTCCCCTTTTAATTTAAAACTCTTGTTAAAATAATCGATTTTTGGATACATAGTTATGTCCCTGGAAAAATTTATTTCAAATAACATACAATGGCTAATTACTAAGTCTAGCAACTGCTTTAAAAATGATTTAAAGAAACCCAGATACTTTTAGTTTAATAGCACTACAAGCTAAAAATAAGGATCTGCCCAAACAATCTCATAATTATTTCAAACTTTTCAAACGGTAATTCCCTTTTCAAACAGTAATTCCAAACAGAAATAATTTTCTAATAGTACTATTAATAAGGATGCTATACATTGAAATGAATTATACACGAACAAGCTTTTTTTAAACTGTCAAACAGTAATTATCGTACTAGTAATGAGCGTACCAACAATTCGAATTCGTAATAAAGGTTACATACAGGTTAACATACAACGATTCAGATTCGCAATAATACACTCTTAAAACAAAAGGGTGAAATCCACTCCTTGGAGAAATGCATTTTCGGCACTGGAAAGGAGTGAAAATTAACTCTTAAATCGCTCCTATAATTGCCTTAAAATCGCTAATTTGTTGTTAAGATTGTTGGAGGTTTAACAAAACAAAAAAGTGAAATTCACTCCTATAGGGGAAGCGCATTTTCGACACCGAAAGGAGTGAAAATTAACTCAAACTGATTTAAAATAGCTCGTTTGTTTTAAGAGTGCAGGTTATATACATGCAAATATACAGTAATTCGAATTCGAAACTTACCTCTATCATTAGGAGAGCCACGTCGTGAAATCTAGCAGTTCTTCGTCTTCGGGACTGAGCGTCGAGTCGTACGGCGAACTAGCGTCCGACCCGAGCGAGGGCGACGGGGAACTGGCCGGCGTCAAACCACCTCCGAACCCGTTGACCGCGGACGACGTCCCGGAGTACTCGGACGGGAAATTCTGCGGCCTCAGATGCCGGAACTGTTCGTCGAAAGACGGGACGGAGTTCTCTTCTTCATCTTCCATATCTTCCCCGCATAGTAATTGCTGGAGCTGCTTGATGTACTGGACGGCCGACCTGAGGGTCTCCACTTTGGACATCTTCTTGGACTTGGCGCCGTTCGGGACGTGTTGGCGCAGGGTCTGGAACCCCTGGTTGACCTGGCGCACCCTGTTGCGCTCGCGCTCGTTGCGGCGCGCGACCGCTGGGGGCGCGCCGTTCGTGGTGCGCGTCCGCTTCGAGGGTCGCTGCTGCTGCTGCGTCGTTTCGGAGCTGCTGCTGGTGGACTCCTGGCGCTGGCGCTTTGGCGCGAGTTTTGGCGAGGGTGTGGTGGTGGTGGTAGTGCTGCCCGTGAAGGTGGAGCTGGAAGAGGTGGTGAGCAGGTAGGTGGAGTCCATCGGACCACCGATGAGGGTGAGGGTCGTCATGGTGATAATTGGGGATGTGCGAGGTTTTAGAGGATTTGCCGCTTCATCTGTGGTTAGAGACTGATAGTGATGGTTAGTCCTGGTTAAGGGTTTGAAGAAGTCTTGTGTAAAATAGTTTCACAGTTTTAGAATCTCGCAATCTTGATGGTTAGTCCAATAGGTAGGAGTTGCGGATACGGAGTTCAAGTCCACTTGTAGGAATAGGTCCAGAAAAAACGTTGGAGAAGTCAAAATGAACAGATATTTCTCTGAAATAATCTCAATACTTTTCTTTTGGAAAAAAGAACACTTCCCTTGGAACGTATCTTAAATCACTGTAAAATTTAATTAATTACAGATAGTAAACTTTTACGTAAAATTAATTTATAGGAAAATATCAATCGTAGTAAGAAATCGCTATAGTCCTACACTCGATGATTACTAACATAGATTTTAAAAAAAATTCTAGAGTGTTTTCCTCGAAACGACACTGTCGTGTGTCCTCGGTGTAAAGTCCCGCGAGCGATGATAACAAGGCAGACGATAAGGGAGCGAGAGAGCAGACGAACTTGGCAGTGCGGGATGCGGGCGCGAACTAAAGTTCCGTCTGGGCCGTCCCACAGTTAAAAGCCGACCCTCGCGTTCGAAAGGCCCCTCCTAGGCTTTGTTGCTCGTGCCGTGGCGCGTGGCAACGCTGCCCCCCCCCTCCCCCCCAACCTTCCAAAACGACGGAAGAGGAGGGAAAAATGGAACTTTTTTATTCTATTTTTTTTTTCTTTCTTTCTCCTTTCCCTCCTCCTTCTTCTTCTTCCACTTCTTTTTTTTTTATTTATTTTTGTTTTTTAAATATCGTCTGCATTTTTTTTCTTCTTCTCCCCAACAACCTTGAGATCTGAAGTGAAGAAGGGAATGATGGAACAGATGGAGAAGGTGGAGTTGTAGTAGTTTTTTTTTTTATATAGAAAGTTCTATTTAAGAACGATACGTATAAAAAAAATCGTTATTTGTGAGAGGGTATGATGGAATATATGTTTAGATGATTGAATACGGAAAAATATAGGTGGACGGTAGGGTAAAATAGTCAAACTCGGTTACAACGACCTCGTTTAGAATGATAACTCGTCTATAGCGTCATAAATATTCAGTGTCTTCTTTGCCCATAGACCTTAAAGTTATAAAGTTTGCGTATAACGATGATTTTTAATTAACTAATGTGTTATTACGCTGAAAATATACTTTTAAATTATATCCAAAATAGCTTCATAAAGAAAAGAAATCGTTTTCACTATTTAAATTTTATTTTATTCACCGAATGATGCAAAAAGCAGCGAAATGCAAAATGTATTTTCCACATAAAAAAAGCAGCGAAATGCAAAATGTATTTTCCACATAAAAAAATTGACCGGAAGAGGAAAAATTAACTACTAGTAATAATATCACAATGAATGGAGATGTAATTAATGTCATTTCACAAATTCAATTATTACTAGTATAAGTAAATAAATTTTATTTTAAATGATTTATTACAATCAATATTCCACCTCATAACGTTACTCGCTTATACATTGAAAGGCGAACCGGGTTCTAACGATACGTACTACGAAGGTAAGGGGGAAAAAACAACTAAAGTAGGGAAAAATGAATCGTGATTATATTTTTTTCGCCAGCAAAGTGGTTAAAGGGGGAAGGGGCATAGAAGGAAATGGAAATATTCTAACGGGATGTTATCGCTGCAGGTCATTCTAAGATAATTTTCGCTTCAGATGAGAACCCTTTTTTTACGTAGTCACACAGCAAAGGAGTAATGATGGATTCTGGCAAATTGATTTTTTTGTGTTATTATTATGTGACGGTTTATAACAGTGTGGTAATGAACTATATAGTCTTTTTTTCTTCTTTTGGGATAAATGATTTGAGTATTGTATTGGTCGACAATATCCGAGTTAAAAAAAAATTAGAAAGAGAAAGTTCGAGGGTTACAGACTGATCAATTAACTTATTTTACCCGAGGAATGATTGCTTTAAATTAAAACAAATTTCAAATTGGATTGCTGATTGAAATAAATGTAAAAATTCAAAATAACAACCATAGGTTGGAATTGTGTGAAAAATAGTAAAAAGAAAAGACCTTTAAAAAAATTACAAGATAAACCAACTTGTTTAACCCTTTCACTACGAAGGATTTTTGCTTCCTTGTAATATTTGATAGGAATGACATTATCGAATCCTTAGTTGTTCGGGCGTTTTAAACGTTTCAGTAAGGAAAAGGTTAAGGAAATTGCAGCACGCAGTAAAACACAGTACCTTTCGTATTGATGCATTCAAAACTATTGATTGTGATAGTTATGGTCGGTTTTTAAGTAGCAACAGAAATGCTAAATGAAACGAAATTCTTCATCGAGACTCAATTGGGGAATCGATGCCAGATGTGGACAGTGCACCAATGGCAGCACCCAGCGAATAAAATGTATGATTCGAAGCTAGAAGGAATACGTCACATGGAACAAGCCAATTGGCAATATCAGATTCTTTTTCACTTTCACCAACAATAAAAAAACAATCTTTTAATTTAATCTCTAATGCAAATCATTTTGAATCACGTAAACTAAAATCACGTGATTAGTGCTAAAAAAAAATCTTAATTCACGTTAAAATTGAACTACATTCTCTGTATGAAATGTCTTAATTTCGAATTGACCATATTACGGTCAGAATCTAATTTCAATCAATAAAAAATAATATATAAGCAGGTTTTTAGTTATTTTTTTGCAGCAACCTAACGATACGGAAGAAACAATCCTGTCGAAATGATGTTTATAAATAATGCTATCTTTTTTTTTTCGCTATTCAAGTCTTAATTTCATAATTATACGAATTTCGCTGATGTATCAATCGAGTCGTGAGCACCCATGGCAAAATTCAAGGTAACAAATAATTACCGCCATACCTACCGCATTTATCATTTCATCGATAGTCCTCTTAATTATCTTTAGGATCGAAAAAATAAGAGCACACAAGAAGTCGCTGATTTTTTAAAGTCTACTTTCCATTAAAATTTTTTTTTTAAATGTACCTATTCTTAAAAGTTTAAGAGACCAAATTTATGAATGCAATGCATTGTTTTGGAGCCTTTCATCCCCAGTGATGCCCTTCGGCATCATCATGTTTCTGATCATAATTTTAAAAATAATTGTACTGACATCTATTGGGATTAATAACAAGTTCTTTCTAATAGACAAAAGTTTGAAGAATCGAATGATATGCTTTTGATATTATAAATGATGGCTATAGACGATCAGAATAAAAATTCCAAAATGACGATGCCAAATTGTCATTGGGACTGAAAGGTTTAATACAGTTAACCCTTTAAAGATCCATTTTTAAACCACCGTTAAAATATTCCTCGTCGAATAAAAAAAGTGAACATTAATTTTTTTAAAAAAAAATTTCCGTGTGATATTATTTATCATACATTAAAGAAGACTATAGTACTAAATATTTGTCTTATATTTTGATTATTCTGACAAATTTAACTCATTAAAAGAGATTGACAAGGAAATTCCCCATGCGAAAATAAGCTTTCTGCTAAAGTTCATCGAATCAAACAAAATACGTTTAAGGCAAATAAAGGCCTTGATATTGAAAAATTTATGCGAGACAAATTAAATTACAGGAAAACTAAATTGTTGAAAATTTAAAGTTTACTTCGGGGGTAAGGAAAAGTGTTAATCGTATTCACAAATGTGTCGTTAATGTACTATCTAAGCAAAAGCATATTTTTCTATTCAAATTTTCTTACCAGTCGTCGTTAATGAGTTAAACTAACCAAACTCACCAAGTTAAGCCAGGCCTGTCAACTAAGGCTCTAGAGCAACGTTAATTCAACCAAACAACTTGCCAACATACCCAGATTTAACTAGGCAATAAGCATTTTCCGGATTCCGGGTCCGAAAGTCCTGTGGGCGGTCATTGCGCAGTTTCCCACGAGTTCAGGTTCCTGGAGACTATTTCCCTTCCCTACAGGAACATGTCTAAATTGAGGAGGTGGCGCGCGATAGATGGTAGCATCAGTGAATTTTCTAAGATTTTTTCACTGGGCGACATTGCTTATAAAAGATTGAAGAAGGGGAGGGGGGAGAGAAGTGTAACGTTTTGTTTTTATCTAAAAATTACATTTTAGATAATATCTATATTTTGATGTTGCAATAGCAACAGATTTAAATGAAGTACTATACTACATAACTGTCTTACAAACAATATTCATACCAAAACAAGCCGATCCGGCGGCGTAGTGGTTAAGGCATTGGCCTCTGGAGCTGCTGGGCCCGGGTTCGATTCCCTTTCAGGCATGGATGTTTGTGTTTGTCGAGTATATGCGGAGTACGTGCTCGCAAAATCTGTTGGATCCGAAAGTCCTGTGGAGGGCGGTCATTGCGCAGTTTCCCATGGGTACAGGTCCCTGGAGAAAATTTCCCTTCCCTTCAGGGACATGTCTAAATTGCGGAGGTGGCGACAGATGGCAACATCTGTCATATGTGTTTGTGTGTGTCTTGTGTTGTCCTACTTTACGATGGTTTATAAGCGGGTCCTTGCGACTAAGCACACAAGCCTGAAAATATATGTCTACCAACCAACCAACCAACCAACCAAAACAAATATTTTCTTTGAAAAATATAGTTATTTAAGTAAATGATAGATAAAATTGCATTTAAATTGCCTAAATTTTTTTTGTTAATTTAGAAGAACAATACGGCAGATTTAAGGGATTAGTCTTTTGAAATATTAATTATGAATAATTTATAAATTGATTTTTTTAAATATTTCGTTTCAAATAAGTTAATAAATTAGTCCTGATTGGTGAAAACCACATTTGTATGTTTGATTTTTACATTATGGGGAGAATAAGAATTTAAAGTGGAATTGGCGTACGTACCTTAGATCATTTTTAATTTTTTTTTTTTTTAATATTGCAACAGATATCCCTGGATACAGATATTGTTAAAATCTTGTGCCCATTTGTTTAAGCAAATAAAATAGTAGTTCGAATACACTACATGTCTAAGTTAAAATTTTAAACCGTTCAGTCTTCGATTAATTGGTATTTGAAAAAATCTGACCCTAGTTACACATCATATTAGGGGTATACCTATGAAATGACCTTATATGAAAAGATGGCACTGCACCCGGGTTAATAATAGTGTGGAATCGTCCTACTAGTATTTTATCAGACTACTTTTAACCTTTCACCTGCCAGGGGCATTAGTTACTGCTGTGTTTTTTTCATAGTCATTCTAGGCTTTAAAGATGTCATGTTTCATTCCAACAAAGGGTCATTTGCGGGAAATTTTAATCCACTACTTTATTTTGAAAAAAACTGCTGCTAAAGCTTTTCAAATGCTTCAAAAAGCTTATGGAGACAATGGTCCATCTGAATCATTTTGAAAATGACGGTTTGTTTTTTTGAAATGACGGATATAAAAAAGCTGATTTTGATGAGATCGACAAAGATAATTGAAAACTATTAAAAAAATTTGAAGATGAAGAATTGCAAACAATTTTGGATAAAAATCCAAAAATGTCACGGGTACATATTTCAGAAATGTTAAATGTAACTCAGAAATGTATTAGTGAACGTTTTCATGCCTTGGAAATAATTTGCAATTAAGGAAAATGGGTACCACATGCTTTAACAGAGTTACAGATGGAGAACAAAAAAGTCACTTGCGACAACTTTTGAATCGACATCAAGGAAAGTGTTTCCTGCGTCGAATTGCCACAGGTGATGAAAAATGGATATATTATGACAATCCTGAACGAAAAAAATGTTAGTTGATTCCAGGCTAACCCTCAACATTGACTCTAAAGAGAAAATCGCTTTGAAAAAGACAGTTCTTTTGTGTTTGGTAGGATCAAAAAGGCCTTCTTAAGTATGAGCTGCTTAAAGTTGGTGAAATAGTTACTTCTGATCAATATCAACAACAATTAACCAATGTAAACCAGGAATTTATCAAAAAAACGGCCAGAATGGGCTCGCAGACACTGAACAGTTATTTTGCTCCATTGCAATGTGCGGCCTCACACCACAAATAACGTTAAAAACACCTTAAAAAACCTGACATGGGATGTTTTATTGCCCCCGCTATATTCACCAGATATTGGTCTTTCAGACTATCACTTGCTCAGATCCATGGAACATGGTATGGCTGAGCAGCACTTCGCTACTTCTGATGAAGTTGAAAAATAAGCATATTCGTTTTTTACCTCCCAGGACGCAAAGTTCTATCACGAAGGAATCCATAATTTACCAAAAAGATAAGCAAAAGTTACTGATTTTAATGGTATATACTTCAATTTATTACCCTCATCCAGTGATGCAAAATTCACCGGTAAGTTTTCTTAAAAAAAGGGTCATTTCATAGGTATACCCCTAATATCATCCCCATATATATTTCAAAGCCTGTAATTGACAAGGAATACTTTAAATTTTATAAAGGAATAAAATAAAATATTCATATGGTAATAAATTATTTGTGGAATAATATCTTAAATAAAATGTTTGTGTTTAATTTTTATAGAATTAAAATATTTCAATGAAATAGGATATTTTGATTTAGTACGGGAAACACTAATCAGTATATTATAGGAACTACACAGCAAAGCAATATTTTATAGGAACTACAATTAACAACTAAAAAATAAAAAATATTAATACATCTTCAAGCTGTATAAATACATCATATTTGTTACTTAAAATTTTTAAAATTTCATCAATAATTTGGAATAAATAAGTATTTCACACAGCTGCCCCTTCTTAATCCTTAAAAAATTAATACCACTTTTAAGCACCAAAATTGGAGAGTAATACTTTTATAAAATAAATATATAAAAAGCATAAAAACGTACATATAAACAGAAATACCCATCATACGGCGAAAGGCTAGATTTAAGTGAAAATAAGATTGGGGCAAATTTTTTAGGTGTTTACTTCGGAAGTAAATGTTATACAATGACATATCCTATAAAGATATTCTAACCACCTATTCTCAATTGACCATTTCCATGTTCCCAAGCTTTTCGAGTGACCTTTAACGATGTTTTCCCATAGCGCAAGCTACAGATTGTTACTATGATCCCCTTTCCGCATTTCGTAGAAAATCCCATTTGCTTTTGTACTCAGCCAATTAAAAAAGCAAGGCAAGACGGCAATAAAAAACGAAGGTTTTTTTTTACTACAATAGGCTCACACTTTCCGTTTTTGAAAAAGCATCATCCCTTGCGCCCAGCTTCTTGATCTAAGTTTGGGAGGGCGCGCCTTATCTTTTAAAGCAATAAATTTCTCACTGTCAGGACTAATGTCCGAGGCTGGTCACATGAACCAACACTATGAACAAACCCAGACTGAAGGAAGGGGGGGGGGGGAGGATTGTGGAGGGGCACACAAGGCAGGGAGGAGAACCCCCTTAGTATCGAAACGTTTTAGTCTAAGTCCCACCGGGTTGAAACGAACTTGTTAAACAACAATTGGCTACAACTTGCCCATTTTTTTTACTTCAAATGTTTTTTTTTTTTGCAATATACAATTTATGATAAAATGTAAAATGGACGAGAGTTTTAAGAAATTACGGATTTATTAATGTCGCCCAGTGATTTGATTTACATATTACTAGGCGACATTTTTCTTTCACTGGGCGACATTAGTGTCGCCTAGTCACTATGTTAAAAAATTCACTGGGTAGCATCTGTCGCGTATGTGTGTGTTGTGTCTGTCTTACTTAATGAAGGTTTATAAGCGGGTCTCTACCAAGCACACAAGCCTGAAAATATGTCTACCAACCAACCAATCCTTTCGTAAATCCGGTTGGTGGAGATTTTGAACTATTTTCTACATTTGACACGGGAATGCAGTAAATAGTTCAAAATCTCGTATTGCCGGGGGAATATCCGGAAAGTTTACAGTAATGGTTGAACTAATTCCATTAACTTGAGTTAAAGTACCACAGACCTTCAAAAATTAACTTTTTAAACCATAACCACCTTACTCCCAAACGTAACCTATTTTCAAACTACGAGAATATCCTGATATAACTAATTCAAGTGACAGTTCCGACAATGCCACCGACACTTTGCAAATTACTGTGACGTCTTCTTCTCATTATTATTAATAACAACCCTGGTTCTCCGAAGATGATCGCTTGACATGGAGTAAAATAAAACGAAGAACGGTTTTCCCACACCTGTCGAGAGAGATTATTAACATGGATGGATTGTGGGATGGGCTGAAACAAGAGAAGGAAGTGGGCCATTTTGTTTGGCGAGAAGCCGTTGAGTGTTTGGCGGGAAATCGACTGGTTGGCGACAAAGTGGTTGAAAACGAAATTGTGGTTCGGTATCAATATATAAGTTTTGCTACAATTGGTACACTTGGTCTTCTCTTTAACAACGAATCGTTTAAATATTTTGACTGTTAAATAAAAGTTGAAAATTTTTAACTGTTAAATAAAAATTGCTGCTTTCTTCATGACAAATTTAAACAGCATTGCACTGCTTTTTTTTTACCTCCTGTTGATGATGCTTCCTCTGTATGAACTATAGAGCGATATCGTACGCGGAATCATAACTTTGGACTACTACACTCTTAAAACAAACGAGCGAATTTAACTCAATCTGAGTAATTTTCACTCCTCCAGTCTTGAAAATGCACTTCTCCGAAAGGAGTGGATCCTTTGTGTGTTAAACCTCCAACAGGATCACTCCAAACGAGTGATTTTAACTCAGTCTGAGTTATTATTCACTTCTTTCAATTCCAGTGTCGAAAATGCACTTCTCCAACTGGAGTGGATTTCACTCTTTTGATTTAAGAGTGTACCGATTTAATTTTCACCGTGGTCTCATGCAGTGTTAGGCATTAGTCAATTTGTCAATTGACTAAAAAAGTAACTGCAATTAAATTAATTACAATTAATTTAATAGTAATTGAACTTTTAATTGCATCTTGCAATTAAATTAATTTGATGTATGTCAATTGTAACTCACAATTAAAATAATTGCAATTAATTTTTTTAGTTGTTTTATGAATTAAAAAAAACTAATAATTAACTTAATGTATTAAAACGAAATGAATAAAGATTTAGGAAAATTAAGCTGTAAGTCTTAGACTTAAGTTGAATAAAAAAAAGTGGCTAATTGTTATTTTTAATTACAATTAACAAAATAAATTGAAAATTAATTAATTGTTAATTGAAACCAGCAGTTACAATTGATGAATTGTTAGTTGTTGTGGTTACATTTACCAATTAATTGTTATTCTTTAATTGTTCTTGAAATTAAAATTTGCCCAACACTGGTCTCATATTCACTATGGTACTACTATCTACTAAATGTAGCATAACTTCTGTACAATTCACCGATTTCTTTTAATTCGCCCACCGTTATCCGTCTATAAGACAACTAGGGGTTGGGGAGCCGAGTCAGTTAGGCACTCGCCTAGCATGGGAAATTTCCCAGGTTCGGGTCCGGGCTTCGCCAAAATAACTGCCGACCTATAAACTGCTCGTGCAGCCAAAAATGTTCGACGAATAATACCCCGTGTGAGGGAGTGCACGTTAAATATCCTTCATAGTCCTACACACTTAAAAATGAATGTTCAAAAACGACGAAATTTTCCTTAATTTTGACGATCCGTTTACTAACAAATGCTCCGAGTTTTCGTTTCCTCAAAGTGAGGAAATTTGAATCGTCATTTTTATGCGGATTTGAATGTCGTCTAATCTAAAGAAATATTTCGTCATTTTTGAGCATGTGAGTACAACAATGAGATTCAGTTTCCTCAAAATCAAGATACATAATCGTCAAATCACGATCGTAAAAGTGAGGATTCGCGTTTACTCAAAAGTCATATAATAGTTTGACGAAACAATCCTCAAAATTAACGAAATGAGGCTTGAGGATTCATGAATCGTCAAAAATGAAAGTGTTATTTCTGAGAGTGTACACTCTTAAAACAAACACTCCTAGTTTAACTCAATCTGAGTGGATTTCACTCCTCCAGACTGGAAAATGCACTTCTCCTTTTGGAGTGGATCCTTTGTGGATTCCTCCGACAGGATCACTCCAAACGAGTGATTTTAACTCAGTCTGAGTAAATATGCATGCCTTTACGGTGTCGAAAATGCACTTCTCCAACTGGAGTGGATTTCACTCTTTTGTTTTAAGAGTGTAACGCTGCGCAAGATGTCGCCCTTAATGGTTGCGTTGGGTGCCTATTCAGGTGTCGGATCGTCACTTGACTGGGGTTCTAAAATACGACGCCCATCGCCTATAAGTCGACCAAAACGAGTGCAGAACCTTCAAAATTTATCCTTCGTCCAAAACCCCACAAAAGCAGATGTACAAATTTCCAGACAGATTATGACAGCTTCTTCTTCGTCTTAAAAAACAAAACACTTATTACTCCACGCCCTGCAAGCAACATCCTCCCTAAAACACTTATTGTTTCCACTGAACAGTAGTCTTTAACCCTATGCCAACCGGAGTGGTCAGTCTGCCGCTATTAAATATGCAAATAGCGTTGAGGAAGGTTTCCATCACACGAGCCCAGCATGCAGCCTCCAGGAAGGCATCGCGCTACAAGGGCGTGAATATTTTTATTGTTATTTGTATGATCGCGGTGGCATCAGTCGGGATTGTTTTTATGTATTTATCGGAGGACGTGCTGCGATTCCTCAAGGACGGATTGGCGGGAAATGAAATTTGTTCGAAGAAAAATCGCCAATTTTTTTGGAAAAATAGTTAACGTGCTGATTGTTGGCATAATATGTAAAAAAAAATCCAAATGCAGAAATCGTGCAAAGATTATTTGTCTCTTAGGGCAAAACCAATTGTGCATACATTAGAATAACTTCGTATTTGTTGAGTATGGAGCTAACAGAACAAATTAAAGCGAGTGTAAAAGGCCGTAAACTCTGCATATTTTATTTTGCTTAAAACATTAAAAAAAAATCAAATTAGCCAGGATTTGTTTCCTTTTCGCCTTTTTTTTCATATTTTAACAGCTAACCTGTTAACCCTTTCAGTCCAAATGACAATTTGGCATAATCATTTTAGAATTTTTTTTCTGATAGTCTATAGTCATTTATAATATAAAAAAGCACATCATTTGATTCTTCAAACTTTTTTCAATTAGAAAATATTTTTTATTAATCCCATTAGGTGTCAGCCCTATTATTTTTTAAAAATTAAGATCAGAAACACGATGATGCCAATTGGCATCACTGGGACTGAAAGGGTTAACCAGCAATATTAGGCTAGACTATAAGATTAACGAAATCTTATTACTTGATCTATTTCATTTACCTCATTTCAAATACCCCAATCAGCGATTATACACCAAATGTGGCGTCCCTGCGTCAAACTCAATAATTGTAAGAAGAAGAGCAAGAGATACGAGGAAGATGAAGATACGAATGGGGCCGTTAAAGATGGACCCTTGACCGGGGAACTCTACGGGATTGCTTCGGTAATAAAAATCAAGGCAGCAGCAGGACACCGTTTTGATAGGGCACTTTGGAAACTCAATTTTTGCGAAAGGGTAATATTGGAAGGAAAGCTTTGAGTTTCAAAAGCACCGAAAGAGCCCAGTTTCTTGTTACATTAAAATACTCAGACATTCTGGACGGATAGACAGACGGATGGACAAAAAGTTATAAGATGAAGTAAACAGATACTTTGTAAATAGATCTTTAAAAGTAGATACGAAATACTAAGAGCATTTCGTATCTATTTTTAAAAGCTATATGAGTGGAATTAAAATACTCTGAGACATTCTGGACGGATGGACAAAAACTTAGGATGTGTCTAAGATGACATAGCTTTAACAGTAATTTTTAAACTGGATAGTTTGAACTAATTTATACTGACAGACACACAAAAAGTATCCGACATACTTTTCTAAAAGAAAAACTATTGTTGAAATTGAAAGGTTACTTTAACAGAAGTTGTAAAGTGGTACGAATGGACAAACGGATAAAACTTTCCATGATGTGATGTGTATGCCAACTTTACACTAAAAAATAACCCTTAACAATAAAGGAAAATAGTTTTAAATTTGCGAGAGATATCCAGGCAAATTTGACAAACCAAATTAATTGTTCTCAATGAAGTTTTGTCGGATAAACTTTACGCGAGATCTACACTAGGGTTAGTTGTGTAATACTGTGAATAAAGTTATGAAGCAATAATGCAAGCCTTTTGCCAAATCTAGATCGTCATTTTGCGGTTCACTTTTTACGAACTGTTATACCTTCATAATAATTAACTTTTCATAATTTTTTGCGAAGATTGAGGCCCGGACAGACGGAAAAAAAAATTTAAGATAAGTTTCTGAGTATCATGCTTTTGGCTGCTGTTCAAAAATTTATACATTACATAGCTGCATTGAAACCCTTCAAAAAGCAAACCATCGACATACAAAAATTATACGTCATATTGGCACATCAGTTTGAGGTCAATCCCATATATTTCCCGCCAAAACAGCCTACAATGTCAAAACAATGTATCTTTCTTCAGTGATAAGTCTGCTAATCGTTTATTTCTAAAGCAAACATAGATAATAATCGTTGAGTGGTCTGCTCTGCCACGCGTCAGACATGCGCGACTGTCGCCACCAAAGGATATCGCTGTGATTAGAATGTATTAAAAATGATATTGTTGAAATGGGGTCTGACCAGAGTGTACAGAGATAATGTGGATGGGATGCATTGTAGATAAGTGTTTTTTCAGTGAACATGTTCTCATTTCGAGATGATTTTTCAAGCTCTTCAAAGAATTTAAAGGATGGTCACTACATTCCGAATTTAAAAATGCTACAGTACCAAATGGTACAGTGGCAAATTTATGTCGGTACTGTTGGTACAAAAATGGTACATTCATATCACGTTCCCGAGGAACAAGAAAAAAAAATGGATGAAACAAATTTTCCCATTTTATGAAATGCTTAGTCTAGTTTGAATTATCGTCACACTAAAGCTACACGAGGGCTATTGGCGACGTCGTAATTTAGAACCACAGTCAAGTGACGAGCCGACACGAACCAACGCAACCGTTGGGGACGACATTGTACGCAGCGTTAGGACTTTGAAGGATATTTAACGTGCACTCCCTCCTCACTGTGTATTATTCGTCGGATATTTTGGCTGCAGGGACCGTTTATAGGTCGGCAGTTAGTTTGGCGATTCCCGGACGCGAACCTGGGACCTTCCGCATGCTATGCGAGTGCTTAACCGACTGGGCTCTCCAACCCCTTTTATGAAATATAAGCGATGGAAGTACTGTGATTGGGAGGAGGGGGGAGGGTCGAAGATCTGGAGTGGAGATTGTGTTTTCTATACATTTTGGATGGTGCAGATTCTAAAAAAAGAGTTTTATCATTAGGTACTAATA
Organism: Hylyphantes graminicola; assembly: GCA_023701765.1. NCBI lineage: Eukaryota > Metazoa > Arthropoda > Arachnida > Araneae > Linyphiidae > Hylyphantes > Hylyphantes graminicola. The sequence goes on along the minus strand of CM043118.1, from coordinate 56,487,635 downwards.
TTGATTGCAACAGATTACATTTTTGCACGTAATTGAAAAACTGAATTTCTTTTCTAACACACTGTATATAAAATAGAAGAAACTTCTAAGGCATATATATCTTTCGAACGAAGAGAGCGAATCCTTTGAACAGTGCAGACGACTTTCTAGAATAGAACACATTTAAATATGGGTGTGTGTACACTCCCACTCCGCCTATCCTTGAATCTTCAGGATGCTAATTCTATTAGCTTAAGTGTCCTCCGGGTTTGACAAAGCCAAAAACAAAAGAATGTTTCAATTTTGTAAATTTGGTTCTCAATCAAGTTTTGATTGCTTAGATGGTGTAGTGCGCATACAAATGAGGGGTCTAGTTTTAAAACTAGCTTTCTCCAAAGTACAGCGAAGATATAGGGTTCAAACCGTTCATTGTTGAGATCGTCAAAAGTCGCCAATGAACGAACCGAACCCTTTAATTAATAACTGTAAAGTTTCTTTATCTGACAGGAAAACTTTTATAGAGATTTAGTTCTCTGCATATTTACGGAATCAACATTTTTACGTTTTAAAGAATTGTTGGTGTTGCTGGATACCAATTTGAGTAAAGTGTTAATTAGCCAAACGAATTCCAAATTAGCCAAAATGGCTGAAATGGGCCATATATGGCAATCCTAGTTGTAAATGATATGACAAAATGAAGGGCAACGATGATTTATGAAGGTGGGACCACCAATCAGAATATATTGTAGCTATGTAGCAATGGGTCTTTTCTTTAGTTTAGCTTGCTTACAGCATTTTTCTCTAAAGGATTTGCAAAACTATCATATCCAAAATCACAAATTCCATAGACAGGTGTGATCCGTCAAATTGTTATTTTTGTCAAATTAGTATTCATGCTGAATTTCAGTCGAAAGATAAAAAAAAAATTCTAATAAAATATGCTAAAAAGCTATTACTATGGTTCAGAAAAAATGCACGTAAAATTCTTTGGACAAATGTAAAATGACGTCATGTCCAACTTCAAAACCGAATAGTTGGCAAAATTACTATGTCCAACATTTTACTTCTAACATGTAAGCTTTTTTGAGGCTTGACTGTCTCAATTGTTTTAACGCGCAAAAAAATCATTTGGACAATCAAATAAAATGTACTAGTGAGTTGGTAAACAGGAAATTTATTTCAGGACAAAAAATTTTCTTGCCAACAGTCGTAATAAGTAAAATAGAGTATTTAACATTATCTAACCTATCTTTCATTATTTAAACTTTAAAAAAGTTTTAACTTCAGAACGAACAATGAGATTCAAATCCCTGATCTCTGATTGGTTGACCCTCAGCACCACATAGAACTTCCTGATTTATTCTTTTTTATTTTTGTTGCCATTCCCACGAGAAAAGTGCCGCTATAATTTTTAATAAATAAATAACCAGTCACATGAGAATCTGGCCACACCTTTTACGATCGCCTACTGGCCAGTTAGAAGCCTTTTTTAATGTCTTAAGAAATCAATGTTTTTTTTTTATTTCTTTAGAACCTCGAACCCGACGACCTTTTTATAATATTTATTATATATTTTTTTCGTATATCGTCTGCCCGTGTTGGCAACGGGGGTGTCGATGGAACGAGAACAGGTTCTTCTTTTGATCGTCGCAGTTTATTTTTTCTTCCATTTTTATCGTTTTTTTTATTATTATTCCAGGAAGAAGACAGCGAGTGACAGGGGTTCTTCTGAAATAAACATGGGCTAAGTGGGAGATGGGAATACGATCATGACTAGAGGTCCATTCTGATGGATTCTTCGATTCTTGTAACGAGCTGATGTAATGCAGAATATACAGGGTGGTTATAAAATAACGCGGAGAGGTCGGTAGCTTTCAGAGAGGTCTGTAGCTTTAATGAATAATTCTAATGCTTCAAAAATTGAGACACTTACTAATCAAGAAGGGGGGAAAAAGAATGAAATCATAAAAAAGATAGAATCTTAAAAAATAATCATAAAAATGAATAATCCTATAGAAAAACATCTTCTCTTGACCAGGGTTCTAAGTTACGAGGCGTCGTCAATTATGGTCAATTACGGCCAACACAGCTTATTGCGCCTCGTAATTTAGAACCCTGGTCAAGAGACGAGTTTCTTTTTTTCGAAAAAGAATGGAATCATAGACGAAACTCGTCTCTTGACCAGGGTTCTAAATTACGAGGCGTAGCCAATTATAGCTAATTACGGCCAACACATCCAATTACGCCTCGTAATTTCAAACCCTGGTCAAGAGACGAGTTTGTTTTTTATGATTCCATTCCTTTTTTCCCTTCTTGAATAGTAAGTGTCTCAAAGTTTGTTACATTTGGATTATTCATTAAAGCTACAGACCACTCCGAATAGCGAGCGTTATTTTATAACCACCCTGTACAGAGAAATACCTAAATTTTTTACAAGACGCTGAAAACACTGGCGAATCCAGGAGAGGTTAGGTTTGAATTCGTCATACTAGACCTACACTAGAGCTATTGGCGACGGGCGTCGTATTTTAGAAACAAAGTCAAGTGATGAGCCGACACCAGAATAGGCAACCAACGCAACCGTTAAGGGCGACATCGTACTTTGAAGTATATTTAACGTTTACTCTACTATACGGGGTATATTCGTCGTAATATTTTGCCGTTTATGTGGCGGCAGTTATTTTGGCGATGCCCGGACCCGGACCTGGGACCTTTCGCTTGCTAGGCGAGGGCCTAACCGACTGGGTTCCCCAGCCCGAATCCAGGGGAGGATCCAAGGATTTTGGTTTGGTTTGAATTGAATTAACATCGCACTAGCGCTACACTATGAAAACTGCGAAAAGTGTTCGATTAGATAAAATAAAGGACAGTTTCATAGCATTACACTGCGACATGTTGTGTCATTTGGGATTTTGCGAATACTGACAACACAATATGCATGCAGATACCGTTAAATTATCTTGTGACAACAACGCATTTGCAATGCCTTGTCTTTCACCAAAATATTGTAAGCAATTTCACAAGCAAAAATGTTGATCGTCATTCAATATAACGATGCTATATGTTTGGTATTTTCCGATGAGTTCACGTCAACATAGTGACGGGGATTCAATTTAGTATTCAAGTTAATTATTTGTTTCCGAAATATGAATTTTCATTAAAAGGTTTTTTTAATAGAATGAATTTTCCTTGGTACATACATATTTACTTTTTTCAATTTGAAAGAATAAAAAAAAAATGGGAAGTAGGTATTGCTATCAGAAAGTTTCCTTCCCAACCGTTCGAAAATTATAGTTCAAGAGGGTTATTTTATTATACAGTAGTTTTCTAATCATCCTTATCAAAATTGGAACTTTGTGGTTGGTTTTTGCCACATGGCAAAAATTAAAAAAAATTGAAATTATTTGAATTCCAATGCAGTTAATTTTTTTTCAGTATTTTACCATAATGTATGAGTATTAAAGATACAAATATATCTTTTCGGGATGAAAAATGAAATCATGCATTACAGGTTAAAAATTAATTTTTGTTATGAAGTCATGGCCTCAGACACCTAGTATTTCCATATATATATGCTCTGTTCTAATCTCCTGATTTTATAAATGATTTTTATGTTATGGCAGGTATGACATCAGGCACATATAAGAATTTCTGTAGGTATTAAAGTACAGTAGAGTCCGCCTATCCGAATGGTACGGGACCAAAATTGAGGGGAAAAAAAGAAAAAAAAACTGCCTAGATTAATAAATCCAACTTTTGATTTACGTATTTATTTTTTGTGTATTTATTTATGCGTATACATTTCTTATTTTAACCGAAAGGCTCGCGATTTTTTTTTTTTTTTTTTTTTTTTGTGATAAACCGATTTTCGTATAACCGGGATTCGGATAAACGGGACTCTTCTGTAACAGGATTGTAGGTTGTATTTTCAGAAATTCTTTTTCGCATTTAAATATATCTCTTCAATTTTAATCTGACGGATTTCAAGGATCGCTTTCAGTTATACAAATGACTACCAGCCATACCATTTTCTTTGTTTCTATCTAGTTTCACTTTAATATATACTAAACTATAGAATATAAAAATAAACTAAATAATTTAAATAGCGTGTTAAAATTAACGATATATATAGCCAAGCCCCTTTTTTACAAACGTTTACACTCCTTTGCTATGCATATCATGTACCATGTTTAACTTGCAGGCAAGTAGACACAATGGATTTATTATTTTCTAAGTGATTTCATTATGACAGATGGCGCTTCTGAATACCAAGGATTTGCATAGATATCCATATAAAGATGAAACAAGATAGCCTTTATGTATTTATTACAGTCAAGCTTCATTAATTTCGAAGTGCATGTTATCTCCAGATTTCAAACACACAATTTAGAGAAGTTTACTACAACTCCTCGCCAACCTAAGTTGGGTAAATAGAAATATGCTTATGGAGAAGATCCTTCCGCGGATGTAAAGAGTGCCATAAATTATTTGTGAATTCATACAGAAAGCATGTTTAAAACATTAATTTCGTTTATGGCCCAACAGATTTGAATATTATTTGAGAAAATTTGGCGATTTTATCATAATGAAAAGTGTAATTTGGTTAAATTGTATTTAGATCATTTTGTATGTAAATATTACCCTACAAGAATTTCCAACTAACGGACCGATTGCGCCTTTCCCTCTGCCTTTTTACTCAAGTTAGGTTGGCGAGGAGTGTATATTAATACTTTCGATTACCTAATATAAAGTATTTGGTAATGAAAGCATTGCGATTGAGACGAAAATTTGACAAAAAGATTTTGGTGTTTTTTACACGTTTTAGATGATTGAATTCCAAAAAAATTGGATTCTGAACATTGGTCCGTCTGTTTGAAACTTTTCTACGGCTCGAACTAAAAGAGCTACGGACTTCAAATTAGCTACACGAGTTTCTAGTTACCTAAAGGACGACCTAATACAATTTTTGTGAGAATCGCACATGAGCAATTCTTTATATTTCAGAATGCCTCTTCGTCCTTGAATTTAAACATGTATATTTTTGTTTGTGTTAAAACTTTATATATTAAATTCAAGTTAAAAACAAAGAAGCATTCTGAAATTTAAGAATTTTGAATGTGATGGTGAAATATGCGAGCGAGTTAATGAATTCAAATATATAGGCGCTCAAATTAAATGCATCTCAAAATCAGAGCACGAATGGCAGCGAAAGAGATACTTTTCTGCACAGCAAAACTTGCTACGATCCTCCATTCGATTTCAAAGTCGTTTGGAAACAACTTTGAACCCCGTAACACTTCACCCCAAACCCCATTCCACCGTACTACGATGACAAACCACACATATCCGCCCCCTCCTCAGATTTCACACGATAACTCTTCTAACAGGAAACAGCAGAATTCTATCTCGCAACTGAAACAAACACCATTTGTAGATAGATCCAGCATAGATATTTCAGAGAAAATGTATTTACAGATGATATACCAAAAGTTGGCTGTCCTCGTTTTACCCCTATGTAGCACCACACGAAGGTAGTTTGTCAATCAGCTCCTTTTTCGTGTCAGGTCTGTAACACTTTACATGTTTATTTTTTACACTTTAGGGCAGGGGTTCCCAACAAAATTTTCTCGCGGACCCCTCATCGAGCCATTATTGTGACAAGGACCCCCATAAATTCCTATTCCTAAAGTTAAAGGTGAGAAACAAATTAAAAGTTTTTGTTTTAACCTTTTATACGTTTTTCAGTTACAAAACATTGTGCTCCATCAGTTATACGGTTAGTTTTAATTTTCATTTCTTAAAGAGACGAGTTAAATCTGTACTTTGAGCCCATTATTTAAATATTTGGTTCCAAACTTGAAACTTTCACTCTGAAATCCAACGGCATGTCGAGCCGATTCCTATATTTGTTTTTCATGAAACACATGGGAAAAAATGCTTGCTCACATCGATATGTGGTTGCAAATGGGAGGATTTTTTTCATTGCCTTATCTCCAAGGTTCTTGTAGTCCTTGCATGCTCATGCCCAGAAGTCTAATTTTATCACCGATGAAAATGTTTTTTTATCGTACCTGAACTGTACATATCCACAAGTTCATCTTGCTCTTCTTCAGTGAGGCCTTTTATGTTGTGTACAGATCAGAAAGGAACTTCCCTGAACCCGACGTTGACGACATATGGATTGGAATTGCTCTTTAAAAACGGTGGTTCGGCTACATTGATCTTCATCTGGTCAAGGAAACTCTCTTCTGATGACTCCAAGAATTGTTTTAAAGTAGAAAAGTTAGTGAGTTGTTTTCTATCCTTGAAAGCCCAGATCTGACACTTTTTGACCGTAGCACTAATCTTAGCCTGAACTTCGAACATGTCTACATTTTTTCCTTAAAAACGTAAGTTTAACACATTAAAGGGTTCAAACACATCAGCTAAGTACGCAACTGAGTAAAGCTAAGATAAGTTAGTGAGAAAATATTGAGTGAGAGTTTAGCGCTAGACTCTGTCTCATGTAGGAAGCTGCCAAAACAAAAACTCTGTTATTATACAAAATATATTTAATATTTTTTTTTAATTCTAAAAGCATCTTGCGGACCCCTCTGGCACAGCTCGCGGACCCCTGGGGGTCCGCGGACCACCTGTTGGGAACCACTGCTTTAGGGGATGGGTTTAGGGTCTGTTTCAGAGTTATCTGATCTGTGTTTACAAGATCTGATAGCGTTTGGCTTGTTTGTTGATAAATAAGGTAGTACAAGGACGCCGGTAAAGTCGTCCTTCTCAGATTGTGAGATGGTACCGGAACCGATGTGATTAGGTATACCGTCAAAAGTTTAGGATTGATATTCCGAGTTTAAAATTTTACTCTTTAAATGCCAAACGATCTAGAAATATTTATAGTAATTATTTTCAAGTGGAATATTCATTAAATGAAATTTCAAATTGCTTTTTTTATGTTCATCATCATCATTAAGAGGGATCGTCAGTTAAATAGAGCTAATCCATTAGTTTTTGAATCACAACTTCCGCAGAAGTAATGTCATGTTGGCCCTTTTCTCTAAGGTATGTGAATCAACATAACATATAAATGACACATATTTTAAACGAAAAAGTTTTCTAGTTATTTAATTTTATATATTTGACGTTTGAAAATGACAAAAATATGCAGCAGATGGCGACACAGTTTTAAAACTTTATCACTAAATTACGTAAACAGATGTTATATTCTTTTCAATTTTATTTTAAATTGATGTTAAGACGAATCCAGTACCTGTTGAAAATGAGATAACATGGCAAAGCAATTCTTCTGCAAAAGTTGAGATTTCAAAACTAATACATTAGCACTATGGGACTGACAGTCCCTCTCAATGGCTATACAAACCTTGAAAGGCCCCGGATCCTTCAATACTTTTTATAATTTTAAAAATGTATTCCATAAGACTGATTATTCATGGCAAAAATGGTTCAATCTGTGGTTGCTACAGCTTGCCTGCCCACGAAAGAGCAATTCCCTTTTTGCCTTGGCCTAAGTAAACTCTTGCGAGCCAAAGTTGTCTCTAACTACAGTAAGGTCCATGAAGTCATTTCACGAGACAACTTTCACCCGAGAAAAAAAAAACCTATGACAGAACGATCTGTTGTTTCCGATACAGCTCAATCCCAGATCATATCAAGTCATTTCCGAGAAGAACGGGAAAAAAAATCTTTTGCCACAAACACCCACCGTGCATGATCGAACACTTTCGGCCAATTTGTCACATACGCCTTTGCTGCCATCCCAAACCCATTGTTGCTTCCTGACACCCGCTGTACTCTTCCATCAAGGGGAACATTAGAACGTTTTTTGCCTTCCATCTTGCCATGGATCCCTTGACATCCAATCCTTCTTAGACAGAAAATTCTGTCCACAAAGGATGGTGATTTTTTTTTACCGCTTTGGACCACCCCTATATTGTCCCCTTACGACATCGAACCCCTTCTTTAAAATCGAACCAACGAACACGCCTTTTTTTAGAATTTTCTTCAAATGAAGCTGTTTCTTGAAGACAGGTCATGGAAGGACACGAAAAATATTCTTTGATCTATGCAACATGATCAAAAACTTTCTCTTTAAAGTCACAGATAGCCTTCGTGTAGATCTAGGGTAGACTGACCAGCAGCAAGTGAACAGGCCCCAGTGAATGAACATTTGGTAAATATAATTAAAATATAAGGACTGAAAATCATTCTACATTCTACTAGATGGATTTGCAACACTGACTTCCTCCCATGTTGTAGGAAGCTATCTGACTATGGTTGGTTGTACTGGTCATTATGTCCTGGTGTTTATTCACTGGCGAACGCAGCGCCTTAAGGGGTCTAAGGAGTCTTAAAAATGTGCAAAGAAGATACTACAAAGCATAGTTTGATCTTTCGTGTCATTTTTTAACTACTCAATGTATAAGTATAATTTTTTTATACGTAATTCTACAAGATTTACTTATTATAAAACAAGTTTTAAAATTTATGAAACTTTAGTCAAAACTAAAATAAATGATATTAAACATGAAGCTATTTGAACACACTGTGATTAGGCTTGCGCGGCAAATTGTGAGGTCAAAATTGAAAAAATGACCAAGAAAATGACTTTATATTGTACAAATATGTACAAACAAAGACTTATACCTAAATTCTCAGCTCAATTTTAATTAAAAAATATTTTAAGAACTATTTTCTAAAAAAATTAATAAAAATTTAAAATTTTTGATTTTAAATTATTTTTTAAATAATTTCTAATTAAAATTGAGCTGAGAATTCAGGTATAAGTTTTTGTTTGTACATATTTGTACAATATAAAATCATTTTCTTGGTCATTTTTTCAATTTTGACCTCACAATTTGCCGCGCAAGCCTAATCACAATGTGTTCAAATAGCTTTAGGTTTAATATCATTTATTTTAGTTTTGGCTAAAGTTTCATAAATTTTAAAACTTGTTTTATAATAAATAAATCTTGTAGAATTACATATAAAAAAATTATACTTATACATTAAGTAGTTCAAAAATGACATGAAAGATCAAACTCTGTTTTGTAGTGCCTTCTTTGCACATTTTTAAGACTCCTTAGACCCCTTAAACGTTCATTCACTGGTTAGTCTACCCTAGTACGAAATTAATTGAATAAACATAGCGCTTTTCGTAGTTTTCGTTCGTTTGTACATACAAATTTTGCTAATAAAAATTATCTTGGTTTCATTTTTCGTAGACTTTTTGAACAAAAGCAACGGAAATAAAATGTGATTTATGAAAATTTAATAGGGACTTCACAGTTTAAATGTTAATTGTTTAAATAAGTCCGGTCAAGCAAAAAAATTGTTTTCATTCTCACATTTTACAAAATTTCAGTTATCCTATCTCCAGAGTTCAGTTTCGTCTTATTCTATTATAGATTCGTGGACAAAAGTTGAGTATTGTCATTTATGGTTAAAATGAAGCTTCAGGTGGTCTCTTGGTGATATTGTTACTGTTCCGATCAAAACATCAGTTCAAGGTAACCTAGGCTAATATACAAGGAACGTTTTGAAATCTTGTAAACACACTGAAACTTATTTCAACAATTTCATTTTATTCTAATGGTGAATGGATGAATCGTCCTTTGCAGGCAATTTGTTGAAAAGCTAACTATTATATTACAGACTCAATTCAAACAAATTAAAAAACGCAAGAATGAAAAGAATGCAAGAAAAATGCATGCATCTGCATGCATAATCTCACGAGTATTGTTAATGTCATTAAATTTAAAAAAAAAAGATGGTCTGAACCAGATTTAGGTGTTCAAACCACGATTTAGGGCTAAGGACCTTCTTTGGATCCCCAAATTTAATTTTCACATTAAATTCCATTGCGCCCTAAAATTTCGATAAATTTTATCATATTGTGGCCCCGCATTATACTGAAAGCTAAAAAGTTCAACATAGTTCGATAATTTTTTGATTGATTTCAATTTGTTAAGCTGAAGTTCTTGATTTTGATTGAGACATGGACCATTATACGGGCAACCCAAGCAAAAGTTTCCTTGTAAGGTCTCGCTTATAATTTTATGTGCCTAGAATTCGTGTTCCAATTGTTTTATATGGCTCAGAAACATGAGTTGAGAGCTGGGAAAGAAATATACTCATAAGAGTTTTTGGAGCAATATGCGATAATGGAGAATAAGAACAATATATGAAATATACAAAGAATCGGATATTGTTGCAGTGATTAGAAAAAAGAGAGCCCAGTGGCTAGGACATGTTGAAAGGATGGAGTCTAAACAGAACAACCCGAAGACTCATGAAAGAAAACAACAGTTTATCAAGACTTAGAGGAAAATAAAGAATCAGATTAGGTTAGATTAGGGTTGAATTATCGTCGCACTAGAGCTACACGAGGGCTATTGGCGACGGGCGTCGTATTTTAGAACCACAGTCAGGTGACGAGCCAACACCTGAATAGGCACCCAACGCAACCGTTAAGGGCGACATCGTACGCAGCGTTAGGACTTTGAAGGATATTTAACTTGCACTCCTTTATACGGGGTATTATTCGTCGGACATTTTTGGCTGCTCGGGCCGTTTATAGGTCAGCAGCTATTTTGGCGATGCCCGGTCCCCCCAAGAATCGGATGGATGGACCAAGTGGAAGAAGATCTTAAGACTTGGGGAATTACTAACTGGAAGCAAGTCGTCGAACATAGTAGAATGGAGCAAAACCTTAAAAGCCATGACCATTCAGGGGCTGTAGCGCCAATGATAATGATAATGATAGTTCATGTTATCCTAGGTCAGGCTCTTCTGGGACTTATCCTATGCCAATTAACTTGGTATTGGGTAAGCCCAAACTTTTTCGGTGGTCGGGCCCACAACTGTCCATCTACTTAAATACCGTTCATTGAAATGACGCTAATAGACTTGTCTCACTGTAATCCAGAACCCTTCCGAGAACGTAAAAGACGTTTTCTCGGAGACGTCTCGCAAAAACTTGACAGCCTGTGACAATCGGGCGTAGCAGATAAGATTGCTTTTAATTGAACATGTCACATTTCTTCGACTGCGGATCACAGAAATGACGCCTGATGTCGGAGGGGAGAAGACCAGTTATTAGAAAAATGAAGTTTTGTTAATTGAAATGTTTTGTCAATTGTTGGAGGTGATTGACATAATTGTGATAGTTACGTAATGTAGGAATACTCTCAGAAGTAGCTTTGTGTGATTGACTTATGTAGGAAATATGTGAAATGTCGATGTGGCATGTCTTTATTTTCTTCTTCATTAACCAGAGTCTTTTAAAAAAGTATATGTATTTGACTTTTCGGGACATTTTTGTAGTTTCATATTTTTCAGAGATACATCCCAGAATTTCGGAGCACGAATCTTTGAACTAAAAAAATCTTTTATGAAAAGCGCCAAGCTGAGGATACCAAAACCAAGTTTGGCTGACGTCGTCGTTCGAAAAGAACTTGCCTCTGACTGGAAAAGGAAGCATTCTGCATCTCGCAAAGGTTAGTACCTTTCAGGACTTTTTCGCACTAGAGAGCTACATGACAGCTATCTGAGACAATCTGCTCCCAACCGCCGACCCTGCGTACGATATTGATTTAAAAGATGCGTTGGGAGCCTACTCAGGTGTCGACTCGTCACTTAACTGTCATTCCAAATTACTACGCTCGTTGCCAATTGCTCTTGAGTAGCTTCAGTGCGATCGCAATTCTACTCAATCTTTTTGATGCACGTGCTAGTGGTTGGCGTGCGTATTGAATTCATCGTGGCCTTATGACCTGACACCTCGTACTATGTCACTATATCAAACATATTATGCAGGCTGACTGTGACTCGAAATTATGAAGCCGATCGTTAACATCAAGGTAGTCAGGGCCTGGTCATGACATTTTGGGGAATTGGACACGGAGAAATGTGGGGGCCCTATTATGAACTATTTTGTTATTTAATATACAAACTGCAAAGTTATGGCATTCAAAAGTAAAATCAATCAAACATCTTTTAAAAAAAAAAAAATGTGTGTTTATAGCTGTAGAACACCTAAATATATGATTACAATGATTTTGTCCTAAAAACAAAAACACGATTTTGAGGTGTGAGATTAGGTTAGGTTTTGAATTATCGTCGCACTAGAGCTACACGAGGGCTAGTGGCGACGGGCGTCGTATTTTAGAACCACAGTCAAGTGACGAGCCGACAACTGAATAGGCACCCAACGCAAGGTGTGAAATAAAGTTTATAGATTTATAGTCAATTTCGCCCCCCCCCCCCCACAAAAAAAAAAAAAATCATAGGCCTACGGCCCGGGCCATTTATAGGCCTAGGCGATGTTCAGGGCCTGATGGGTCTAGTACGACGTGAATCCAACAAACCCCTACCAATCTGCAGCAATTCCAGCACCTGTTCGTCCCGACCTTCCGTGATTCAGGAAGTGTGGCGATCATCTTTATTTCATGAAACAATCATCATCATTATTAAGAGTCCGACGATAACTTGCTATAAAAAAAGTATAGACAGGTGCGGCCATACGCGTGGCGTCGCAGCCTATCTCCAAGACGAGTGCCGTTATCTTTGCGAAGTTGGTTTGGTATCGTGGCTACAAATACTTTTTTTTTTAAAAACCCTTTAACGATGGTTGGCAAGAAAATTTGCCACCTGAAAATGAGCTTTCTACTCTTGTATAGTTGGCCAGTTGGTAGACATATGCTCAGGTTTGTGTGCTGCGCCATGACCACCCACAGGACTTTCGGACCCACAGATTTAACGAGCACGTACTTCGCATATACTCAGTGGGTCTTCAGTGGTATCGGGACTCGATCGCGGGACCTTACAATTCCGAGACCGAGACGTTAACTACTAGGCAACCCACGACCCTACTTCAATTTATTTGTGTAAACAAAATCTAAGACAAAATAAGACCATATTGCTATGAACAGTTTATACAGGTAAAATTAAGATGTTCGAAATTTAAAAACTTTTGAATTGTTTCTATACGAAATGGAGATGTTAATGGTGTGTATAGTCCGGCTGTCACTTCTTAGCATCCAAAATATTTCGATTGTGGAATATTCCACTTTGGAAATAGGTAGAGAACCTAAAAGGAGGCAGGGTTGCCAATCCCATGGCGTTTGGCAAAAAACAGGGGATTATAGGGTTAGTTTGGTTGGAAATAATGCGTCATACTAAAACTGCACATGGGTTATTTGTGAAAGGAGGATTCTAGTTAGTTGTTGATGGCCGACATCATTTGCACATGCATTTCTTTTCTGTCTTAACTTGATCGTCAATTTAGGTTAGGTTTGAATTATCGTCTAACTAGAGCTACACGGGGGCTATTGGCGACGGGAGTCGTAGTTTAGAACCACAGTCAAGTGACGAGCCGACACCTGAGTTGCCACCCAACGCAACCGTTAAGGGCGACATTGTACGCAGCGTTAGAACTTTGAAGGATATTTAATGCGCGCTCCCTTACACGGGGTATTATTCGTCGGACATTTTTGGGGCACGGGCCGTTTTTCGGTCGGCAGCTATTTTGGCGATGCCCGGACCCGAACCTGGGATCTTTCAAAACCTAACCGAGTGCCTAACCGACTGGGCTCCCCAGACCCCTTGATCGTCAATAGATTTGCACCATCCTGTAGCAAGTAATATTTGACCCATTCAACACGAAACTGTGGTCGGAATCGTCATTAATGAGTTAAAAAAGTAAAAATCTTTCTTTTGTCAGTTACATTTTTGTCAAATCAGTTCAGTTATCCCCAAGAGATCGTGTTCATTGTTTGAACACTCGTTTTTTTGAAGTGGTGCATTTGTGGAGGTGGTTTTCGAGTCGAGTGTTTTATGAGATATTAATGGGGACGGTTTGAAGAGGATCTTGTGTTTGCACTGATTCTTAAAGATTGTTGGAATACAAGTCTGTATCTCAGTAGAAAAACGGCCCATGTCCAAAAAAATTGTAAAGTTTATCCTCTTGGGAACTGGCAGGGGACATTAAAGGACATTTTTTAAAGAATCCCCTCAAACAATTAACATGTCAATTAGTTCCGAAATTGACCTAGTCCAATAGAAGAATATTCAAATACCAGTTTCCAGCTTTTGATTACAGGTATCAATCATTCATTTCTATAAAAAAATAAAGTTGAACGTGGGTCAATACGATATTAGAGTTCAAAAAGGTTTTAGGTTAGGTTTAGATTAAATTATTAAAAGTTTAGTTTATTTAATTATTAGTTATGTCTCTCTTTAATACAAATTATTGTGCTCGTAACAATGAGTGCAGTATACATGAATTATCCCTATCAAAATTCATTAATACCTGTATCATGTTACTGACTGCCCTTGCTGACTGCCACCGCCCTCAATGAACTTTTATTAGCATCAAGGATAGATCAAAATCCCGAACAAGATACAAAGTATCATCGCTAACGAACTTTTATCTCGCCCGAAGATGTATTTAAGGGGGTTCATCTTCATCATCTAATCGCGGTTTTGCAAAACTACTTGTTGACCCATGGAGGCGCACGCAAAGAGGTCGAGTGATATTCTTTTTCAGGAACAATGTGAGAATCGGTTTTTATCTGGGTTCTTCTGTTGGCACGAGCTATCTTTGCGTGGCCTCCTGCCTCCACTTTAGATTAGTCAGTTTACGTTGAAAATCAGAAGATAATAAAATAAAAAAAGATTCCTAAATATGATGGAACACAGGGCGTCGCTGTTTTTATTTTTATGGACGGACGTTTAACAATTCGGATCGCAGTTCGGCGCGAAACGCCGTTCACATCCCGTATAACAGAATATTAGATATACACTCTTAAAATAAAAGAGTGAATTCCACTCCTATATAGGAGAAGTGCATTTTCGACACTGGAAAGGTGTGAAAATTAACTCCTAAATCGCTCCTAATCAACTTACAATCGCTCGTTTGTTGTTAAGATTTTTGGAGGTGTAACAAAAGAGTAAAATCCACTCCTATAGGAGATGTGTTCTTTCGACACCAGAAGGAGTGAAAATTATCTCAGACTGAGTTAAAAGAGCTCGTTCGTTTTAAGAGTGTAATGAGTGGCAATACAGTCGGACGAGGCATGGGTGGTCCTGGACCCAGGTCCCAGGTAGCACACTAATGTGGGATCCGTATATGAGCCCATTTGGGTAATGTGAGCATTACTCATATAGTGTCCAGAAAGAAACTACTCTCTTAATTTTTGGTCAAAAACCCCATAGGCCCACGTAGGCAAAGACGCATAGGCAATTTACAATTTTGTTCCCTTCACAGTTATCTTTGACAAAACTATTCGAAATTAGAAACAATTAATCAGTATAATGTTTTTAAATTAAAAATTTATGATAATTTTACATTTTGATTACTCTATCTAAATTATCATTGACACTGTGTCCTAGCTGACTCCTTTCGATAACACTGTCTTCAAATGCGTAGCCCGTAATAATCTTCATGCTTTACCCATAACCAACCCAAGTGAATCTCAATTACGATTTTTGTCAAACTAATAAAAATCATGTATATCAACATAGGGCTGTGTCGGCAAACTATAAGAGATTATTTTGAGCTACCTATGTAAAGCCTATGTTATCGAAAGAGCATTCATGACAACGATAGTTTATTACTTGGATGAAGTACATTATAATTTAACTGTAAAATTATGTGTCATTGTTTGATATCAATCTGCTACAGAAAAATTAACTGTTTCATTAGTTTGAATACTTTCTCTAGAAATATGCATAATTACAAAAGGATTCACGTGGGATACTCCAGGTTTTTAAAGTAAAAGAGCAGCTACAGCAAAATGGAGTTGTATAAAAATTATTTCTTATTATGATAAATTTATATTAATATACACATCAAAGATTAAACTAGGTTATTGTCATTCAAATATTTCCAAGCAAGCACTGAACGCCTGTCCTAAAACTCTAGTTTTTCTCGTCTACCATCTGGCCGAAACTCCTTAAGATCACACCCGAATTTTTACATAACCGCATCAAAAACATGCGATTCCCACATACTTCAACCCTTCTCAGGACACTTGACCTGATCCTGATACAGACACCCTTTGTACCCAGATACTTGAGATGTTCGTGACTTCCCTAGGTCATATCCGCAGAATTAATGTGCGGTCGGATACAGACAAATAGAAACTTTTATTTATTAAAATATATTTTTCGCTTTTTTATATTTTGTTTGTGCTGTATCTTGAGATTGCTAAATATTTGTATGTTCTAATTTGCAATTAAAAATTGTTCACAAGCTCTATTGAACTTAAAGGCCCTTGAGTTTACCAATAGGATATTATGGATGTTTCACATTCATCACGTCCATTGAGAAAAGAAGAACATCCTTAAAACCTCGGCAAACCAACTAAGTTTGGTCTCTGGTACTTGGTTCCAGCCTTAAAATAATATACCTAACCATTGGAAAGACCCATGTCCTTTGCTACCATATACAACATTGGCCCTTTCATGTGGTTTCTGGTGCTTTAACCTTCCACAGAATCGAGACAGGTTATTTGTACGAAACATAAAGAGAAACATCATTCGCTTCAGAGGAGACCAGAAGATACAAAGAATATCGGGAGAAGAAAAATTGTAGTCGTTACGTTAGTAGTCAGTTATTACGGGGGTGAAGCTATAACGGTGTGCAATTCCCAGTGGTAATTTCGCGGCAACACCAGCGGAACCTCTTTCTTAGCCCCACTTTGCGAATCTGCCCGTACAATTGAGGAGCCAATACCAGATCTGGATTTTTCAGTTATTTTGTTGAAGGTTAAGATATGATGGCAATTGTAGTTTGATCGTGGAGTTAGGGATAGATTGTGTTTTAATGGCTTAGTAGGTGACATTGAATCTGAAGATTAGGCAGAGGTTTTAGGTATTTGATTGAAGGTTCGGTTAGCAGTCCAGCTGAAAATATAAAAAATGGATGGGTTTTAAAAGTTCCGATTCGAGTAGATTGAGTGGGCGGAATATTAGAAGTGGAAAGGCTACTGTGGATTTTTTTTTTTATAATGGTGATAGATTGGACATTTGTTTTCCGTTCGAGGGAGAGTTCCGCATTAAAACGAGAGTGTATGGTGCAGTAAAATGCTCGTTATTGTACTTCGTAGAAAGATCTATATAATTTGTAGTACGCTGTAAACTGTGTAATAGCAAACGTTTTATATGTCTGGAAAAGTGTACGATTATGATAAAAGAAAAAAAATCGAAAGTTTCTCTAAGAGCGACCTTGATTATAGATAGAGTCTTACATACCGGGTTGGACAGCCTACTTGGTAAGTCGCTTGCCTTACATGCCTTTCCGGTTTGGTCCTGAACATTACCAAAATAACTGTCAACCTATAAACAGTCTATGCAGCTAAAAAGTAAGACGAATAATACCACGTGCTGCGTGCAGAGAGTGAGAACGCTAAATAATTGTCCAAGTCCCGACGCTGTGTAAAACAAAACTTAGTCATTCAATTTAAAATATTGTATTTTATTAAAATCTAAGGTTTGTTGTCTGTATTTTATACGATAGTAGTGTCCTTGCCTACCTCCTATGTACTCTAAAATTTTCTTTTCTGTATAGTAGTCAAATAAATAACTTACAATGTCGTATTGAAAGTTGAGTTGGGTGAATACTCAGGTGTCGGCTCGTCCTAAAATTAAAAAATTCTAAATAACGACGCCCGTCGCCAATAGACCTGGTGTTGCTCCAGTGCGACGATATTTTAACTCTACCTAGTGTACCTTACCCATTATTAAACATAAAAATAAATAAAAGCGGCTAAGAAGAATCGGCCTTCTTTGTGTGTACGAAGCATGTTCCACCGATGTTTGTCTTGTCCGAGACACCCAACCACTGATCAAACTCCAACTAAGGTTTGGCTGTTGGTTCACGCTGAAAAATGGAGGCTTAGGGGGGAATAAATTTGGGTTAGAATAGCATCAGACACGCTGACACGGCATTCTTTGATATGGCGGGGGGTTAAAACCAAATCAAACAAAAAAGATATGCAAAAAAATATATTCCTCAAGTCCAATACGTCACACCGGTGACATTTAACGTGCCGGGAGGTAAACTAGTGAAGAAGTTTTACACACACAATTCCCTTCTTTAGATATTCAGGCTTCTCGACAAGAGATTTTTTTTTGTGTGGCTTTCATTCCGTGGCGTGAATCTATTATCATAATAATCCGTTGGCAGTTCCTGAATGGCGTGGAGTTTTTTTTTCATCGGCGATCGCGAATAAAAGAATTAAAGAGACAATGGAGTCTATTCCTCTCAAAAAGAGAATGCTTCTCGTATATATTTTTTTGTTCGAAATATTTCTTGATGCCCGTCCCTGTGTGCCCGATTACCTTCAACGGGGCAGATTATAGAGTAAAGAAGAAAATATAAAGATGAGTGAAAAACAGTGAAGCCGCCATAAAGTCGCCAAACAACCTAAAGCAAGCCTAAAAAAACGCCCATCAAATGTCAGTTCATGCTGAAATGCATAATTTTATTCCTTGAAAAGCATTAATTGAAAATCCAAAAAAGATTGTTTTCATAAGTGTAGACTGTAAGCACGAGATTTGAATTTGCAGTAGGTGGTATAGAGATTTTCTTTCACAAGTAAGGAAATTTCATTGGAATTACAGTTTTTATAACGTCAAGCAATGAGTCTGCATCTAACGCATGCCTACTGAGCGAAGGCCACTGTTATCGCTATTGGTAGAAACATCGGATATTTCGTACGTTTGGGACCCTCTAATCAAACCACGACTGATTCGACATTTACAAACACTGAGATCAACGTTATTTTTGGTGTCGCTGTCATGTGACAACTAGGGCCAATAAGAAACCGGTAAATTCAGACGCACAGCTAAGCGTCCAATTATGTGTTCTTACAGACCAGGGCTGTAGAGAGTAAAAATCGCCAAGTTGATGCAGAACATCTTTACTAACTCCACTGTAGAATACAGCAAACCCTTGTTATATAGCGCTTTCCAGGGAAACAAGCAAAAAACCGCGATATAACCAAATGCGCGATATAACAAGCTACTTGATAAATAATATACTAATTATATTGAAAAAATTGGGAGACATGATACAAAGCGCGATATATCCGAATGCGCATTATAACGAGGCGCGATATAGCGAGGGGTTACTGTAGTACCAAATAATTTGCCAAGAGCGTTTGTTTAGGCAGGCTTACTACAAGGCGATTGATGGCTTCAGTTGACAAACTGATTTTTGCCTAGGAAGCATCTTCATCTTATTCGCAACTCCACGGGACAGATTGAAGGGTGTCATAGTTGGGTGGTCAGAATAGGATTAAAATCCGGTGTTCCATGTTGATATTCTTCCTTCTGAAGACGTTCCAAAAAGGGTTAAGGGGAGAATCTTTTTTATTGCTGGTGGGTCAAGTGGCTTCCTGTTCGGGTTTTGGGGTGTTGAGAATATCGTGGAAGAGTAAGTCAATGGACTTGGTGAACGTACACAGTCAAGTATCACAAAATAGCAAGGTTAACCTAACAAAAGCGTCATTTCTATGAACTATTTAATCATAATAACTAAAACTGCCTACACATCACTTATTAAGAAAAAATGTGATTGGTCATTTGTCTCATCTGCTTTTAAAAACAACTAAATAGTTGAAAATATATTTATGAAGGTCAAAACAGTTAAATGGTTTAAGGAATCTTTGTTAAAAGGCAGGTGGTTTCTAAACGTCTGTTATTATATTTCTAAGAATAAATCTTTATTCTAGACCCCATACTACCGAACTGAGTAATAGTCATTTTAGAAATCTGACCCTGTGTGACATTATTAAATAAAAAATATACTATCAAATTCAAAGCCGAAAAAATTAAGGATCCTAAAAATATCTCCGTACTTGTCGCAACCGCAAGTAAATGATCTTTGTTTATTGAAAAAAAACAGTTGCTGTTAATTTATGTTAGTTTTTAAAGCATTATTGTATTGACTTTTCTTTATCAAATAATTAATTTTCTTATTGATTTTATTAATAAAAAAGCTTTCGGACCTAAAAATAGTGAAATGGACATGTTTCACGACTTGAGTGGCAACATAAATGCAATGAAAATAAATTCTTTTTTCGATTATTTTTTTCGGCGATTGCTGCTTTGTGTCCACAGGACACGTAAGCTCCACCCACTACATTGATTCGCCAATCGAAAACGAGAAAAATCCAGAAAGATTTTAATAATTTTATTCATACAAAATATTTTTCTGTACCACATTTAAGAAAAGGTAATAAAAGTCTATGCTTTCGTAAACTTATTTTGACTAAAAAAAATTAACACTGCCAAATGTGAAGCTCAAAATATTCAAGTCCAAACACACCATGTAGGAGAGAGCATTATGTTCTTATACTTCATATCGCTAAATAGCATTTATTGGGAAAGGGGTATATACGTGTTCAGAGTTCTGTTACAGATCTACAGGTGCCTATTGGATTAAAAAAAAAATACGTTATAGCAGTTGAAATTTGATTGACCTCTCAGCGAAATACCTGAATAACAGCAGGTGATTCTCTGTGGTTTTTACAGAGAGTGCACGAGAAATTTTCGATTTCTCATTTTTATTGTGGTGTTCCGATTATATGACGTTTTTCTCTTTATTTTGGTAGAAATAACGTTTCACTAGAACTACCGGAGGACTATATGCTTGTTTCACGAAGGGTCTGGCAACAGCTCCACGGTCTTGTTTTCATTTTTCTCGAATTACTTTTGCCTTTGAATTCCAAATTGAATTTTGCAAGAATGTTTTAGTTGTTATTTTTTTTTTGAAACCTTCTTTCACTGCAAGTTTTTCTTGATAAATGATTATAACAACCGACAGCACAGCAAGAAGTTTTATTTTAAAATTAAGAATTATTATTCTTAGAAAACTCCTTTTCGAATATCAACAAAAGTAATTCGAGAAAAATTAAAACAAGACCTTTGAGCTGTTGCCATATCCCACGAATAACGAACCCATTGGGTTGTTTTAGGGTGATGAAATTTTTTCCAGTTTTCATTCTTGGCTGCCTTCGATCGGTAATTGATTGGTCCTCTGTTCTCACGTGATATGGATTCAACAATCGACGTGGGCGAATTATGGAGAATTTAAGTAATGGTACATGTTAAATGTATGGTAAATTCATTATAACAAAAAGCAGTACTTACCCCGCCGAAGACTTCGATTATTTTCTAATGAATGGAGCCTTTAAAATCATTTTGATGCATTTGTTCCATTTGTTCTCAATTTAAATGTAGATATTTGTATTGGGTCAAAATCCTTACTTGAGTCTTGTTCCTAAAAAGAATAAAAAATTAATTTAAACAATTTAGCAAAAAATTTAAAACAGAATAGTTTGAATTTATATTGTTAAGCTGCTAAATCAATTTTAACATTTACTTCGAAGGAAAATAACAATTTTCTACAAATTCTAATATTTTCTCCCAGTTTCAACCTTCAAAATAAAGCTAAAACGTTCTTAGCCCTTGACTCTAAAAGTCAACTACATTACTTATAAAATATTCTGTAAAAAAAACTTAAAAAAAAAAAAAAAACTTAGCCCAGAAGAGTTTTTGTCACAGCGCTGACCGGAAGAAATTCTCTTCAACCAAAAAATACCACCCCCAGAGTACCCCCCGCGACGTACCCCTGCCAACTTTATAAAAAATATTCAAATCCATTTTCCTTTACCACAGCGCAGCTTGAGTGGAATACGATGTAATGGGGTAATGTGGAATCACCACGGAAGGATGGTTTCTTGAATGTCATCAAGAAGCAATGCCCGTTGAGATCGCTTCCATAAAGTATTCTTATATTCTTCTTGCTATTCTTTTATTATTCTATGCAAGATACTGACTACGAAACCCATAGACTTCAGTAAAAGGGAATCTTTTGATGAGGCTTCGCGATGTCGTCAACTGAAAGTTACTGATTTCCATATTTTTGGTATGTTTCATGACTAGTTGTAAGCTACACCGTTGAAAATTTGGCGGTTGGTTTCGCCAAAAATATAGTTAATACACTCCTTGCCAACCTCGGTTGGGTAAATAGAAATATGCTATGGAGAAGATCCGTCCGCGCATGTCAAGAGTTCCATAAATTATTTGTGAAACCATCAAGAAAACATGTTTAAAACACAAACACTTTATTAGTACAGACAAACATTACAGAAAAAAATTCGTCACAAGGGGGTAAAACCAGAACCCCGTATATGTGACTAAAATAAGCATAATTATAATTATGGGCCAATATTGGGCCATTTCAGCCCAATAATTAATTAAACTAATACAAACCTTTTATCCTAAATCGTGCTATTTTGACATTAATTCTAGTTTCATCGAATATAAATGTGTTATAGTTAAAAAAGTTAAAACCAATCTATTTCGTCAAAACAAGGATTAACTGGCAAAAACTGGTTTTAGTTATTGGAAACTAGTTTTAACTAATGGCATCAGTTAAAACTAGTTTTCACTAGTTAATTGTAGTTTCAGCTGATTTCGGGTTTTAACAGTAACAGAAAGACTATACTCAGAAAAAGAAACTTAAAAAATCAGCATAAGTGGAACACAAGTACATAAACAAAAATCAATATCTACAAGTGCAAAACATAAATAATTAAAGAAAGCAGGAAAGCAAAATTATGTGCTTTTATGGATGGAGCTAATCATTGTTTCATGTGACCAAATGAACGCTACACCTTTAGGGGGGAATGGGCGTGCAGAAGCGGGGGTCTCCAAACTCAAGTGCCTCAATGTTAATCCAATGGGAAAAAATTAATTTTCTTTGCCACATTTCTCCGGCTGTATTGAATATTTTTACAAGCGGATTTTTTTATGTGATAAATGTAGCTGACTTACAGGTCCCGACAATCCCACTTTTTGAAATTAGTACGAATATTTTTTTTAATATTCAATAAATTATTTTACACAAAATATTCGAAGCAAATTTCAAAAAGTGGGAAGATAGAGACCTGTAAGTCAGCTACATTTATCACATAAAAAATCCGCTTGTAAAAATATTCAATACAGCCGGAGAAATGTGGCAAAGAAAATAGTTTTTTCCCCATTGGATTAACATTGAGGCACTTGAGTTTGGAGACCCCCGGTCCTGCGCGCCCATTCCCCCTTAATGGACTAAAACCACCAAAAATGTGCTTCATGCGACAATATTAACCTGTATAATTTAGAAAGCGACATTGCTCTAAACCAGTTCCTTTTTTCATTATTTTTATGATTGAACTTTAAAATACATGAGCAATTATAAATGATTTAGTATTCAGTGCTGAAACTTTTATTAATCCGTAATAAATTATGAGAACTATCAAGATAAAGATCAGCCCTTCATTTTGTACGTACACCCCAAAGGCGAGGTTTCGCTAATCTGATGAGGTACAGGGTGCAATCTTTCCCTTCTATTCAAGTGTTATTGATGGCATTTTGATTAGAGGAGGCACTTGTAGTTGCTCCGTCTAGAAATTCGAGAATTCAAAATTGTTTTTAAAGTTATTCTAATCGTTTCACAAAAACGCCCATTGATTTCTAATTACGAACAAACTTAAAAGCGAAATACTGCAGGTTATTTCCATGTAACTGTGGTGTAAGTAACAATTTAGTTAGGAGCTTACAAACTTTTTAAATTTGAAAAAGAACCCCATTTAAATCAAACACGCTACACTATTAGGTTTTAGAAAGTGTACATAATTTATTCCGGTAATTTTTTTTCATTTAAGTTTAAGTTTAAAAATGTAATTCTAATCACTTTTTACACACGTGTTTTTTTATCAGTTGACACTTGTTTCAGGTCTGTATGAATTGACTAAAAGCAGCTATTTCGAGTTTAGCAAATTACGCCTTTTTTTGTTTCTTAAAAGCTCATCAAATTTTCTTGGTGGAATCTTAAAGGCACCTTTTACTCCAATGTATAACACTTTAAAACAGACTGAAAAGGAAAAAAGCGACAATACTGCGGAAAAGTGATATCTATATGTGGCATATTTTTTTTGTATGAAGTTGTTTTAACACTTTTTGTTTCGCACAAAGCTGTTAGGGTCACAAAAATATAGCAATATTGTTTAATGTACAAAAGAAATTGTAAAAGAAAAAAATTGGTGTTATCCATTTTGGTCAAAGTTTATCACATGCCCCAGCATATTATTTTAGAATTGTATGCAGATTGTTTAGTTAAACTGATATCGCTGGAACAGCAACTTTTGAAAAATCACCTTTGAAAACCACGGGAACTTTTCAAAAATTTCAGGTTATCAGAGTTATGAGATGTTTCCCAAAAAAAACCATCTCTATAATAAAGTATACCCGTCCCTAAACAACAAACACTTTCTAATATCCCCCCCCCCCTTCATCTGTTTACCAGCAAGAGAGAAACGCGGGCCTAAACCCCTCCAAAATATTCCTCGTGATTTATTCTCAAACAAAAATGGCACAATCCAGGGTGGGGACAAGTTTAAAAAAAAAATAGGGGAAGGGACTTGTATAAGATCAGATATAAAAAATGAGGGATTCTGAAAGTGATAGCCGATTAGTTTCGGACACTGACGCTAAATGGCCGATTTTTTACCCTCGGTGTTGTTGGGCCTTTCTCCCCACCCCCTTGTTTGGGAGAAGGGCTGAATACTTTTTTTATATGGAGATTATTCATTTACAAAGTAGATTTTTTTTTACGCGGAAAGGCTTGGATTGGGATGAGTTAACCATCCTATTTTCAAAGTTTCGAAATGTAGTGAAATGAGGAGGAAGACTACTGAGAAGGTCTAACAGCCCAACCTAAAAATTATATAGTTAATCATAAGTAGGTAACAGGACATTGGACAACTGTATGGAAATAACGTGCACTAACTCCCTAACTCTGTCTACACGGAGATATTATACTTACACTCTTAAAACAAAGGAGTGAAATCCACTCCTGTATGAGAAGTGCATTTTCGACACTGAAAAGGAGTGGATATTAACTCAGACTGAGTTAAAATCACTCGTTTGGAGTGATCTTGTAGCAGATTCAACACACAAAGGATCCACTCCTGTAGGAGAAGAGCATTTTTGACACTGGAGAAGTGAAAATTAACTCAGACTGAGTTAAAACCGCTCGTTTGTTTTAAGAGTGTACTTTTGTCTTTCAAAGAATTTCAAGTATAACTGATGATTTTTAATATGGTGAAGATTCCCGTCACTTTTAAATGGAGGAACACTTGTCTGTATGTTCCTCCATTTCAAATTTCGTTCTTCTTATTTTTAAAATTCGTGTTTTTTTCAGAGACAATTTCATATAGTATTTTGTTCTTATTTTTGTAAGTCCGTGTTTTTGTCCATCCATGATCATTGTTAATACCCCTTACATTTGCTAACATCATTTCTAAAATAAGAGAAATATCCCTTACTTTTTGTACATTTGACTGCCCTTCCATTTTTTTTTGTCACCCGTGCATATTTCATTACAGATTATGCGTAACATTCTTTAATTTCAGTAAATTAATATGGAATGATCTCATTGTTCTTTACTGTGACAGATTATTCAGTCCCCCAGATATTATTTTATCTAGGTCTTATCTTTCATATGGTATTGATGAAACTTAATTCATACACTTATTCAACTTGACAGTGACTTCTCTAAATATTTCAATACTAAATTTACTGACCTTCAAGGCATACATTGTCATAAAAAGCTGAATATTATCAAAAATGTAACATAGCACGTGTTGTTTCTGATCCCTGTTGCCCAGAGAGCTAGACCAGTTCTATGATATTGCACACTCTCAAGAAATTAATAACCAAAAATGGTAGCTCCAGAAGATCTTCCTTATCTAGTTTAAGCACTCAAGGAATACGAATAACATAGCACGTTCTTGCACTGAGCTCTTAAATTGCTTTATGCGATTATATGGCAAAGACCTTTGATTAATTTTAACCGTTATTGGTAAACTAATAGTTATGTTAAAAAAAATCGAGGAGCGTACGGTCTTTTGATCCCTTCAATGGTACGCCACTGGTCTTTGAGCCCCTGAATGGCTTAAGACGCAAGAACCCTTTGTGAGTGGCTCCGCCCTGCAATCAAAACTCATTGTGTTGTCCAACCTAAGGTCACACTACAATCTCTTTCTGGCCTCGCCTAACGTGCGCTCGCATAGCAATGCCTCATCCGATGCAAAAGTCCCCATTCTCATATTACCCTCGCCGATTCATCACGAGACACTGGCATCAAAAGGGCCTAGCTTACAGGTGCCAGGGCGTGCCTATAGGCCGGCCCTGCTTATAATCCTCCTCATTCAGGAAAAGATGCGATCCTTCTTTAGAGAACCTTCTTCTCCTCCAACAATGGAGGCCTAAGAAAAGAACGGCCAAGTGCATCACCAACGGGCCTGGCCTTTCAAAAAAACACCAAACTTTTTAAGGAGTGGGGGTGTCCAAAAGAAAAAGGGCACAACAAAAGGGGACGCTTTATTTTATTTTTTATTAATGGGATAAATAATTACCACCCCTTGTCGATCCTAGACAATGTCCCGAGGATTTATGTCCTGGTAATCAGGATTCCTAGGTGCGGGGATAGGTCTATTTACCATACAGGCCTAGCTGTACCTGATGCCACGTTTTAGGTTCTTAATAGTTTATTGCCCCTGGATTTATTGGAGGGGTCCTCCATTCTTCGGCAAGGGGTTCCAGAGATATGGCCTTTGTAGGGAAGGTCCCGTTATTGTTGGCTGCCCATTGTTTACATTTATAAATAATGTCTCGGCACAGCACGTAACCCGTTAAGTAGAGATCTCGCCATTGTGGAAGAGGGCCTTACGACTCGGTGTTACTTATTCCTGAGCCATTCATGGCGCCACTTTTGAATTTCAGCTGGGTAAAAAAAGATGACAGTAAAACGAAAGTTATTCGAAATGGAAAGTTTCAGGTTCACTTTTTTTTCTTCTTTCTATTGCTCGTTGATACTTGAATATTGTGATATAAATAGCTTAAATCTTGGCGTTTTATTTTTGATAACTATTCTTCGTCGTTAATGCCATATAGAAACACATGAAAATAGATGTCTAGCTGCAGCTCGCAAGTTTCTTAATTGCTTGGAAACAAACACATATATCTGGCCGAAAAATTTATTATTCTAAATCTTCGTATTCGTTCATTCTTCTCTCAAACCCTTCTCCCACGCTTTGCAACTTTAAATCCTTTATAAATAGATTCCTTTTAAGTAACTTTTTGTTTTAAAACTGTCAGTTTAATAGTGTATTGCTGTTTCGTTTCCAACACATGCGTATACTCTCTTAAAAAAATTGTAGGGAAATTTGCCTACAATGTATTGTACTAAATTGAATGTACGACAATCGCGTACAGTTTTGTGTGGTTTTCTCCGAGCAGAATACCTACAAAGATTGTGCTGTTTTTGTATCGTGACGTCACATAATATTTTCCCAAGAAAAATATAAGAAAATTTAATAATTATATGTTATTATTAATTATTATGTTATTGTGTATCTTTATAATACCTTATTACGCTATATATCCGTCTTTTAAGCTTCAAATAACGAAAGAACCAAAAGAACTACTTTCTAGTTGAAAGTAAAGGGGCAGTTGTTCGCGCAGTGATACATAACAACACCACACTCGGGACAGGACGATCAAGTAAATACTGCGTACACGACAACCCTTTTGGATTTTAAACGAAGGTTATAATCCCTCTATTTTGACGAGAACTTTGAAAGTAAGTTTGCATTTATTTACCTAAGTTTACATTGTATCTAAGATTTACTTTTGTTTCATTGTTGTTGTTTGTTTTTTTTTTAATTTAGTTGTGTTAGATGTTAGGCCTATCTCATAAGCTTGGTCAGATTTTTTTTCAGTGCGTTTACGTCTATAAAATAGTACCTTATTTTATTTACGATCTTATTATAATTTAGCGTACGCCTTGTATTTTCTTTTTTTTTAAACATAGTCATGATTGCAAGTACCTTGACCATGCTTTACGGGCGGCATGCATCGCCTTCGATTGTTAAAAAAATAAAATAGCCACATCGCCATCGTTCTTGACACCGGTGTTTACAAGTTGACATAGTAAAAAAAAAATGTCCTTGTGGGCTTAAAAAGTATCTAAGTGCCGATGGAGGCTTATTCCTAGTTACTGGTCGTCTTTTTTAGAAATTTAGAGGAATGAAAAGATCGGGGAACAGATTATGGCGAATGCTATTTGGCGTTCGTGTAAATGTAAACACAGGGTTGCTATCGCAACAAGATTGATGTAAACATCTATTGAGTTGAATTGTATTTGTTAATTTAGGTACGGTTTCACTACGTGGCTAAAAAATAAGTCCTTGTTGTTAATTATGTATCAAACATTGTAATATTTGTAAGTTTCATGCATGCCTTGATAATAATTTGTAGTGATTTTTTGTTTCCTTCTTATTTACAGGAATCCTCGTCGTCAAATGTGAAGGAGGTCCCAGTAAAGTGGTCTTCACGCGGGTCAGCCAGAGGCCCAGAGACCGGGTAATCGATCCCTGAACCTGTGACATGGCAATCCGAAGCATCACTAAGCCAGGGGGCCTCCTTAAATGATACAATTAAGGTAAATATTTCCCTTTTCTAAAATAAACTTTCCTGTTGTCAGTGAGACATTAGGCTTTTAAAGACACACACATGTTGATAAAAATTACACACTTTCAGAAATTTCTCTTTGAGTGGATAGGATTGAGATGAAACTTAATGTGGTTAATTTTATGAATCGGGTGCTTCTATCTCCAAGGGATTTGGCGCTTTCTGTAGGGAGCGATAAACAATTTTATTTGGTGGTACAGCGAAATTTCTTTTCGTCTAATTGTCGGCGCTGGTAATACTTGCGCGGAATTGTGGGTGACTAAATTTTTATCGTGTGCAATTATATGACTAAGATCAGATTTTCAAGTAAAGCAAAACAGAACTATATGATCATTTGCTAACGTTGATGATCTTTTCATGCAGTCTTTTAGTTTAAAAAAGTTCTGTTCACTGTTCAGCAAATATTATAAAGATTGAATTTCCTTGTACCCTGTTCTCCCATACACCATTTTTTTGTAGGATTACTCGGTTAATCTTTAGAATCCGGTGCTTCTGTCGCCAACGGATTTGGCGTTTTTTGTAGGAAGCGATAAACAATTTTATTTGGTGATGCGGCGAAAGATCTTTTCATCCAATTGTCGGCGCTGGTAATACTTGCGCGGAATTGTGGGTAAGAAGCCCGGATGATGTGCGCGCACAATGGAATTATTTTGTTCTTAATTTATTTTTTCGTCCAACTATCGACGCTGTTGATACTTGCGAGCGATGAATTGTGGGTAAAGTTGCGCGCGCATCGTAATCGCGGTTACGGTTAACTCTGAATATCTGGTTTTGGTTATTATATTTCTGTTATTTTTTATTCTGAATATTTTGTCGATTCGAAGAGGGCCGGTCTGCTAGCTGCAGGGGGCCCCAAACAAAATTTTATGCTTTCAACAGACTCTTCAATACTGCCCGATGTTGGATACTGATGTTTTTTTAGAGAAAAAAAATTGCCCGGGGCCCCAAACGGGTATATTTAGGCTTTCAACGGGCCCTACAGTACTGCCCGATGTTGGATACTGATGTTTTTTTAGAGAAAAAAAATTGCCCGGGGCCCCAAATGGGTATTTAGGCTTTCAACGGGCCCTACAGTACTGCCCGATGTTGGATACTGATGTTTTTTTAGAGAAAAAAAATTGCCCGGGGCCCCAAACGGGTATTTAGGCTTTCAATGGGCCCTACAATACTGCCCGATGTTGGATACTGATGTTTTTTTAGAGAAAAAAAATTGCCCGGGGCCCCAAACGGGTGCGTACTGTATAGCCTCTTTCTAAGGATTCTAAAGATATACCGATTACTCTTCTGCCATCTATCCTTGCCACGTATTATCTTAGTTGATATTTTATTCAGCAATATATGATCTCTCTTTTAAAAATAAATGGTACTGTTATGTGGCCTTGGTTACATATTCTTTATAATGAAGAATATAAAATTCATTCAATTTGTATAGTTTTATTTATTAAATTATGCTATTAATTTTCTATTCTTATTCAAATAGATCAGACAGGAATTCTTGGCAATCTTCAAGAATTATTCCTACTTCCAAGAAGAGTGGAGAAAGTTTGAAGGAAAGATTATCGGTATCGCTCTGTCAAGAAAACCTTTGGGTTCAGAAGAAATTCTGCAAAATATGGATCCGGAAATTCCTGGTTTATATGAACTGATTTTATTTTCCAAATATATAAATATGAAATAAGAAATATATCTATGTTAACTGTACAGTCAACTCTCTTTAATATGCATACATACAATTGGAAGACTCTTATAATGTGCCATTTTCCCCCCACTTTTATACCCCCTCCCCCCTAAAAAAATAATAATATTCTGTCTTCTTTTCTGCAATTTTTAAAAAAAATATATTTCTTTTTTTTTTATTCTGGTAGGAACAGTAATTTAAAAGGTATATATTGGAGAAAAAAATCATCTTTTATCAGTATAATGTCTTTATATTTATTTTTGCTCAAAAATAGATATAATCAGTTACAGTTATATATCCAACAATAAAAATTATGTAATTCTGTTTCCAAGGGTAATCCAGGTTTTATTTTTGGGGTCCATTTTAGAGAAAAATATAAATATTTTTGTGGAATTTCTAATTATTTTTTAAAGTACAATTTAATGACCATTTTAATAAGAACAGAACTATTTTTCACAGAAGTATATGTATTTTTCACAAAAGCAGGCCCCCCAAAAATAAAATGTAGATCAGTCCCTGAGTATAAATGTATACAAGTCATTCAACTAATAACAAGCCGTAACCTCTGGGTTTATTATTATTTTTTTTTAATTTCAAACCAGAAATTGTTAATGATATTTTGCAATTGTAATTTCATTTGAGCACACATATGAATTGTATATTAATTTGAAATATTTTTTACTAAAAGAGTAAAAACCTTGTAAAATTTAATGTTAGTCTGTTTCTTTTTTATTAATTTTGAATCTTGTCAAATACTAATTTTATCATTCATATTTACTTGTTAATGATATTTGAGTGTACTTTTCTTTAATGAACCTGCACAACTTGTGGGCAACTGTATAATGTTAATAAACTGTTAATTTTAAATTGTGTCAAATACTAATTTTATCATTCATATTTACTTGTTAATGATATTTGAGTGTACTTTTCTTTAACGAACCTGCACAACTTGTGGGCAACTGTATAATGTTAATAAACTATTAAATTTAAATTGTGTCAAATACTAATTTATCATTCATATTTATTTTTAATAGTATTTGAGTGTACTTTTCTTTAACAAACCTGCACAACTTGGGAGCAACTGTATGGAATTCTTTTTGGAAATAAAGCTCATTAAATAAATGGAATGTTGACATATTTTTACAAAAAATTTAGGTACTAGTTTAAATATGATCTGTTAAGAATTCATCAGACTATTTCATTTAGGAAAGTATGGGTGCAGATAAACACATGATGCTATGGAGGGAGTTTAATTAAATGGTAGTCCAATGGCAATCAGTAATTGAATAAAAAAGTGGCACAAACTTGGTAAGCCTATTCCATACAAATATTGAATTCAAAAATAAAAAAATTCAACAGGAATTGAATGAAAAAGTACTACAAACTTTGTTTACAAAGTGCATGCAAATATTGTGTGCAAAAAGTATTTATAAACTATATATGAATGGAAAAGTAGCACAAGCATTGTTTGCAAATTGCACACAAATCTTGTGTGAGAAAAGTCTATTTGTAGACAATAATTGAATGGAATAGTAGAACAAATATTGTGTGCAAAAAGGTCTATTTTCAGACAATAATTGAATGGAAAAGTAGCACAAACATTGTTTGCAAATAGCATACAAATATTGTGTACGAAAAGTCTATTTTCAGACAATAATTGAATGGAAAAGTAGCACAAACATTGTTTGCAAATTGCATACAAATATTGTATGCGAAAAGCCTACAATACATTGTGTGGGTTCCCACAGCATACAATATATGTGTGCAAATTGCACACAAATTGTATGCAGTCGTCGAACATTTTTTTAAGAGAGAAAACATGACTTGTAACTTAGCTTTGCTTCAAATCACCAAAATAAAAACTACTTTTATGACAAGTCAGGTCTAACGTTTCTGATACAACAAAAAACGTTCAAATAAAGAAGTGCACTTCAGTTTATGGGCTAACACTTAAAAATTGACCCTTTTGATTGAACTTACATTATTTTTTTTTATTCCAACAAAACGAAAACCTATAACAAAATCACATAATGTTCCAACTTAAGAAGACATTCTTCTCTGCCATTTTACTACTGAGAACATTTCTAATTTCTGGCGTCGCGAAAAAGAATACATTGTATCGCTGGGTAGGTTTGGCAACATTTTAACTAGTATTACTGCTTAAAACGATACTATTTGAAACAAGGTTCGATAAACAGCCCGTCCTCCCGTACTGGGCGGGCAAAAAATTTCTCTAAGACAACAAATTTGTCGAATCCAACGTCCTCGTGGACTTCTTTGAGGACGGAAAATAAACATAGTACCCTAAGATATAATTAATATTCTAGATAACTTGATCTTTGACTGTGAAATTATTAGAAAATTATATTTTTGTTTATTTAGAAGCTATTTATATAATTAGAGTTTGACGGGTTAGTTCCAAAGAAAGACGGGTACATTGTTGCACAAGCACTCTCAGAAATAACACTTTCATTTTTGACGATTCATGAATCCTCAAGCCGCATTTCGTTTATTTTGAGGATTGTTTCGTCAAACTTTCACGTGACTTTTGAGTAAACGCGAATCCTCACTTTTACGATCGTGATTTGACGATTCTGTATCTTGATTTAGAGGAAACTGAATCTCATCAGTGAATTTTTTAACATAGTGACTGGGCGACACTAATGTCGCCCAGTGAAAGAAAAATGTCGCCTAGTAATATGAAAATAAAATCACTGGGCGACATTCATAAAATCCGTAATTTCTTAAAACTCTCGTCCATTTAATCATAAATTGTATATTGCAAAAAACATTTGAAGTAAAAAAGAATGGGCAAGTGTAGCCAATTGTTGTTTAACAAGTATCGCACATTCGTTTCAATCCTGGGGGACTTGACGTTAGGTAAACTAACGTTTGGTAACTTGGTAAACTAAAACGTTTCGAGTTACCAAGGGGGTTCTCCTCCTTGCCTTGTGTGCTAGTCAATTCCCCCCCCCCCCCCCTCCTTCAGTCTGGGTTTGTTCATAGTGTTATTTCATATGACCGGCCTGGGACATTACATTATTTTCCTGACAGTGGGAAATTTATTGCTTTAAGGCATTAGTCGCCCTAACAAACTTAGATCAAGAAGCTGGGGGCAAGGGATGATGCTTTTTCAGAAACGGAAAGTGTGAGCCTATTGTAGTAAAAAAACTTCGTATTTTATTGCCGTCTTGCCTTGCTTTTTTACTTGGCTGAGTACAAAAGCAAATAGGATTTTATACGAAATGCGGAAGGGGGATCATAGTAACAATCTGTAGCTTGCGCTATGGGAAAACATCGTTAAAAGTCACTCGAAAAGCTTGGGAACATGGAAATGGTCAACTGAGGATAGGTGGTTAGTAGATCTTTATAGATATGTCATTGTATAACATTTACTTCCGAAGTAAACACCCAAAAAATTTTGCTCCAATCTTATTTTCACTTAAATCTAGCCTTTCGTCGTATGATGGGTATTTCTGTTTATAGGTACGTTTTCATGCTTTTTATATATTTATTTTATAAATGTATTTATCTCCAATTTTGGTGCTTAAAAGTGGTATTAACTTTTGAGGATTAAGAAGGGGCAGGTGTGTGAAAGATTTATTTACTCCAAATTATTGATGAAATTTTAAAAATTTGAAGTAAAAAAATATGATGTATTAATACAGCTTGAAGAAGTATTAATATAATTTTTATATATTTTTAGCTGTTAATTGTAGTTCCTATAAAATATTGCCTTGTTGTGTAGTTCCTACAATATACTGACAAGTGTTTCCCGTACTACACTAAAATATCCTATTTCATTGAAATATTTTAATTCTATAAAAAAATAAACACAAACATTTTATTTAAGATATTATTCCACAAATAATTTATTACCATATGAATATTTTATTCCTTTATAAAATTTAAAGTATTCATTGTCAATTACAGGCTTTGAAATATATATGGGGATGATATGATGTGTAACTAGGGTCAGATTTTTTCAAATACCAATTAATCGAAGACTGA
This sequence comes from Hylyphantes graminicola, assembly GCA_023701765.1. NCBI lineage: Eukaryota > Metazoa > Arthropoda > Arachnida > Araneae > Linyphiidae > Hylyphantes > Hylyphantes graminicola. The sequence goes on along the minus strand of CM043118.1, from coordinate 56,453,368 downwards.
GCCGGTTTAAAAATTTTAACTTAAAGACAGGCATCATACGACCAATTATTTTGTGGAACTACTATTTTATTTGCTTAAAAAAATGGGGACAAGATTTTAACAATATCTGTATCTAGGAATATCTGTTACAATATTTAAAAAAATTAAAAATGACCTAAGGTACGTACGCTAATTTCACTTTAAATTCTTTAATGTAAAAATCAAACATACAAAGTGGTTTTCACCATTCAGGATTAATTTATTAACTTATTTGAAACGAAATATTTAAAAAATCAATTAATAAATTATTCATAATCAATATTTCAAAAGACAAATCCCTTAAATCTGTCGTAATGTTCTTCTAAATTAACAAAAAATATATATTAGGTAATTTAAATGCAATTTTATCTATCATTTACTTAAATAACTATATTTTTCAAAGAAAATATTTATTTTGGAATAAATATTGTTAGTAAGACAGTTATGTAGTATAGTACTTCATTTAAATCTGTTACTATTGCAACATCAAAATATGGATATTATCTAAATGTATTTTTAGAAAAAAACATCTATGTAATTTTTAGAAAAAAACAAAACGTTACATATCTCCCCCCTCCCCCCCACCCTTTAATATTTTTATAAGCAATGTCGCCCAGTGAAAAAATCTTAGAAAATTCACTGAATCTCATTGTTGTACACACATGCTCAAAAATGACGAAATATTTCTTCAGATTAGACGACATTCAAATCCTCATAAAAATGGCTTTTGAAATTTCCTCACTTTGAGGAAACGAAAACTCGGAGCATTTGCCAGTAAACGGATCGTCAAAATTAAGGGAAATTTCGTCGTTTTTGAGCATTAATTTTTTAGAGTGAGCCGTCCTCGGAGACGGAGTTTTTTCGAGTCCTGATTAAAAAAAAATTAATTTTATTAAGGTCTTATCAATATTCTGAATACATTTTTGTTAAGAAAAATAAAAAATCATGCATTGGAGGTTAATATCAGAACTTAATTGTTAAATTTCATGTATTCAAGCCTAAAAACACCACTTGTCTGATACATCCCTGTCATACTATTGCTCAGAAAGGTCAGTCACATATAAAAAAAAAACAAGTACAAGAAAGAAAATTTACCTCCTAAATCTCTTTTCTTTTGCGGACTCACGAAATATTTTGACTCCGGATCGTAAATTTCTCGTTTTTAAGGACTACCAAAAGCTGTTTATGGGCCGGCTACTGTTCAACAATGCCGGGAATTTTTAAATAGAAATATTTGAGATTCAGATGACGGATGATGAAGGTTTTCAGACAGCGGTATGACGTTTTTTAAGGCACGTGTCTAACGAAGGGGTCTTAAAGTTAAGTGATATCTTAGTTTATACTTATCAGTACTTTCCTTAATCATAAAAATGTTCCCTAAATATATGAGAATTACTATCGTGGAGAATGGACTGAAAACTAGTTCCCAACTCGTTAAAATTCCTAATACGTTTTAATGGTATAATATATTAACGAAATATGACAAAGAACTAAATTAGACTGTATTGTGATATTGTGTAATACATTGTAACGCTTTCATAATTTTTTTTAAAATTTCATAATTATTTATGCTCATGTAAATCTACGGCGACTAGACATACTGCATTTTGCAGTACGTCTGGGTCATAGTTTATTGTAGTTTAGTTCGTTTTTCATCTATTTAAAAAATGCTATGTCAACCAACTTTAAAGTATTCGGCTTTCTTAGTATTCTCCATCAAATTTTGAACTATTTAAGAAACGCTATAATTAAATCACATTTGTAACATTTTCGATCCACTTTTATATTTCGTAAAATTGTGGTTGCTCAAAATTATAACGTCAATTTTAACTTTAATGCTGTTTGTAATGCTTTCAAAATGCACCTTAATCGTACAGATCTTAAACTTTCGTTAGGCGTCTTGGAATCAATCTCCTGCACTGTAAAATCTCGTGTAATTTGGTTTCTTTGACCACTTATTTCTTACTCTATTTTCGGAGATTTAATTCGTATTTATAAAAATTTAATTCTATTCTTACATTTTGTAAAAATGATGGCCGCTCATCATAGATTAGGTTAAGTTTAACTTGAATGTCCTTGGTAACTTTTCAAATTGTGAGGGAAGAGACCTTTTGAACAATTTAAATATTTGATTTCTTTTTTTTTCTTTGATCTTCTATTTCTCTATTCAATATATTGGTGTTTGATGTTTTGCTAATTTTTTTTTCATTTTCATATAACTTTTTTTCTTTTTGTATTTTTATAATTTTAATCTCTTCACGGCGTTAGGATTATGCTTCATTGGAAATAAAAAAAAAAAAACTTTCGAATTGCACCGTATTCGTCCAGGTCTCAAACTTTCTTGGGGAGTCTCTGGAACAACATCCTGTGCTGTAAATTCGCGTGTAATTTGGCTCCTTTGACCCACTTCTTTCCTGCCCTATTTTCAAAAAGCATGTTTCTTGGACCCTTTTGAAGCCCAAGGGAATCTTGACCATTTGGTTCAGGTTCACTAGTTCGGCCACATTGAACCAAACGTCCTGTGTTCATCAACCAGCGACTTACATGGCGCAGTTGAATGAGCCTCCTCCCCCAGATCAATGGCAGAGTCGTTTGTAGGCCACTCGAGACCGGACAATGGTCAATGGTCCCAGGGTACAATGGTCAATGGGAGAGGGTCAAGTGGCCTTTGTGGACCCTCCATCTGTCGCTGGAACGAATCTCAGAAGTAGTCTTTGATTCTTTTTTCTGGGGGGCTTTCTATTTTGGCTTCTCTGGGAGAGGTGTTGACGGGTGAAGTCTGATTTGTGATGCTTCGATCGACTTCGATCGGAAATACATCGAAACGTGCTTTTTTATTTTTAAGTCGGGTATATTTTGGAGAGTGAAAGGGAATTTTCTGTGGCCTTAGAATGGCTGTCAGAAATGATCTATTTTCTTCATGTTTATATGGATGGAGCAATTGCTGTTTAGGCTGATTTCCATCAAGTAATACGGTCTAAAACTTCGAATATGAATGATTCAATCCAATTAAAATTAAATAATTAAAGTAGACATTTATTAAAACTAATTTTATAACAAAATCTTGTCTTACTTTTAGAACAGTTATAGTAACTTTTAGAACAGTGCCAGAGTAGCTTTGTATGGAAAATCGCAAAAGCAAGCAAAAATATTTACTTTCAATTACCTAACATGAAACACAAGGTTACGCCGACCCGGCGGCGCAATGGTTAAGGTGTTAGCCTTTGGAGCCTCTGGACCCGGGCTCGAATCCCGATAAGGCATGGACGTTTGTGTTTGTCGAGTATATGCGGAGTACGTGCTTGTGAAATTTGGTGGGTCCGAGTTCTTTTCGGGGAGCTTTCTATTTGGGCTTCTAGGAAAGAGGTGTTGACGGATGAAGTCTGATTTGTGATGCTTCGATCGACTTCGATCGGAAATACATCGAAGCGTGCTTTTTATAGATCGGCCATATTTCGGAAAGTGAAAGGGAATTTTTGGTCGCCTTAGAATGGTTGTCAGAAATACTTTATTTTCTTCATTTTTGTATGGATGGGGCGATTGTAGCCAAGTTTAGACAGATTTCCAACGACTGGTTGGTAAAAAATATAGATATACATAATTAAAGTATACACATTTGTTGATATTGCTTTTATAAATAACTTCCAGTCTTACTCTTAGAAGTATATTTACGTACCTTACAAGTTTTGAATACATTATCGCAAAAGCAAACTAAAAACTTTATTCTTTTTAATACCTAATATGAAATATAAGGTTATAGGAGTATCGTGATGGGGTTCAAAATCCGAAATGGAATGTGGCTTCTACACATTTTGGAAAGGGCTGATTTAAAAAAAAAATAGGTTTTGAACATGGGCGTCTGTCAGACTGTCTGAAATCTTGCTTGCAACTCGAAATAAAAGAGATAATGCTTCAAATGTTATATACGAGTTCCTTGTATCTGTTTAAAGGTTTCCGAAAAAAAAATGCAAATGCATAATTATTAGCTGCCCTTGAATTTTTTTTAGGTTTTTAAAGTTATTGAAATTACCTTATAGGTTATACACTACCTTTAAATGTGATGTTAACTTTAAATGTGTGTATTGATTTATTGCGTGGTAGATGAAAGCCGTTTACTGTTATACACACCTAGCTTTTTTTTCTTCAAAACTCCGCTAATGCGGTATAAATATTAATGATTAAACTTATAGCCTACATCCCCCCCAAAAAACGCCAAGGAAACTACAACTTACAATGTATTTTTACCGATTATAAAGTTAGCTAAACAAATAGCCCAAACCTCAGTTAACGCAATACCCTTTCTAAATAATGGTAATTCCACAATTCAGCAAAAGACATTTAAGCGCCATTTGTCGCAACTGATTGTGACGGACTTGACCGCCTCGTAAAAAGTTGCTTGTCACTGTTAATCCCTAAATTCGATTTGATGTACGACGGTCTTGCTTCAGAAATCCCAGGTAATTCACAGACAACAAGCTTCCTGCAGCATGCGAAATCTGCAGCTCAAACAAGGCGTCTGGATCGCTGCGGGAGGTCCAGGTAAAATTTGGTGTCCAAGGTCCATCGCCCGGTAGGGGGCGCTCATTGGTATTCCCAGCATCAAACAAAGATACGCCATTGTGTGCAGGATAAAAGAATGGATTCCCGTTATTTTGCCGCAGTATTTGTTTCTAAAAAATCTTTCGTCCACTATCTTGATTATTTTAAGAATTTTTCTCGTCCCAAAAATTGAATTTTAATTTTGTTGATATTTGATAATATGAATTTGTTGATAAAAGCGCGAAATGCCACTTAATATTTGGATTTTCTAAATCAATATGCCGAAATGAAATGGTTAGAAAACATAATTGAGTTGTTTTAGGTGATGAAATTCCTTCCAGATTTCATTTATGACTTTCCTTCGATCGGTGCTCCGTTCCCACGTGACTTCGATTCACCAATCAAAGTTCGACATAGAATTTACTTTCATTCGCATTTTTCTGTAACCAGTCAACATTTGAAAAGTTTTTCAACCTATTGAAAGGAATTTTCATTTATTTCGGCATTTACCTTAAGGTTTAATTTCGTCTATATAATATAAATAGTGTAATAACGGAGGGTACTTGATTCTGGAACATTTATTTCGATCTATATAATTTCATACTTTGTCCTTGTCTTACGCCAATCTATCTTTAATCGTCATTCAAATATTCCTTTAAATATTCCTAGTTGTATACTAAATAGCTTGATAGTTTCCCCACAACCTAAAATATATAGTTTAATTCTTGGTTATGTACTGAAGGACACTGACAAAAACCATACTTCATCATCGTTCTAAACCAATCGATTTGTATTCCGTCTGAAGAAACGTCTAAAACGCAGTTTGTCCGCCATTTCATATCTATGTGTGCACATTGTTCTACGAATGTCCCAAATATTACTAATTCATTGCTCTAAAACTGTTTTTATTTCCGTCAGGAAACAGAGGCATGAAGATAGACAAAGAGGCAGGAAGGTGTATAGAAACTGTGACAACTGCCCATAATACATTTTTGAATGCCCGGCAATGAGTGCCAAATTGAGGGACATTGGAGTTCTGCCATCATTAATAGATGTTTATGACATTAATATCTGAAAAATTGAAGACGTGATTATCAAATACATTTAACTTAACATTCACATTTCGGCAAGGTCATAGACACGACAAATAAAAAACATTATGAGCAACCCTATTAAAAATAATCAGTTTGTCATTTCATATCTATGTGGGCAAACTAATTGTTCTTTTTCAAAATATTACAAATTCATCGTTTATAAACCGATTTTCTTGCCGTCTGCCCTGAACAACGAGTAAAAACAAGTGATTGACTGTCATTCCATGTATGTGCGAATTCATGGTTCTACGAGTGCATCAAATTGTAAGAATTCACTGTTTTTAAAACTTAATTATGAGTTTAATTGTTGTTCAACTGTTCCAAATAGTACAAATTCTTCTACAAATGCATCAAATAGTAAGAATTAAATGTTCTTAAACGTAATTACAAGTTCAATAGTTGATCGACTGTTCGAAATAGTACTAATTGTTCTACGAGTGCATCAAAGAGTAAGAATTAACTGTTTTTAAACTTAATTACGAGTTTAATTGTTGTTCGACTGTTCCAAATAGTACGAATTCATTGTTCTTAAACTGTTCTTCTTTCAGTCTGAAGAATATCCTAATCAACAAGTAAAAACAAGTGATTGTCCTCCATTTCATGTGTGTGCAAATAAATTAGTCCACGAGTGCATCAAATCGTAAGTATTCATTGTTCTTAAAATTAATTATGAGTTTAATTGTTGTTTGACTGTTCCAAATAGTACGAATTCTTCTACAAATGAATCAAATAGTAAGAATTCACTGTTCTTAAACTTAAATACGAGTTGAATTGTTGTTCGACTGCTCCAAATAGTACAAGTTCATTGTTCTTAAACTCAGTGCTAAAAGAGCGGGTAGACGCGGGTTGACGCGTCACCCCACTGTTCAAGAAAATGGCTATCCAACCCCCCACTTCTTATATATCTCAAATCCATAATTCATAGAGGAGGGATGGGGGAGGGCATTCTAATTGAAGGCACCCCCCCCCCCACTTATTTTTTTCTAACTTTCACCACTGCTTAAACTTATTTTCTTTCAGCCTGAAGAACAAGTAAGAAGCAAAACGATTGCCCACCATTTCGCATCCATGTGAAGAAGAGTGACATGCCACCCAGTGTCTTCATGTCCGATCTGCTTCTCTCACATGGATATTAATGGAAGATCGACCTCTATCCATAAGATTTAAAGAGCAGCTTTCACACGGCGAAAGGCGGCGATCACCGGATTCTTCCATCCTTTCCTGTCGAATGAATTATCGTCCGTCTGTCCGTCCGCTGACTGAAAGGCCATCCATCAATCTTGAGTTTCTTGTAGGCGTGAGAAAAGTGTCCGAGGTCGAACTTTATTGTATGTAAAAGTTCGATTTGCGACACTGTGTCTTGTTTGAGTTGCTTGTTACGGGGAATATGAATCAAATGGGTAACGTTCTGAAATAAGTGTAGCAGTGACCTCCCATTTAAATAGTAAAATAAATAGGAATTTTCAAGGATTTTTAAAAAAAATTATGCTGTACATTGCTATCAATGCCTTTGTTTTCGTGGTTCTTTTAGTGAAACTATGCTATGTCAAGGAAGAAATAGGAACCACTTGTAAATCACAATCTCGCTTTCGATTATATGAAATACAGTACACCTTCTCTCATCCGGTCGCCACAAATCCGTCTATACACCGACGGACTTAGCTGATATTTGTTTCATGAACTAGGACGTCTGATGTAACTGAGGGCAACGGTTTGAGGCCATTTACGAGAAAGCGACTTGTGTGAAAAGTACCAGAAAAATAACTTAGAAACAAGGCCTAAAGCAAACCAAACATTCTGAGAAGATCCTGGGCCATCATCAATTTATCAATCGCTCTCTACCAATAACTCCGAAGAAGATAAAAAGGTCTCGGACATAGAACAAGTAGACTGTATATGTGCAAAGTATTTTCAGCCGACAAACTACACAATTTAACGTCTTAAGACCCGAGCAAAATCCTACACGTTTATTCTTAATCTAAATATAATGCAACATAAATGCATAACAAAAGGCCGTGTCACTTATTTGTAGTTTACACTTCATTTTAGCATTGTTTTTAATGCAACATGCATCAAAATTGACTACTAAAACAACTTTTTGAAAAGTTTAAAAAAAATTTAAAATATTTTTAGGAACTCTAATCTAATATCGTATTGACCCTCATTTTTTATAGAAATAAATGTCTGATATCTGCAATCAAATTGATGAAAAGTGATATTGTTGATTACTATGGATTTTTATCTGGATGGTAGTTGTAAATAAATATATATTTGAATCTTCTTCTTTCAGACCAGGGCAATTTCGGAACTAATTGACTTGTTAATTGTTTGTGGGAAGGGTTTAAAAAATGTCCCTGAATGGGGCCATATCGCAAGAGGTTAGGTAGGTAACTACTCGTCGAGTAATGCCTCAAATAGTATTTGAGACCCATTCTCCATTAGGGTTAGAAGTTTCTAGAGGCACAGGGCATTAGGCCCAGCGAAGAAACACCCATTTTCACGGAAGAACTGTTCAAGAGGGCCTTGGATCAGGGTTCGATGATCAGCAATAGGGGGACCTGGAACTTAGCGTTGTTGTTCCGAGCGAGGGAACAATGCGTAGGGTGGGGTGCAATCCGATTTAGAACGCTCTCCGATTTCATTTTTTAAGATTCCTTTTCTTATCTCAAAAAATCGAAATTGCGTTCTAAATCGAATCGATGGATGTGTTGATCGGAGACGCGAAAATGGGTAAACAAGATGGAAGGCTTCTGTTCGATCTAAAAGTGTTCTAAAATAGAATGAGTTCGCCAGCGTTATCTAAAAATCTAGAATCACTAGATTTTTCCCTCCATCAACTTATACACTCTTAAATCAAAAGAGTGAAATCCACTCCAGTTGGAGAAGTACATTTTCAACACTGGAAAGGAGTGAATATTAACTCAGACTGAGTTAAAATCACTCGTTTGGAGTGATCCTGTTGGCGGTTTAACATACAAAGGATCCACTCCTTTCGGAGAAGTGCATTTTCAAGATTGGAGGGGTGAAAATTACTCAGATTGAGTTAAATTTGCTCGTTTGTTTTAAGATTGTACAGAGTGGTGACAACCTTAGAGGAACCTTCGGCAATCCATGTTCACCAAATTCTAGACTGGTGAACGTTGGCAGAAGGCACTAAATCTCCTTGGGCGGAGAAATAAAGCATTCGGAAACTCTCCAAAATTACGACTTGTCTTGACGTTACGTTCGTGTACAAGTCAATTTGAGTGCCTCTGAAAAAATTTGGTAAAAATAACCTATTTTTAATACAATAAATTTTAATTCATCCAAACACATAAGATAAACAATTTCCGGATTTCAGATGACCTACTAAAATACTACTAAATACAGCTACACTGTAAATAATTTTGGTGTATCTTCACACCAAAAATGGTGGCAACAAAGTAGCCACCAAAAGTGGTGTAAGGAAACACCACCACTAAATCGGTGTAATGAAACACCATCAGTAAATCGGTGTTATGAAGCACCGATAATTGACTGGTGTGTAGAAACACCACATTTGGTGGCGACTCTGTTGCCACCATTTTTAGTGTAATAAAACGCCACGAGTGATTTGGGGTACTTAAACACCTAACGACCTAACAGGGTGTTCTGGTAACTTATTTCAGAATCAAAAGGCCAAAATTAGGTTATTTTTTAAAAGCATTTTTTGGGGTAAACTGATTTCTTACAAAACCTGAACAACATTGTAATGTTAAAAATAACTAATTTTGTAACTTGAGTTGAACTCAACGAGGATACCTTTATCCATACTACAAAAGATAAAATGAAAATGTACATATATTATACAAAAACATAACGAAAACAAAATTAATGTTTAGGAATATTTAACGTGCATGAAAGATATCAATAGGGTGGCCAAACATTGTTTAATTTGTTACTCAACTATCTTTATAGCTATAAAATTGTGCAATTAACCTCAGTTTAACTATTTTATTGTTTTTTCAAACAAAACGTAAATAAAATATCATTTATAAAAGTATTATGATGATTTCATAATCGAAAAGTTAAACACTGAAACAATTCAGATATCAATGAGCTAAATTACTTATGGGAAAATACTGTAATTATACTAGTCATTTCAATATCTTTTAACCATATATACTCGCACAAAGATATAAACACAACCGTAATTTAATGGTTACAACCAGAATTGCTAATATTGAAGTTTTAATTAAATTATTCAGTAGTAATTCTTATAAAGAATAAATATAATTGTTTTTTTAGTAATCTTTATAAAGAATAAATATAATTGTTCCACTTACTTTGAATTTTCACCAAATACAAACGCGATTTATCATCATCAAAATCCAACTCATGCTGTTATTTAGGGCTAACTGAGTGCAAACACACAGACAATCATTTAAAAGTAATAAATGCACGCTGAAATAAGTTTGCCATCTAGCTATTAAAAACTAAGACTCAAACCATTCACAACACGAATAAATTATCAAAACGCAGCTCTAATTTTCCCGTTACAACCATAGAATTGTTAGATTGGCCCGATTTGTAACACCGAATTTGGTGCTTCGTTTTCAAAATGTCGTCGAAAGGCTACAATTTAATCCTTCTTGGTGTATGTTAACACCAATTATTTTTTAAGTTTAAATAAAAACCATTTTGTGTGAATCGTGACACCTATTTTGGTGCTGACACCACAGGTCGTGTATATTTACACCTTATTTAGTATTTCATAAACCCAAAACAAGTATAATAATACTCCCTTGTTTTTACAGTGTAGGACATACAAACAACTTTTGAAATGGGGCCCCAGCTAACCAAGATCGCTAACTAAAATACTAAAATTCATATTGAAATTTTTTACAGTTCTCTCAAACTTCATCGTCAGGTCATTGAGTAATTAGATGACCTGAAGAAATGTGATAAAAACAAAGTCATAAATTTCTCAGTCTAGCTCAAGTAAAAAATACATCATTTAATCTTTTTTTCTAAACAAAATCTTTAAAAAATATAAATTTTATTTTATCCAAACCACATACAAAAAAGGCATATAACAATGCACATAAGATCTTAAAAGAGAATATTGAATTTAACTACATTCAGTTCTGAGAGATGCTAGAACCTTGTCTGATGTGCTAACAGCGTAAGAATTTTTTTTACCAAAATACCTCAAGAATGTGTATAAACTAATCCATAACTATACTGACATTAAAGCTTCATGCGACACTGTTTTAAATTTTAGAAGACAAAACAAATACTCTTAAATTGTAGAGACAATTAGCATTACGCTGTTTAAAATACATTTTCCTTTTTGTTGTTTTCTCTTCACACAATGTACGTTAGTAAGGAAACAACATTGGCGTCGGAGAATAAGTAAGTTTTATTGTAAAAAATCAGTATAAAATTTAAAAATATTATTTATATTGTTCATTTTATGCATAAAATGCGACAAAAATTAAAGTAATTCCAGATTATGTGTTAGTTGCTAGATAAAGCTCAGCCCATTAAATGATGAAGATTATATAAACAAAAATGGTTAAAGTTTTGCTACTTTATTTAAACCATATTGTTGCCATTTCTATTTTAATAGCCATAAATTTAACATTGATCTATTATAGTTTGTATTGAAAAATATAACGTCGTACCAAACGTCCTTACATTAAATTAATGGATATAATAAAACATTAGTAATATAAGCAACTATATGAGAAGTAGTCCTTTTTTAAAATTTCCTTTGTGGACTCCTTTGCTGATTAAGTTAATTAAAAATGAACAAAATATGCAACGAATGACCATGTAATCTTGAGATATTTACGTGAGTTAATTTACAAAAAAAAATTTAATGCGTTTTCGTTCAAAAATGAATGTGTTAATTGTATTCACAAAATCGTCGTAAACGTATTAATTACATTATTACATACACTCTTAAAACAAACGAGTGAATTTAACGCAGTCTGAGTTAATTTTCACTCGTTTCAGTGTCGAAAATGCACTTATTCTATTGGAGCTCTAGTGCGACACTAATTCAAAACCTAACCTTACCTAAAACTGCGACAGGATCACTCCAAACGAGTGATTTTAACTCAGTGTGAGTTAATTTTCACTTCTTTCCAGTGTCGAAAATGCACTTCTCTTATATGAGTGGATTTCACTCTTTTGTTTTAAGAGTGTAGGCTCAATAACTTTTTCATCACAAGCCATCTACAAAAAAAGCCCCCATAGCCCCCCCCCCCCCCCCCCCCCCGAAAAAAATCTCCTCAAAGTTGTCAATGATATTTCAAAATGGGTCATTAATGGTAATGGTTTTAAGTCAGGGTATTTAAGCTTATAGACCCATTAACAACGATTTGCGAGAAAATTTGCCACATGAAAATTAGTTTTCTGATTAAGTTTTTTATAAATAAACAAAATATTCGACTAATGAAACCAATAGTCTTGAATCAATTTGTGTAGGATGATTATCATTACACCAAAAAATTTAATTTTATAAAAAAAAACTTAATTTTTTAATTTTTTATTCTAACCAGAAAGTTAATGATATTCACAAATTCATCATCAACAGGTTAATTACAATATTACATGAGTTCAATAACTTTTCCATCACAAGCCCATCTACAAAAAGTCCCCATACTCCCAAAAAATAGCTTCTCAAAGTTGTCGACTATACTATCCCAAATGGGTCATAAATGGTTTAAAGCCAGGGTATTTAAGCTTATAGACCCACTAACGGCGATTTGCAAGAAAATGTGTCACATGAAAATTAGTTCTCTGATTAAGTTTTTATAAATAAACAAAATATTCGACAAATGAAACCAATTGTCTTGAAACAGTTCATGTAAGATGATTTTCAATACACCAAAAAATTGAATTTTATAAAAAAAAACTTAATTTGTAAATTTTTTATTCTAACCTACTGAAGGTAAATGATAATTCCCAAATTCATCTTTAACAGGTTAATTACAATATTACACGAGTTCAATAACTTTTCCATCTACCAAGTCTCCAAACCCAAAAAATAGCTCCTTATAAGTTCGACACACTCTTAAAAACCAGGGCTAGACGTAAACAAGGTCCGCGAGCCGTGCTTTTGTCCCTTTGGCACCCAACAAAGGCCCGGGCCGGACAAAAGCGCCGTGGAATAATGGGACAAAGGGCGGGCCCGAGGTGCCCATTGTACAACCACGGGTCTCCCCCGACCCGTGAACAACGGAGGGGTCAGTGGGAGGGTTCGGCTGGAAAAGAGCATCTACCTTTTCTGCGGGGGAGACTAGGGGGGGATAATCGGCCATGGGTGCAGGATTGGGTAGGGTTGCAGGGTTTTGGAAGTTGCGCCAAATCGGGAACAGGTTGAAATACACTGCTCAAAACAATTAGGGGAATTCATGGTTTAAACCATTTCGTCCCCAATGATTCCATTTGGTATCATCAGCTTCCGATTTTTTTCTCACTAAGTTGAACTCGTACTTATTTATCGTTACATGGAAGAATCATGTCTTTTGAAGAATTAAATAACATTTGTTTTAATTGAATTAAAATATGAATAACATGGTAAAATAAAATTCACTCCCAAAAACTTTTATGGAAATAAATTTACCCAAAATTCTTCACTTTGCATTCTTAAAAGTCTAAAATTTGATTTTACCCTTTTTAACCGCTAAATTTTTGAAAAAATTATTGTTATAATTTATTTAAAAGTTATTATTCCAATTTTTTGGCCCCTTAAATTTTAGTTAAAAAATTAAGAATTGTTTCTATGTTTTTTACCATTTCAATCTGGATGCATGAGGAATCTATTTCACTAATGTTAGATTTTTATAATAAAAAATACGTTGGAATTCGACGGGTAAGCAAAAGTACGCAAAGTGCTCCCCTAATTGTTTTGAGCAGTGTAGAATGTTTGGAATAGATCGTAACGAATAATCTATAAAGGAATAGTACTACGAAGAATAATACTTAGTATTATAGTACTAAGTATTGAATTTTCACATTAAAATGAGGAACAGGAAAATTAAACTGCAATTTATTCTAACAAAACTATTGGTGCTGATTCTAATAAAGTTTAATATGAACATTGAACCGTTTATCTGCTTGTCTGGCTGAAACTACCTCTAGCTAGAGCCACGGACTTCAAATTTAGTATACTAGTTCAAAGTACCTTTTTTTTATTAAACAAAAAGATACAGCAAGCACCTAGGCATAAGCCGCATAACATGCATAAACTGCAGAATACAAAGCAAGTTATACATTCAAAAGGACAAAATAATAAGAAACAAAATTAAAAACAAAATTTCGAGAAGTTCAAAGTACCTGTCGGACATCAAAATAACATTTTTGAAAAAAGCACAATTGGTAGCTAGCATAAAAGTTTATTTGTTTTAAAGTTTTTGAAATTACCTCATAGGGTATATAGATAAATGAAAATAGTTAATGATGATTTAAATTAGCTCATAGGGTTACATTTAAATGCGGATTGATTATTGAGAGGTAATTCAAAGTCGGTCCAGCGCTACACAGCTCTAGTTTTTTTTATAAAAAAATACGATTGATTCTTAACACTTTACCTCCGGGCGTCGACTGACCCATAGACTAAGAACACTCTAAGTTTCAAACTCTCATTGGAGAATTTCTACATTGAAATTGACATAGAAACTAGCGCGCCCCCTTTGTGTCTAAGGGAACTAATGTAATGGTTTCTGGCTGCCTATTTGCAGTCACCTTTAGGATATTTAACAGAGCCAATGACATCTCGTAATTTGGAACCCTTATCAAGTGACGATAGGGATCTATTTTTTACTACTACTTATTTTCGACTTTATTTTTGAATATATACAGCTACTCATTGACTTTTATATCCCTCGTAGGCCCATCCTCAAGATATTTGACCTTGTGCTTCTTTTTCTCCATTAATAAACCTACAGACTGACTACGCTTGTCATTTTAAAAATGGTCCCCCTAAGATCCACAAGTGATTCGATTGAATAACTCGTCAAATATTCATCCAAATGTAACAAAAACTTAGATTTAGGGGTTTTCGAGGGTTTTTCACATTTCTAAGTAATTAAAATTGGGTGTTGCTATTGAAAATTTTAAAGTTCGTAACATTTTTAATATTAAGACGGACCCTTATGCAAATTTTGTGTCATGCAATTAACTCAAAATTTTATTTGTTCACATAGTCAAAAAGGTCCGATGTAAAAGGATGACTAACGGTTGAAATAATCACTAGTGGGTAACTTTTTTTTTAACAGAGAACATTACGAAGAAACAGTAGCCTTACAATTGAAAGTACAATTATGCCAATCAACAAATCAACCTTTAAAAGTGTTTTAGTTGCATTCGACACGTTAGAAGAGCTAGGCATTAGATTAAGTTGCTGGTCTAGAAGATTTTTAGTCTACGGGTCAGTCGACGCCCGGAGGTAAAGTGTTAAATTCCAATGAAAAAGCCCTTATCCTAGATGTTAGCCTCTTTATAATTCCCTATGAACAAATTAACTGAAAATTAATTATCACTGACGCCAAAACAGCGATATTACGCCAAAAAACACCAACCCAACCCTGGGTGCCCCAATAGAGATTTGCAAAGATTTTATATCTATGAACCCATGCCGTGATCTGCTGGATCATATCGGACGCCAAGAAAGGCTATAATACATAATTCTCGGATGAATTACTAAAAAAGGAATTTAGTTAATGCCCCAGTGGAGATTTGGCTGCCTTAAGTCCAGAAGACTTAAGTACGGCCTATGGATATATGCAATGAACTTTACGGTTAAGGCTGAGGGTATATCTGGTTATAAATCATGTTATTTTCGTAATATCTCTTGGATTTGCGTGGTGACGATTATTTTGCACATTGTGTAATATAGCAATATATTACAGATTTTTTTTAATACGAGAGATAACAGGGGATAATGTAGGATAGTTTGGAAAGTTCAAGTTGTTTGTAAACATTCCTGTAGACTTTGCATTTTTTACTAAATGTTTGCTGAGCAATGCAGGTCAGGACTTAGGTCGAGAGGGTGTTTATGTAAATGAAGTAATCGACATGATGGAAATGACCGTGGAAGTGTGTCTTAAGTAGGGCCTGATCTAGGAGAACTCAGACTATATTCACAACACATTTTGAAGTGCCCTTTTACGGAATATTTGGTGAATGATTGCCCTTAACAATGATACCTGTACACTCTTAAACAAACGAGCGAATTTAACTCAATCTGAGTTAATTTCCCTCCTCCAGTCTGGAAAATGCACTTCTCCCAGAGGAGTGGATCCTTTGTGTGGTGAAGTCCGACAGCCATCACTCCAAACGAGTGATTTTAACTCAGTCTGAGTTAATATTCACTCCTTTCCAGTGTCGAAAATGCACTTCTCCAACTGGAGTGGATTTCACTCTTTTGCTTTAAGAGTGTAATAAAAGGCTTTTTGTGCCAAAAGTGCAACAAAAAAAGCCGTATAACTTATTTGTAGCCAACAGATTATTTTAACATTATCTTTAATGCAAAAGGCCCTTAAAATTAACTATTAAAAAAACTTTTTGAAAAGTTTGAAAAAAATGTAAAAACTCTAATTTCGCATTGACCCTTGTTCAACTTCATTTTTTTTATAAAAATAAATGACTGATAAAGGTCAATTTCGGAACTATTAACGTTTGAATTGTTTGTGGGGAGGCTTTAAAAAATGTCCCCAAATGGGGATGCCAGGTCGCAAGAGGTTAAATATATTTACAAATGTTTTTTTTAATCTGATAATAAGCTGACTTACAGGTCCCTATAATCGCATTTTTAAAAATTAATTCGATGAAGTAATCGAGATGATGGAAATGACCGTGGAAGTGTGTCTTTAAGCAGGGCCTAATCTAGGAGAACTCAGACTATATTCACAACACATTTTGGAGGGCCCCTTTACGGAATATTTTGTGTATGATTGCCCGTAATGATGATGATGCTAATATCCTTGCCAACCTAAGTTGGGTAAATAGAAATGCTATGGGGGAGATCCTTCAGCGCATATAAAGAGTTCCATTCATTATTTGTAAATCCATCCAGAAAACATGTTTTAAACATTAATTTCGATTAAGGTCTAACAGTTTTGAATATTATTTGAGAAAATTTGGCAATTTTATCAGAATGTATTTTGGTAAAATTTTATTCAGATCATTTTGTATGTAAATATTACCTTCCAAGAGTTTCCAACTAACGGACCAACCCTTTGCCTTTTTACTATTTGTTTTTGCCCAAGTTAGGTTGGCACGGAGTGTAGTTGGCCGATTTATGGCTGGTAGTAATTCAGTAATAAATCAGCTCCATCTAGACAAGAAGTTATTTTGAGGTTGTATATTCTTGTGCGTCCAGCCACTTCAGTCTTTAAAGGCATAAAAATACAAAACTGTTTTTACACTCCTCGCCAACCTAAGTTGGGTAAATAGAAATGTGCTATGGAGAAGATTCTTCCGCGGATGTAAGGAGTTCCATAAATTATTTATGAATCCTCCCAGAAAACATGTTTAAAACTTTAATTTCGTTTAAGGTCTAATAGATTTGAATATTATAAAATTTGGCACTTTTATCAGAATGAAAAGTGTATTTTGGTTAAATTGTATTCAGATCCTTTTGTATGTAAATATTACCTTACAGGAGTTTCCAACAAACGGACCAACCGCGCTTTCCCCCCTGCCTTTTTACTCTTTGTTTTTACCCAAGTTAGGTCTGCACGGAGAGTGGTTGGCCGATTTATGGCTGGAAGTAATTCAGAAGTAAATCAGCGCCATCTAGAGAAGAAGTTATTTTGAGATTGTATGTGCTTGTGCGTCCAGCCACTCCAGTCTTTAAGAGTATAAAAATACAAAACTGTTTCTGCACTGCTTGCAAACCTAAGTAGAGAAAATAGAAATTTGTAATGGAGAAGAGCCTTCCGCGGATATAAAGAGTTCCATAAACTATTTGTGAATCCATCCAGAAAACATGTTTAAAACATTAATTTCGTTTAGGGTCTAACATATTTGAACATTATTTGAGAAAATATCGCAATTTTATCAGAATGAAAAGTGTATTTTGGTTAAATTGTATTCAGATCCTTTTGTATGTAAATATTACCTTACAGGAGTTTCTGACTAACGCACCAATCGCGCTTTTTCCTCTTCCGTTTTACTCTTTGTTATTACACAAGTTAGGGTGGCACGGAGTGTAGAGGTGAAAATCTTGTGACAGAGAAGACATACGTTGAATAAATTTATTGTAATTCTACAATGTAACGATTATTTTATCAAATAAATTGAATATTGAATAAAATATTTTTTTAGATGAATCTTTCGGCATTTATTATTTCCCAATTAATAAAGAATATAAATTAATAATTTATTCATTACAACGTTTATTTATTGCAATGCCACCTAAGTAGAATTTAATTTATTATTGGTGAAAAAACCCACAAAATCTCCGAAGGTTATTCAAATTTTAATCCATTCTAATAACAAAATTTCGAAAAATTAATTCTATACCTTAGTTGAAAGAGTAGAACTGACCCAACTTCGATAGGACTATTACCTTATACACTTCTCACTACATAACTTGTTCTTGTTTTTAAGTATTTAGGGAAATCCTTCATCAGGCACTGGATATTTTATACGAAAAACAGGATTAACGATCATAAATATCTTAATCACGTAGCAAACGAGACATCAACAAACAAAGTCCTTCACAGCGAAGTTCATAAAAAAAAACCTAAACGACAGTTAGATACATTAATCGCATTCGATTTCTGTAATTGCCGATTCTTACAGAGCGGTTGTTATTATTATTATTATTATCGTCATGTATCCCATTCCCTAATTCCTTCCTTTTAACTCTTTACCATTGGTGGCCCATTATCATCCATCCATCCCAAATCAATATAATGAGATAATTTCTATGTTAGAGTTGGCAACGGAATCAACACTGTGGTAATTACGTCATCAAGTCCGCTCATTCCGCGAATTCTCATCGAAGGCAATAATGGTGGAATAAACTCTGGCAGCGATATTCACTTACAACACAAATATTTGTCGATGATTACTTCTATGTTTAATGGATGATGTGTACTTTATTTCTTTGGGGTTCGGTAATAAATTGATTGATTGAATATTATCGGAATCCTTCTACCTATGTGGTCGTCTGAGAAAATATTGATATCCTTATTTGTTTTATTCCGTTGTAATCGATGTAATTGTACGTTGAACATTAAATTGTCTATTAACGGCGAATGAGAGCGAATAACTAGGGGTCTCCAAACCAAAGTGGCTCTGTGTGAGTCAATTGAAACAAATTATTTTCTAAGCCACATTTCTCCGGCTGTATTAAATACAGGGTGTCCGTAAAAGAATGTCCGAGTTTCAAATTGTAATAGTATCAGCTGTAATCGTTCGACAGATGTGGTTGAAGATGACGAATAAAGAATAAATCCATAAGTTTCAGATAAGTGCATGCGTTTTACCGCTACATCCTTTTCGCAGTTGCACAGGCTGTTGCTTCCATTACTCCGGATTTGCTGCAGACAATATGGGAAGACTTGAATTTTTGTTTGGATGTGTACCGCATCGCTAAAGACGCACACATTGAGCACTTATAGGAAAAACTAGGTTAGTTTCCCTTCAATTTCATGTATCATTTGTTATATATTTAGTATAAAATAAACTACTGTAATATACCCTCAAAACTCGGACATTCTTTTACGGACACCCTGTAAATCGTTTCCATTGGAATAACTCAGAGGTACTCTGTTTTGGAGACCCCTGGTCGTTCGGTATCATTCCCCTGAGACCAGGATGTCTCATTGCACTTTATCTGGTCGTTAGAAAGTTGATGAATTGACTGATTAGGGTTACTTAGAAAGTGTTTATTATACGGCTATAATTGCTGATTGCATGCAATTACAGATTGAAAACTGTATAAATACATTACATAAATATCAAGCCTCTCGTTATATCTTAATTAAGAAAATATTAACGAGTTTATATAATTATTTTCTTACAATTAAGCCATATAAATAAAAGTTAATGAAGACCACCAGTTCTTGTGGGAGATTTTCAGTCGACGAGTTGTTAAATAAGCACTGAAAGGTTTTGATATTCATCAACTGCAGATCGTCTTACACTTTTGCAGTTTCAAGGAAAACAAACAAAAAAAGTCTTAAAAACATCGCCCTAATATCAAGATTAGTTTAATGATTATTGTAATTGATTTATCTTTTGACTTAAAAAGAAAATAGCCGTTATGTTTTACGTAATGTCTTATTTCCGAAATGTCCAAACATTGCTCTGTCACTCTCCCGCAACTAATATTATTTTCATAATGTATCTCTATCCTATGAAAGTTTTCATATTAGTTGAAAAAATGCAATTATTGTATGTGTATCTTTTATTATATGACTTACTACCTCCCTTTTAATCATCTATTTTTATTAATAGATACAAGGTTAAAATTTAAGTTGGGGGTACCGTCGAATGACGTAACTTTGTTCCAAGCAAAAAATCCTATTACATTGATTTTTTTCTTAAATATTTTTCACTCAAAGGGCAAGGCAGAGTTGACAGTAATTAAAAAAGGTGAGCCCTCATTTAAAGACGAGTAGTTATTATCTGAAATTTATTGAAAATTGAAAATGTTATTACTGAAAATTTAATTTCTCAAATTTTTAAATATATATATTTCCATAGTAGATGGTAATAAATGGCTCCACAATGCTTAAATTTTTTAAATTCAATAAAATCATTAAAAATTATGTGTGCTCCTGGAAAACCTGACACTCAGGTAATGGGTTTATACGTCTGTATTAAATCAAAAGGTTAAGATGGACCCCCATGGTTTCAGTTACAAATACCCTCGCACTTACAGCAAAAAACAACCAGGCCATACATTTTCAAAAACTCCGATTTCCATTAGCAACAAGTGCATCTTTTTGACACTTTAAAAGCTCATGCATTCTGTCCCGTATCCCCTATGTAAGGCAAGGACGACAAGACATCTTTAAATAGATGCGGGTCAGGCTTTTATATATTAGAGGTTTTTTCAAGGTCCATTTTTTTTTCGTTCTGTCTCTAGAATTTGTTAATTGCTGGCTCGCGACTATTTATCTAGACGCGTGCCGTTGACGGTCGGAATGCGGTATTTTTTTTTTAATGAGCGGTCGTTGTTTTTGTGTTGTGTAATGATGTATAGGCGTGATAGGGGCGTTTCATAGGGGATTCATGTTAAGGGTGTTTGTTTTCTTGTCGCTGGAGATTTTGGGCGTAAAAAACGTTGCAAAAGGGACTATTGGACCTCGTGATTTAGAGCCACGGTCAAGTGGCGAGTTCGGCCTCTGAGTTTTATATATTTTGTACAAAATATAGTTATCCATACTAAAATTGCTACAAGCATTGAAGGATTTTTTTTAAATATTGAGGTTGAGAACCTTTATTAACACATTTTCACGGTCAAGTCTGCTGGAAGAATTCCTTAATCGTTTTTTTTTTGTTACCAAAATTTTTAAAAGGAATGAGATAAGATGAAAATTTTATAATTTTTTTAATACTCATTTATATTTGGCTTTTCATATAAGAAATACACTTTTCAGATTAACTTAAAAAACTTGCGTTGGATCAACAACCAAGGAACTATATATATATTTCCCCCTTGGAGATGATACTTTTATGATTTGGCTCAGAAATGTTTAGTTTAGTTTGATTTATCGTCGCAGTATAGCTACACGAGGGCCGTTGGCGACGTTCGTCGTGTTTTAGAACCATAAGGCCCGGAAATCAGGGTTGGAAAAAATCCAGGTTTTTTTTCAAAAAAACCAAAAAACACGGTTTTTTTTGGTTTAAACCAGGTTTTTTCAAAAACTTTTCCGGTATTTAACTAGTTGGTATATTTGCAGGACTCTAATGATGTTTATATTAATTTCAAACTTTATTTTATGGCTTACTTCACTAATAAGATCCCCATATACTTTTTAAATTTGATATTTTATTAATATAAAACTAATTTTTGGGCATAATATACTCCAATTATTTCGATTTCCACATAGCAGAGTTGGAACGGGTCACAAACTGTGTGACCCATGACCCACTGACCCATTCATATATGTGACCCATAACCCAATGACCCATTGACCCGGACTGACCCATTGACCCGGACTGACCCATTGACCCGGACTGACCCAGTGACCCGGACTGACCCAGTGACCCGGACTGACCCAGTGACCCGGACTGACCCAGACTGACCCAGTGACCCGGACTGACCTAGGAATCTGGCCTGACCCAGAAGCCTGAACTGAGTAATTGACCCAGTTTTCTGAACTGACTCAGTAACCTGAATTGACTCAAACAAACCTAGTAATTGCGACTAGGCTGATTAGCACAGCAACTTGAACTGAGCCAACTAACCACTTTTTCTAGTGATGCAAAGACGAGGTTAAAAATCACTTTGATTCAAGGTCGAAAAAACTAAAATTGGTATTGGCTTGATACAAGTGAAACATGGTACTGCTGGTTCTCATCCCTGCAAACTACATCTACAGCCATATCACACTTCACACGCACAAGTAGCAAGTATTCATCTGGATTATTAATAGGCTGAGGATGCCCCATTGGCGAAACCGGTCCCCATTAAATAATTATCAACAGAATTTTACAATTTTTCATTTATTTAGTAATATCTCTCCTGTTTGTGATTAGTCTATATTCCCAGAATGGTTTGGTCCCTGGGTCATTCCGGGTCACTGTATCATTCCGGGTCACTGGGTCAGTGGGTCAGTCCGGGTCGCTGGGTCAGTCTGGGTCATGGGTCACTGGGTCAAATCTGGGTCTGATAGAGTGACCCATGACAAAGTGACTCAGACCAAAAAAGTGACCCAAGTGACCCAGATGACCCAGTGACCCGGTGACCCGTTCCAACTCTGCCACATAGTGATAAATAACGGCCGTTAAAATTTGTAATGGATGCCAATTAAACCATTAATAGTATTATAACCTTAATTGAAATAACTAAAGTAATAATGAAGTAATAATTCCAAACTTTTTAGATAAAATTTATTATGATCAAGGACCCCTACAATTCAACATTTTAAACAAAAAATTTGCAGCTTTTTTGATTTTAGGCTTTTTATCAATTTAGACTGCACTAGACCAAAAGAGGAAAAATTGAGATCAACGTTAGCTGTTGTTGCCTTAGCAGTCAGAATGAGACTAAAAAGGTTACCGTTAAACTTTTTTATATCAACTGCTTTGCCTACACCAATATATTGCAGACACCTCTTTTACATAATCACTCTCAAAAAGAAAATTTCTAAAAGTCACTACAAGCTCAAGCAGAATATTTCATAACAAGAGTAACACCGAAGAGTTGTTAGGGATTCTGTGCTTTGAATATTCTAATGTTTCTGCTAAAAAATTTGGAAAAAACCCATCTTTGGTTTTTTGAAAAAAAACCATTTGGTTTAAACCTTGGTTTAAACCATGGTTTAAACCATTTGGTTTAAACCATGCCAACCCTGCCGGAAATGAAAAAAAAATTAATGTGAAGTCAAAAGGAAGTAAAGCAAATGTAAAAAACAAACAAAATATAATTGAATGAATGCGCTGAAGTTGCAAATCGTATGAAATGTACGACCAATACAAAAATGAAGCAATAAAAATCTAAACATCCCCTAAACATGTTCGTACCTCAACGAAGTAGCATAGACAGAGTGATTGTTGCGATTTTTATTGTTTCATTTTTGCTTTTATGATTTGAACTCTTTACTTTGCCGTGAACCTTTGAACGAAAATACAACGTCCAAATTGAATATTCGTTCGAATTGAATAACAAATATTGTTTTGAATACAAAGTATCATAATTGAATATTCCCCGCTACGACTTAAATAGACATCCAGCAACATAAAGGGATACATATCTAGTTAGCCAATCAGTTATTTGTAACTCTATACCTTTCATCATTGAATATTTCAGCAGATCAGCCAGACAGATACGAGACCTTCAGCATAGCCACTCCTTTATAGACATCAATAATTGGTGATTTTCTAAAGTCAACTTCGGAATTTCTGCCTTGTGCAAGAAAACTGTAGTAACTACAGCTATGAACTGGGCCATTTTGGTTCTGAAATGATTGAATTTTCATTATACTTTTCTATGGGTTAGAGTTATTTAGTGCTTGCAACAATGGTTTAAGTCTTTAGTGTAGAAATTGCAGTTTATTAGATCACGATAGATTTAATAACAAGTCTGTGATTGACAAATTAGCATTGGCGTGGTTATTTGTGTGAGCTTTTGATTGTTGAAAAGATATCCTCGGTTATTAGCTTATCTGCAAGTCCAATTGACAGAGAGCTCGAAAGGGCATGATTTCATGTCAATTATTGTATTTCTGTTAATATGGGTTTGGCTGAAGGATCTTGAAATGTTAACTGAGCATTTCTCGTCCTTCTTTTACTTTCTATGTAAAGTCTATATATATTTTGTTAACTCTGCTTTGGATAAGTTATTAATGTCGTTTTTGCTTAAGAAAAGTACATAAAGTGTTCTAGGAATTATAA
Source organism: Hylyphantes graminicola (assembly GCA_023701765.1). Taxonomy (NCBI): domain Eukaryota; kingdom Metazoa; phylum Arthropoda; class Arachnida; order Araneae; family Linyphiidae; genus Hylyphantes; species Hylyphantes graminicola. Next base: position 56,429,168 of record CM043118.1, on the reverse strand, counting down.
TATGAAATTTTTAATTTTATCTAGTAAGATTATTAATGAGTTAATCGGGCTTTTAGTAAATTAGTTAATTGGAACAAAATAGAATACCTGAAGCTTATTTAACTAGTAATCGGTTATTTGTTTGTATCGCTTAAAAATTCTATCCGAAGAAGAAATCCTAGTTTGCTCTGCTTAACCATTTCAACTCATGTTGTAATGAATCTTGTGCCCTACCAGAGACGTGTTTTACACTACTGCTGTTTACATAGAAGTATAAAAAATCATTCTAACTACCATTTACCCTAGAACCATTTTCAAACTCAACATTTTCATCCGTGCACCCCTCAAAAAATAGCCCTCATTGGCCCCCTTACGCGGACCACTTGAAAGCCAAACGGATCAAAATCGTCTGAGTTTCCATCCTGACCCCCTTTTTAGAACGAAAAAAGGTGCCATTATTATGCTTCAGAACATTTTTTTGGTTGCCCAAAATCAAAATGGCCGACCCCCTTAAACAGTAATCGGAGAAACCAGTAGTCCAAAGTTATTATGATTGTGGAACGGAAGTAGAAGTTTTTTTTTCTTTCCCGTTTTTATTATTTTATTATTATTATTCAAAGATTTCTCCGATTTTTTCTTATACCTGTACCCCACCTTTTTGGAAACTTTATTATTTTATTGTTATTACAACACCATTGGGTGATTTTTTTTAAAAAAAAGTTTTCTTGATATTTTTTCAGGGATGGATTTTTCGATTCCTTCCCTACTGGGTTCTATTCAATAATGTAGGGATGTTCAATAATTAAACATTGTTTATTTGCCTCCTTGTTCTTTACCTATTTACTAGTTTTAAGCAAATATTGGACACAAAGCTATTTAATAAAAAAAAAAGGAAATCTTATTTATGATGAAATGATGTTCCTTTTTGAGAATTCATTAAATACAACAAAACATTTCATAAGATAGAATCATCCGCATTAAAAGTTCGCTGATAAAAACTTCGATATAGAACTTCAACGCTATTTCGTAAAACAGGAATATTTGCTAAGTAGACAGTAAGATAGAAGCTTCATAAAAATAAAACAATATTTTTCCATTTAATTTCCTAAGAGAAAATAAGCAGAATATTTTCCCCTGTATTAACAGTTAAAGACAACCAAAATAGGTCTTAAATTGGAATAGTGGGCCGTTCTATATTCAGCTTTAGTTAGGTTAGATTTAAATTATCGTCATACTAGAGCTACACGAGAGCTATTGGCAATGGGCGTCGTATTTTAGAGGCACAGCCAAGGGACAAGCCAAGCCGACACCTGAATTGCCACACAACGCAACCCTTAAGGGCGACATCGTACGCAGCGTAGGACTTTGTAGGATATTTAACGTGCACTCCCTTACACGGGGTATTATTCATCGGACATTTTTGGCTGCACGGGCCGTTTATAGGTCGGCAGTTATTTTGGCGATGCTCGGACCCGAACGTGGGACCTTTCGCATGCTAGGCAAGTGCCTAACCGACTGAGCTCCCCAGACATCCAGTTATAAGATAAAAGTAAAATGTTTGAATTAAGCGCAAATGTTTGAATTTTAGGCACAGGTTTTAAGAGAATGTATATTTAGGTGTGATACGTCACTTGTGTGTGACTGTGGTTCTAAAATATGACGCCCGTCGCCAATAGCCCTCGTGTAGCTCTAGTGCGACGATAATTCAAACCTAACCTTAAGAGAATGTAGGAACCGAGAGCAACTGTTCTTTGAAAAGCAGTCTTCAACCCAGCTCCTTTCCCTTGTTGTTTCATGTTATCATTTGGCAAAAAGAATCGGCTCGGAAGTATTGCGGAAAGGAAAAGCTCAGAACTACAATGCAAAAAAAAAAGGGGAAGAAAAAGACTTTTAACAATGCCATTTTTTTTCTTCTTGCATTTCAATACATGGCAAAGCCGTCTAATCCTTTTCGGGGGGTTTTAGAAAGTGCAGGATTTTTTTTTCTTTTATCCGCGAGTGTTTTTTCAGATGGGCTGATTTCAATTGCGGTCGGATTTTGGAATAATTTTTAGGCCAAGGAGAAGGGATTTAAATAATGGACGGAAAGGGATGGTCGAAATGTAATAGACGGAGAAAGTGAATTTGCTGTGTTTGGATAAAAAGGAGTTGAATGTATCAGGGAAATGTAGAAGTCTATAGGTCGGATTTTGGTTAATAGGGACGCAAGGCAGACGGTTGAAGTTTAATAAGTTTTTCAAGTGATACACTCTTAAAACAAAGGAGTGAAATACACTCCTACAGGAGAAGTACATTTTCGACACTGGAAAGGAGTGAAAATTAACTCCTAAATCGCTCGTAATCGCCCTAGATCGCTCCTAATCGCCTTAAAATTGCTCGTTTGTTGTTAAGATTGTTGGAGGTTTAACAAAACAAAAGATTGAAATCCACTTCTATTCTATAGGGGAAGTGCCTTTTCGACACCGAAAGGAGTGAAAATTAACTCAGACTGAGTTAAAATCGCTCGTGTGTTTTAAGAGGGTAGGATAATTGCTTCTCAACCAAATTAGAGATATCAAATGGTGATGCAGTCAGGTGCCTTTAATTATACATAAAGCCCTTGAATAATTAGTTAAAATGTTACGCTAAAACGCAATGCACTTGTTTCGGGCTCTACAACAACGTAAAAGACAAACGACAAAAGTGTAGATAAAAAAAAAGTGTCAAGTGTACCTTCTCTCTTCCATACCGAAGTCAAACATGCGTGCATTTTTGGAAAATACACAAAATACTTAACCATATATTTTATATTGAAAAGGATAATTTGTTTTAATGACAATTCATATTCAGATAAAATCTTTAACTTTACCCCGGAATGCATGACTTTTTTTTCATCCCGAAAAAATATATTTGTATCTTTAATACTCATACATAATGGGAAAATACTGAAAAAAAATTAACTTCCTTGGAATTTAAATAATTTCACATTTTAAAAATTTTGCCATTTGGCAAAAACCAACTTCAAAATTCCAATTTTGATAAGAATGACTGGAAAACTACTAAATATATTTTAAAATAACCTTTTTGAGCTATAGTTATTTTTCAAAATAATTTATTTGTATTTAACTAATATTATTATACTTTGAATGCTGCCAAAGACGTAATTTCACAACAGTTAATTTTTAATACACTTTTACTACTGTCATCTATGAGGATTTAGTAACTAAAACTTCAAAATGGAATAGATGAAAAAAAAAAGATTTGTAAAGAGGAAGCACTACTTTAATAGAATAAAGTTGTTTATGTTACTTGTTGCCATATGGCAACAGTATGCATTGGAGTTTTAAGTATGATACACGAGGAGATTAAGGAGGAGGAATGTTGATTATTGGCGCAAATAGTTTATTCAGTGTACAAAAAATGATAGAACAAACGAGCCAAATAAATTAGAGACACCAAACAAAGCTGAAGTAATTTTTGAAAAATGATTATCCATACTAAGGTTTTTGGTGAAACTTTAAGATATGCACTCTTAAAACAAAAGAGTGAAATCCACTATTGTAGGAAAAGTGCATTTTCGACATTGGAAAGGAGTGGATATTAACTCAGACTGAGTTAAAATCCCGCGTTTCGTTTGGTTTGGAGTTATCCTGTTGGAGGTTTAAGGTAGGCGAATACCCAAAATTCCGCAAAATTCTAAAATTTTTACTATTGCTTTAATATTTTCCAAATTTGGCATACAGATTTCAACTATAATGAATAATACTAATTAGGCATTTTTTTAAATGTAGGGGAGAGTACCCCAAAACGGGATACCTTATATATTATTCGCTTTATTTCTTATTATGTACAAGATATACATTCCAAAGCTAGGTGTCATTAAAAAGCACATTTTCAACTACTTAAAATATCTTTGTCACATTTGTTCAATAATATTAATATGTAAAAAATAGTGATTTTACAAAGTCTTTCACTATCCCGTTTTACCCTACCAAGGGTGGGTAAAACGGGATAGGGATTTCTATGTTAATAGGTTTTTGCTGATTTGACTGTTAATTTAGTTTTTAAGCAAAAATAATTTACGTTTTTGTAGAAAGAAACTTTTTAATTGTGAAGTTGAATAATTACATAACACAAAAGTCGCATACAAATGTGTCTTCTTCTTCTGCTCTGAAACAGGCTTCATGGGTCCATCCCTGGCAGCTCGAGCATTGTATCCAGCCATCTCCAGATTTCGATTCGAGATTTAGAGCGTTGCAGAAATAAATGCAGTGTAAATTTTTTTAACTTTATCTGCCTGTTTTGCATCTCCACTTGGTTTTCGTTTACTCCTCGTTTGTTTTCTCTTCAGAACATTCAAGACACTTGGTGTGGCAGCCATTTTTTAAAGCTTTTCAGATGTTTCTCGTTTTTTTATGGTCTTCTACTTCCTACCCAAGTTTATATGGGCTTCCTGTTACAATTGCAGTTTTACCTCTTCTCCAGTCGTGTTTATTTTGAGGTTTTGGTCCAATCACTCGTGGTGGAGGTACAATTTCTTTGGGTTACATAGAAAATTACAGTGAAGAACGATAGTATAATAGCCTAAGTCCTTTGTTTCCAGTTGAAGTGGACGGTTGGATAAGTCTTGCGTTTGTGCTAGTGTTATCAGTACCCACATCACTAGGTAATTCAATCTTTAGTGGTTGAGATGAATGACTGCAACCTCTTAGATGCTATGACTGAACTTGAATATTCTTGGTATATGGCCTCGTTGTGTTGCAGATGTAATGGTTGTTGGATCATATTGTTCTGAACATCCGGCAAAGTTTATCACTTATTTCATTTAAAATAACTTATACACATTACCAAAACACTTATGTAAATCGGCGAGTAAAACGGGACACATCAAAATTGTATCCCGTTTTGGGCACCTCAAAAGTATCCCGTTTTGCCCGACCATGATGCTTTTGACAACTTATATGGCTGACGCTTGAACCGTCACTCACTAGCGATATTTAAATACAAGAAAATGTTCGTAAAAGAACTACGAACAAAACACAGTACTTACCGGAATTGTTCCGGAGTCTAGAGAAGCACAAGGATAGTTGTTCTGCAGCCGAAAAAAGTACAAAGTAAGGAAAAATTTCACTTGAAAACTTTGAAAAATTATTTCTTTTCGGAAAACGTAGCTAGCGTTGTGAGATCAACTGAGAATGGTGCCTTGGCTGTCTGGAACTAGTTTAGCATTTCTCCCGCGAGACAGCACCACCAGAAAATATCCGAGGCTCACTATCCCGTTTTGCCCGGTGTTTTTCTACTAAAAAAGGAGGTTTACGCTAACAAGTCTACCACATTGAATTTTCATCCTATTAATTATGTGTTAAACTCTTCGTTTTGAACTGATGCATGCAATGACCCTCTAGACTTGCATACAAATTACAAGAAAAAAAGTTATTAATAAAAATGTTATAAATTAACCACAAAAAAAAGGATTTTTTTCGATTAATTTACACTTGGACATTTAAAAAAAAAACTTATATATTTACGCCGGATGTTAGAGGTTCATGGCACAGATATATATTGAAATAGCATCTGTAAGAAATTTCAGGTAAATTAATGTAAAACTTTTTATACTAGAAGTGTTGGCGCAACCCCCTTTTTTTCGGTGAAAAACTCCGTTTAAAATAAATCAATTTTATTTAAATAAAAAAAATTGCCTAAAAAGCATTGCTCATTATATTTGAAATCACTATGCCAAATTTGGAAAGGATTAAAGTAATAGTAAAAATTTTAGAATTTTGGGTATTCGCCTACCTTAACATACAAAGAATCCACTCCTATTGTGAAAGTGCATTTTCGACACTGGAGGAGTGAAAATTAATTCGGACCGAGTTAAAATCGCTCGTTTGTTTGAAGAGTGTGTCGCCTGATTACTTTAGGGACAGCATGGTTAGAAAAAAAAGAGAAAACCCCAATAATCAACCAACAGCGCAAGCCAGAACAACGTTAGGGGTCTGAAACAAATGCAAATTAATTACAACAAATTTAATTATTTCAGTTTTGTTTGATAATGACATTCCTTGGTAACCTTTAATGAGAGTTCGATTTATTGAAGCAATTAATTTATTGAAAATAATTGCTTCAATAAATAAAGTACTACTAGCCAAACGGAAAACAAATTTCGCCCATAAATTAACGTCTTTGCTGTGCTGCATTGAGTAAACGAACGTGGGTATCATTAACTTTTAATTACCTAATATGAAATATAAGGTAATGAAAGTATTGTTACAATGTTTTATTTTATGTATTTTAAAACAATGACGTTACTGCAACTAATACCAAGTATTTTTCCGTAATTAAAAATTTTTAAAGGGAGTTACTCAGGATATTGTTTTGTCCCTTTTACAAAAATGCACTACCCAAGAAATGCACTTGCTTTGCGGTTCTATAGCAACTTGCAATGCTTGCTTTTAGGCACCCAGCACACTGAAAGCGAGGGGAAAAGTGTCAAGTATACCTTTCTATCCATTGTACCGAAGGTATCAATTTTTCTTAACTTTCTTTTTGATGAAATATAATTTTTTAAAAAACTTTTAAAGTAAAACATCTTCAATAAAATTACCACTTGTAGTAAATTTTTTCCCGTTATCACACAAATAAAAAGCGAATTATTCCGGACAATGTGTTTTGCCCTTTTTACTAAAATGCCATCTACCCAAGCAATGCACTGGCTTCGGAGTTCTACAGGAAAGTGCACGGCTTGCGTGTAGGCACCCAGCACACTAAAAGTTAGGGGGGAAATTGTCAAGTCAACCTTTCTCTCTTTTATACCGAAGTAGGCATACATACATTTTTGGAAGTTACAAAATAATTAACCATTGCTGATTATAAAAAAAAATTAAACTTAATTTTTATGTTTAAAGACTGAAAAGCATACAGGGATAGCAGGGAGAGTGATGTTTACTAAATTCACTTTAGGTGAAATATAAATCTAAAAATTATAATATAGAGTATAAAACAAACCAGAGTTTGAGCCATAGTTAATAAAAAAAATAAATTTCGAAGTACTCTGGACATGGTTTAGCCTCCTTTTACTAAAATGCACTGGCTGGGGAGCACAGTCGGTTAGGCACTCGTCTAGCATGCGAAAGGTCCCAGGTGCGAGTCCGGGCATCGCCAAAATAACTGCCGACTTATAAACGGCCCGTGCAGCCCAAAATGTCCGACGAATAATACCCCGTGTAAGGGAGTGCACGTTAAATATCCTTTAAAGTCCTAACGCTGCATACGATTTCGCCCTTAACGGTTGTGTTGGGTGCCTATTCAGGTGTTGGCTCGTCACTTGACTGTGGTTCTAAAATACGAAGCCCGTCGCCAACAGCTCTCGTGTAGCTCTAGTGTGATGATATTTCAAACCTACCTACCTACCAAAATGCACTACCCAAGAAATGCACTTGTTTCGGGGGTTCCACAACTCGCAAGCCTAGGCTAGGCACCCAACGCACTGAAAGTGTGGGAAAAAAGGGTCAAGTGTACCTTTTCCACCCATTGTACTTCGGGACTCGGAAGAGTAGGAGGTTGATATATTCCGATGCCCTTCTGTCGAGGTGCACCGAGCGACAGATGGCGAGAGGCGGTGACTTCTTATGGAAGAAATGGGGGGTTGCAGATATCAAAATAGATTGGAATTGTACAAAAAATGAATTTGCCCTGTGGAGTATTTAATGTTCATCTAGTTTGTGCTTTTGAAAAGTTTGGAATGAAATGTATTCTGAGGTATTACTCTCGCAAAATGACTCAGTTTCACAAAAATATGTAGTGCATATTTTAAAGCACTTTATAGATGGAATATTAAACATAAAACGCCCCGAAGATTATTTAGTTAGCCTGCAATTTGTGTTTTTGGGATTGTACAAAAAATGAATTGGAATTGTACAAAAAATGAATTTGCCCTGTAGAGTATTTAATGCGCATCTAGTTTGTACTTTTGAAAAGTTTGGGATGAAATGTATTCTGAGGTATTACTTTCGCAAAATGACTCAGTTTCACAAAAATATGTAGTGCATATTTTAATAACTCTATGGATGTAATTATACATACAACATTTTTGCCCCGTAGAGTATTTAATGCACCTCCAGTTTGTGAATGAAAGTTTGGTACGAAATGTATTTTAGTGCATAGGTTCTCAAACATTATCGTGCAGATATTAAAGTACTTTAAAAATACAATTATACAAAAAATATTTTTTATTGCCCCTTACTGTATTTATCGTATCTCTATATTGCGTTTTTAAATGCAAGACATTCCGGTGATTAGTTTTAATTTTACATGTTACATTGTAGTTCAGGATGTGAAAGTGGATAACGGAAAAACTGACGTGGCAAAGTATTTATAATATACTCTCTTTTATGTTATATAATTAATGTGGAATCTAAAATTCATCACTTATTACGTTCTAGGATGACTTTACCATCGAAGTATAGATGATGCGTTTTTGAACCCAGAATTCAGCCAAAATTACAGACCTTAAGTCTATCTTGTTTAGACGCTTGTTTGAACTTCCAATTAAAATATAAAAAGCCATTCCCTTCTCAAAACAATAAAAACCACATAAACAAGGAACTTAAAATTTTACAAGCTTTAGCCTAATCATACACTAACAAAGGGTCAAAAGTATCCCACAATAACTCAATTATAAAAACACAAAACACTAAATATCAACGGTAAATGAAATGTAAAGATGACTCAAGTCAGCAGGAGCATTTCTTCACACACTTTCTCTTTCATTGAAAAAGTATAAGGAAAAAGCTTAGTGGAAAATTCTCTAACGTTATCAACTTCTTTATATTTGGCTATTCAATTGTCAACGGCAAAATGGCAAGTCTAACTCTAACATCAGATCTTGACCCTGATAAATTAAATCCACTCAAAAACAAAGTATTTCATAATTAAATCGTTAAGTATAAAAAGGGTACAAGCCCACAGACACAATATAAAAAGGTCAAATATATCAAAGACAAATCACATACACGCAAGTCTATACCCCTAACATGTGATCATGTTCATGATAAACTTAATTCAGTCGAAAACAAATAATCTTTTCAATTAAATCTTTAAACGTAAAAAGGGTTCCAGTGTACTCAGACAGATTTCTCTACACTATTCTTCTGTAACTAAAATATTAAAAGAAAGACCGTGAAGGAAAACTCTCCTGCTAACTTGCTTTTTTAATATTTGAGTATTTTAATAAAAAAAAAAGAGACCAAAAGATGGAGGGCTCGGAACACAAGTGAACCAAGTCTGTATTAAGCTTTTTGTGCTACAGAGGTTTAAAGTTACAACTTTATATAACAAAATTACATCTGAACATTTTTTTAATGGCTGCTGCCTAGTGGATATTGTTAGGTTTTGAATTATCGTCGCACTAGAGCTACACGAGGGCTATTGGCAACGGGCGTCGTATTTTAGAACCACAGTCAGGTGACAAGCCAACACCTGAATAGGCACCCAACGCAACCGTTAAGGGCGACATCGTACGCAGCGTTAGGACTTTGAAGGATATTTAACGTGAACTTCCTTACACGGGGTATTATTCGTCGGACATTTTTGGCTGCACGGGCCGTTTATAGGTCGGCAGCTATTTTGGCGATGCCCGGATCCGAACCTGGGACCTTCCGCATGCTAAGCGAGTGCTTAACCGACTGGGCTCCCCAGCCCCAGTGGATATTGTCTTATTCAGGTCCATTTTCATTATTGCACTGAAATTATATATAATTAATGCATGCAATTGCGCCTCTAACTCGAAAATAACAAAAAGTAGACTTGGATCACTTGATATCCTAACCCTCCAAACATCAACACCAAATCTCATATACACGCAAGTCTAACGCTAACATAAGATCCCGTCCCTGATAGAAGCTAATTAAGTTGAAAACAAATCATCTTTTTCAAATTAAACAATCGACTCGCAACCCTACACGAACTGTTTAAGAGAAATTAGAAAACATTACTTTCTTCATTGTTTTTACGGCGAGGGATTAAAAGAACCATCCCTTGAACATATTTCAAATCAATTGTGGCAACATCAACCAGCTATTTAGAGAATAACTCATTATCTGTTGGACTGAGGCCCGCCATTGTTCCCTACTCAACATCATTAATATACGATCGTCGAGTTCAGAGTTGATTTTGGAGGGAAGTGATGCCGAAGTTGGCGAAAAATCGCCGGTTTGGGGAGAGTATGAGATTTTTTTTTTTTACCCCATTTCATTTCTTGGTTTGTTAATTAATCTTGAAATGTATTGTTTCAGGGTTTTTGTTTTGCCATGGTATAAGATTAAAAATTAAGTGGGCTTTTCAAGAAAAAAAAAATCAAAATTTAGAATTGTTAAGAAATAAATGAAGTTTTAGTTTATGATTTATGTTTGTATTAATAAAATAACTCATATCTAATGAAACGTAGCTCAATCTGCAACTTTTTTTCCCCGATTTTTAATAGCCTAATTTAGTTATTGATAATGAAGAGTGTGAAAAATGTCCACTATTATCACTAATAGATTATTCTATTTCTAAAAACTGAGAGATGAAATAATTTAAATGAGTTTCTGTTATAATTCAGCAGTAGTAAGTAGGCTTAATAATCTTAAAAATATGTTGGTAAAAAATCATTAATTTTTTCCTTACACTATTACTTGTCGGTTAAGTTAACACGAGGAAATAAATAATTTCGAAATGAAGACATTGTATTTTAGACAAGTAAAGGTTGAAACCAAGGAAACCGAAAAGTTTTTTTAAAAATGTCCATTTGTGACTAAAAAAACATCAAAAGTTCAAGAAAATTAAACTAAAATTCTATTTAAAAAAAACCATTTAGCATTCTAATTTTGAAGCATATTCTGACGGTCATACAGAAAGAGGGAAGAGCTAAAACAGATATAGGGCTGGGGAGCCCAGTCGGTTAGGCCCTCGCCTATTATGAGAAAGTTCCCAGGTTCGGGTACGGGCATAGCCTAAATAACTGCTGACCTATCAACGGCCCGTGCAGCCAAAAATGTCCGACGAATAATACCCCGTGGAAGGGAGTGCACTTTAAATAGCCTTCAAAGTCCTAACGCTGAGTACGATGTCGCCCTGCACGGTTGCGTTAGGTGCCTATTCAGGTGTCGACTCGTCACTTGACTGTGTTTCTAAAATACGACGCCCGTCGCCAATAGCACTCGTGTAGCTCTAGTCCGACGATATTCAAACCTAACCTACCCCCAAAAAAATAAAATGAAAATAAACGAGGGAAGAAAAAATGCACAATCAGTTAAGTTTGTGTATGTAAAACAGTTGATGCAATTATGCTATGGGTAACAAAATTTCCATTTTTTTCCAATTCATCTATAATTGACTTTCCATATTCAAAACATCAACAGCAAAACAAATGATAATAACTGACAATGAAATTAACCACATACACTGTCAACTGTGTGTGTTCCCCGTTATTCCACTAACCAATCAGTTTATTGGAACAAGAGTTTTCCTTTTCTTAATTTATAAGGCAACACAAGTAACAATGGGTCAAAGAATAAACAAAAGAAATCTACAATTCAATTACTTGTCAAACAACCAGCCTTGGGGAAGAACAAGCCTCCGACATACAGATATAACAAGCATACATCAGAGCGAAAAAGGCACATAACTTTTCTAAAGGCTTCTTCAAACTTGGCGGGAGAACGTAAGGACAGTTTCACACATTACGGTAATTTTTGCCGTACTTCCGATAACGAATGATTATTTTGAAAGTTTTACATTAACAAATATGAAGATGTGGTATTTTGTTTAATGGAGTGGAAAAGCTATTTATTACAGTTATCGCCTGGATAATATGATAAGGCAACATCGCGTAGTAAAAACAGTAAAAAATATCTTAATTTTAGTGCGAAACAGGTTTAACAATTGCAGGTTAACCTAATCATTATTAAGGAAAATAGAATTTTTAAATTTCCAAGTAGAATACTAAGAATATCTACTAAAAAATTAAATGTCATGTTTAAATGCAAATTTAACTCTGTATTAGATATTGCAAAAAAAAAAAAAAAAACACCAAAAAAGGTTTCTTTTTAGAGTTAGATCACTTTGGTTCTGCGGAATATAAAAAATATGTTTGGTTGTCCGGTTGTATAGAAACAGTTGGGCGGACTCGACTTTTGATTTCCTTATTTGTGGCATTACAAATGCCGATAATAAGGACATTTGTAATTCAAATGTTTGAAAAAGATCTGTCTTGATTTTTTTTTGCCCAAACGCATAGAATATAAAGTATCAAAGTTTAAGGAATTGGGGTTTGTTTTTATTGTTAATCCACTATTAGGATAGCCGAATTAAGTTACTTTAAACAAAGCCTCATCTAGATATTTAAAGAAAATACATTAAAAAATGCATTTGTTTTGAATTCCTTGCTCCCTCGAACTCTAAAAGTACCGAAAAATGTTTCAATTAAATCATAGTTTTACAGCTGATGAGATTTTTCAATAAATTATGCAGTTGATACACAAAATCGTACTGCAATTCGTCAAAGGTTAATTGAATGAAGCAAAAATTGTGACATCCTGCTTTAAGACCAACTGAAAAATAACACTTCTTTGAATTCGTAGATAGGTAGCGGCGTCATTTCGTCAAAATGTCTTAATAATACGCAATTCGTAGAACGATTTCGTCACTGATGACACAATCGGTGACGAGTCGAATGTCATGCAATTGATGGAAGGGATCACCGGTAACACAAGAGCCTTCAATCAAGGGATCGAACGTTTGGAGGGAGGGACGATTTGATTGAGACATTGACAAATCAGGTCGAGCGCATATTATCGTCTTGTTGGATCGACAAAATCGTAACCCACTATTTAATCAATTAATAACTATAACTATTTGAACCCCTTTACTCCTAAAAAACCTGCACACATTTTTAAAAGGTATTTTTTAGAACAATTATACAGTGGTGGCCAAAAGTGTGGACACTTTTTGAAAGTTCCTTGTTTTTAACATTGTGTGCTTGTAGAATATATTAATTTTCACTTTCCGCAACTTTTATTACTAAATTCTACATTAAATTACCTTCAATGTAATGTATAAACGATTGTATTTAAGTGAAAATCAATATATTTTACAAGCACACAAATTTACATGAAACTTAAAAAAAGTGTCCACAATTTTGGCCGCCACTGTATATTGTTTTGCAAGTAATTTTGTTGAAAATAACGGGTAACATTAACTGAGTGACTAGTCTATTTAGTGTAATTTGAAAATTTGAATCAGAAAAATATGCATTTAATGTTACATAAATACAAAAAACAAATGATATCAGTTTTTTGTAAATTATTCCCTCTAACGTTATTTTAAATGATGTCGAAATTTAAGGCGAGAAAACTTTTGCAAGACCTCCTGAATTCTCTAAAGTCTAAAGAACTGTTTCACAAAAAGGTGATTCATAACTTGTCACATTATCGCAGGGGTAATGTTAAGTCCATTGAGCATTTACATGCAACGGGAAACACCGTTCTTGAGGTTCTATTAACGATATTTTTTAAAGTTGGGGCAATTAATATGGGTGTGAAAATTAACTCATTTGTACGTATAAGTTAATTTAACTTCGCATTGAAACTTTAAATCATGCGGTGCCGTAACTCTGGCAAAAATTACCCATACCGTTCTGTGTGAACCCGGCATAAGATTAAAACAGTAAAAAGTCAAAGGAAACTGAAAAGACACATACGAATAAAAATTAACAGTTCTCTTTATCTAATACAATAAAAGCTGGTATTTTTGTCATTTAAGATACCACTGAAGCACTATTAAAATTAAAACTATTTAAATTTCGTTAATTATAGCCATCACAAAATAATTCGATTTCCTTAGCTAAGCTTTAAACTAAAACAAAAAAAAATTAACTCAATATCTTATACAAACAGTATCACGTATGAAAACATGTCATCAAAATGTCAAATAACATAGTATCTGAATATATAAGTGGATTATAACCTTTAGGGACAACAGAAACTGACAAAAAGTTACTCAGCAACATTTTTATTACCTATTCTGAGGTAAAAAAAAAGTATATAAATAGCATATCAAGTGTCCATACTTAAGAGACATACTTGCTAAGTATTATATTTAGACATCAAAACCCTACTTAGCATGCCAATAATAATAATGATAATCCTTGTCTTTAGAAGAGACATGAGGCTAATAAACCGAAGGAAGTTAATGTTTTTTTGAATAGGTGGGATAGGATAATTTATCGTATTAAACTGAAAGGAACTCGGTGAGATTTTTTTTGCCATATTTGAGTTATTTTTCCATATGATTGGGATACCACTGAAGAGCCACCGAGTATATGCGGAGTACGTGCTCGTTAAATCTGTGGGTCCGAAAGTTCTGTGAGCGATCATGACGCAGTTTCCCACGCGTACAGGTCCCTGGAGACTGTTTCCTTCCCCTTCAGGACACGTCTAAATTGCTTAGATGGCAACATCTGTCGCGTGTGTTGTGTCCGTCTACTTGACGAAGGTTCATAAGCGGGTCTCTGACCAAGCACTAAACTGACAAACCTAAATATATATGTCAACCAACTAACCAACCATCCATATAATCGGGTTTAGGTTGAAAGATCATCACACTGGAGCTACACGTGGTTTATTGGCGACCATGCGTCATAAATTAGAACCCTAACTTTTTCCCGGATTCCAGGCTCTCCAAGATATAGCTAAATGTTTCTCCCTTCGAAAAATCGCAATCGGTGCGTTTTACACGAAAATTCAGATGTAGTTAAAAAAAAAAATAACAGTATTGCCGAGTTAAATCCGAAGAGTAGGTCGGTCAGCTGGAAGGTATCAAATACACGCTGATAAACAAATGGATTATTAACGACGCTCGTGACATTGGGGCACCATTTAATTAGCATCAGACACTGCATACAGAGAACCGGAATTGCATGGTTCATTGGGGGACTTCGCAAACTCTCCAATGTAGGAGGGTTTGATGCTTCATACTATGGATTCGGCCACAGACTATCATATGGGTTAGAAATCCAGCCGACCTCTTTTTCCCCTAATAGGGATTTTGGCATTCCATGGATTCGAAGGCTCATGTAAACGCGCCTTTTGTGAAACAGCAGTTTCAAAGACGGTATTTGAATTGGTTTCTTGCCATTAAGACCATTTGCCTAACGAAAACCCGAGCCACTTGGTACCTTTATGATTAATTCTTTGGGTTGGCGAAAAGGACACGCCAATTTTGAATCAAAATATGAAACATGGGGTCATAAATTGAGACCGGAACATGGATTGCTAAATTGACAACTGACAGTTCCAGAGAAAGGGGACGGGCCAACGTCGATTCGTCATTAAGGAGGTAGGATGATTTGTGTATCTTCAGAATCTGATATCTCAATTTTCGTCGAAATGAGCAGAGTTAGCAGGATCAGTTTTCCTCCAGCAATAGCTTTTTTTTACGAGCTTGGTAGATGACTCTTGTAATAGGAATTAACCAGTAAAGCAAAATAAGTTTAGTAATTTTAACTAATAAGGCGAATTCAAACCACAAACCCAATACCTGACCAGAAACTTATCACAACCTCAAAACCTAGCTCATTGCAATAATATACGTAGAATCCTGATATTGGACTCTCATCGGAATGTATTGCTATATCCATAATACGACAATCAAAACAAAAACGGACAACAAATGCGCGCGCATCCACATACAATTTGTACATGCATGCGCGCATTGAGGTAGGTAGCATATCGCAAATCAACCGTTTACATACAGGGAAAATCTTGAATCCCTCTTGTACACTGCTCAAAACAATTAGGGGAGCACTTTTTAATTCCAACTTTAACTTCACTCCCTACTTTTTAATTTTTATCCTATAAATCTGAAATTTGTTAAATAGGTTCACTATGCATTCAAAATGAAATAGTAAAAAACAGGAGAAAAAATATTAAGTTTTTAATACTTAAATTTAAAGGGGGGAAATGGAATAATAACTTTTTAATAAATTATAACAATATTTTTTTCAAAACTTTTTTTGTTAAAAATAGTTGAAATATATTTTTAAACATCTAAAAAATGCCAGCATGAAAAATTTAGGGTCAATTTATTTTCTAAAACTGTTTTAAAGTGAAATTTATTTTACCATATTTTTCATATTTTCATTAATATTAAAAAAATATATTAAATTCTTCAAAATACGTTATTCTTCCATATAATGATGTATCTAACGACACATAAGTTGCGAATTTAACTTAGTTAGAAAAAAATCACAAGCTGATGATTCCCAATGGAATCATGGGGAGCGAAAGGGTTTGAAACATGTGCTCTCCTAATTGTTTTGAGCAGTGTAATACTAAGTATTTACAGTCTCGTAAATCTACCTTTTTAGTTACACTCGATATACAATTAAATCACCTTATCTGTCTGATATTTTAAAGTCAGGTCCACATCGAGGATTATTCAAACGATATCCTTTGCTTTGCTACAAGGACACCCGATGCGATCCGTATAACCTAAAGCATAACTAAAATAAAACCACAGTTGCACTAAACTATTTGAAAATAATTACAACCAATCATTTCAGTTTTGAATATATCATTGCTTATCAAACCATTAAATCTGAATTCTAGATTTGAAATCAATCCATCATTATTTGCTATCAATTAACAATCGTAACTATCATTAGAGCACTTTTTTGCGTCACGATTTTGGATTACCTATTTCATTAGAGCACCTCTTCCGGGCCGTTTTAGTTACTCCGATTCGTTACGCTGTCGCGACTGTTTAATTTAATTCATATTTTATGCAAAACGTGGTGTCACTAGACATCATCTCTATTAGCGCAGTCTCGTGACAAGCTTGGCAATATATGGCCACCCGCGTTACAAAGGCATATCCACTGAACTGAACTAAAACTCTGGATGGAGCATCGAAACGCTCGCCAATAGGGTCGGTGAAGCCCGGAAATCCTGTAAGAGCAACAAAACTTTTGCCGCCAATCATATACTTTACCTGAAAATAGTCATTTTTAACCAACTTTTTAAATAATTTTTTTTAACAGAAAATTTGTATTTTATTGCTTTAGAAGGTTCTTTATATAATGAAGTTTCGGAAACATATACTTTAAAAAAAAACTGAATTACAGGAGCTTTAAAATTTAAATTTCTTGGAGTACTATTCTTGGCGAGCAATTTTGACATCCAATGTAAACTTTCAAGTCTGGTGTCAATTGTGATCGGCGAACTCATGCCAAATGTGGCACATATTCTCCCTAAAGCTGTCGCCAAGTGACCGAAAATAGGCTTCATCAGCTTATCATGAGATGCTCCTTCTCCAGAGTTTCAGTCGGCATATCACTTGAACCCTCATTCATCCAACCCAACCCTCAACGCAAATTCCTCTTAACACATTCGCTGCCACTAAATCATCGATAGAGTCTTCATCGATAGAGGCTGATGAAGTAGAAAAACATCCTGTTTTTTTAAACCTGTTCATTACAATGGAAATAAACTAACTGTTCATTTTTGAACAAGTACAAATCTTAGTTCGAGATCGTAAAATAGCAAGGTTAGGTTGAATTAACGTCACTAACTAAAGCTACACGATAGCTACCTAGTCGTAAAAGTACAAGGACATGTTCCTGGCCTTTTCCAACCGGATAACTCATCATCTGTCGCTAATAATTGAATTGAAAGCCAATTACCAGATTTGCTTCAGTGATTAACTTTTCGACTAAGAAATAATCATTAAATTTTCCTAATTCTTATTTTTGGGTAGTTTTTGTTTGAAAAAAAATAATAAATAAATGAAACAAACTATTTGCAATTTTTTTATAGCTAGATTGTTGAATAACAAACTAAATCACTTTACGAAATGCGGTATGTCATGTGTCTGGTCGCCCTACACTTGAGACGAAGGATTTAATTTCCTCGTAATTTTAAATAGAATGCCCTCTTTCAAATCACCAAGTATTATTCTAAGCACAGAAGGATCGGTTGCAAAAGTTACAAACGAACTTGAACTCATAAGAACGGTTGGCGAAATGGTACTATGAATTTCATCAGAATGTGCTGTTATCGGTGAATCGGAACCACGCGACTCCTTAAGGAGTCAGTGGCATCCAACGTGTTAACAATTTTTTATTAATTTCGAGTTCGCGAGGTTGGACGTAGGGTTGCCAGCGTTGAATGAACGATTACTAGCATTTACTATTTTCGCGCAGTCATAAATAGAACTTCATCCTCATATTTGGCGGGATATTTATATTTGCTCATCATATATGAATATATCATTACTGACAGCAAATCTGGAAGAATTCTTAAAAATACATTCTTGAAAATGTCGTAGTATCTCTTCGCTGTAAAGAAAACAGCAATCTATGCATATAATTGGTTCAAATACTAGGTTCGACCAACCTATTCCTGTGGGGTCGAAGACGGTTAAGATCTTCAACTTCCCCCATGCCAGACGGCAGATTACATCCAACTTTTGATATTTGCATTGAAAGTATAGTTGAGTTGAGGGTCAGGTTGGAGAATTCTCGCACGTGTGGAATGTCCTTAAGTTCATTATTTAAGAGAATGCAAGACAGGGAGCCATTAGCTTGGGAGGGGGGGGGGGGGGCATTAAATGCGCACTAAACCTCTAGCCTGAACATCCACCTAAACTTCTTGTTATCGCACACCTGCAACTGTGTTTCCATTAACCCTTTCAGTCCCAAAAATTTACTACACTACAGAAACTTCTGATATTCACAAAATAAGCTTATTTTAGGTCAAATATACGAGTTCCATAAGAAAAAAAGATCATTTTGATTTTTTATATGGTTTTTGAAATAATGCCAAAATTTTTTAACTGTGGAAAACAGCAAAATAAAAATATATATATTACCTAAAAACACTTATTATATTAAGGTATCTGTGTATGACCATATTATTAAAAAATATTTAGTAATTATTTTAACCGAAATAGTTTTAAATATGTGGAACTGAAGCGAACTTATCAAAAATCAGGTGAAACGCTTGTTGGCTATTTTCTAAATAAAAAAAATAGTAGTTCTGACTTCTATTGAGATTAATGTAAAATATTGTCTAATAGAACAAAGTGTGAAGAATCGAATGATGTGTGTTTGGATATCACAACTTGACATAAACATTTTGAAAAAAATATTGAAAGTGATGATGCCAAATGGCATCACTGGGACTGAAAGGGTTAAACGTTACTTTCACCAACCGGACAACTCTTTGGATTTAACTTGGTAGTAATAATTTTCCGGATTCCGGACGCCAAAAAAATTTAATGTGTACAGGTTGACCCACATGTAATGGAAATTCAGGAAGTAGTTAAAAATCCGGTATTGCTGGGTTAAACATGGAGGATTCGCAGGTCTGGTTATCGTAACTCTGCACGAATTAGTACACGTCGAGTTTCTTTGATTATCGTACAATCCTCGCTACGCAAATAAGCATACGGATGGGCTGTTGGGATCCCTGTGGTCAAGATATCGGTCACGAGATCGGAAGGTCGAGAGATCGAATCCCGGTGCCACTAAAGACCTACCGAGTATATGCGGAGTACGTGCTCGTTAAATCTGTTGGGTCCGAAAGTCCTGTAGTCGGTCATTGCGCAGTTTACTATGGGTACATGTTAATGGAGACTATTTCCCTCCCCTTCAGGGACCTGTTTAAATTGTGGAGGTGGCGATAGATGGCAGCATCTGTCATTTGTGTATGTGTGTGTCTTGTGTTGTCCTACTTGGCGATGGTTTATAAGCAGGTCCTTGCGACCAAGCATACAAGCCTGAAAATATATGTCTACCGACCAACCAACTAAGCATACTGAAAATCTAAATCTAATTAACGCAAAAGGTGCAACTATATAGTTTCCCAATAACAAAAATTAATAAAGCGAATCATTTGAAATATAGAACTCTCTACCATATCTTGGTTTTGAAAGAACAATTGTTAGCAAATGAATTTAAAATTCTTGCAACTTCCTCGTTGAATTCCCGATCTTCAAAATTCACCAATGAAGTTGCCGGACCCATCTTAGTTATTCTTTGGAGCAAGAGAGTTTTGAAACTGGACCCTTCATAAATCATTAATGAAACTATTTTTAATAATTATTTCTGCCACGTGTAAGAAAGCTAATCGCTCGCTAAAGCCAATGGTAATTGTGTAACTTAAATAAATCCAACCACATTTTCATGAATTAAAAATAATTACAACCAATTATTTTTTTTAATATTTCATTCCTATTCAAAGTGCGAAATCTGAATGCCAGACTTACAATTATTTAATCATTACGACAGTTAATGGTAACCATTATTAGCCACTTGTATAACGTCATTATCTCGCGCTACCTATTTCATTAATAACAGTTCCAGAATAGCTTAGTTGCTCAGATTCGTAACTACATTAAAAGTTGTTCTTATTTTTAGATCGCATCTATTAAGTTTGCTCTGCAGCTTGTAATTTGTCTGTGTACCAATTGAAGATTAACAATTTAAGGCTTCTTTATGAAACTTAATTGAGATAAATAGTTGTTGGCTCAAATTCTCTCACGTCTGGATTATAAACACCAAAAAATATGTCCAGACAAAATTAGATTTTGGTAAAAAAAAAATTGGTTCGAAAATTTCCAAATTTCGACGTCGGCTTTTAGTAGGATCTTGCGACAGTATTGTCAGTTCGTATCCAAGATTGCTGAACAAAAAATGTTCTCAATTCAGAAATATAGAAAGCAATAAAATATAACTTACAAGTTCTTGTATAAAATATCAGGATATGGGCTTCGCCAGAAGACACCAACGCTCGTTAGGCTTGAATGGGGTTTGTTTACAAATACTCTGATGATCAAAGACTTCGAATAAGAAAAGAGCAAGCTTTGACAATCCTAAAAGACAAACATAGTTATAAGTAACAGCCCAAGTCACGTGAAATCGAAACAATGACCTTGCATATTTACAACAACGATCTAAAATACGTACGGATGGTCTGCTCAATATTGAAACAACTTGACAATTCCAGATACCTGAAAAACTACTATTTCAATTCTCCTCTAACTTTGTAATCCTTTAAGGCTAATTTTAACGCTCATTCAGAAATGTATCATTTAGCGATAAAGTTTTAAACGTGGAGCCAAATGATGTAATAAGAGCCACCAGTTACAAGATAACAGCTTCTAAAAAAGAAGCGCAATTTTAGTACTGTCATTTTCTACGCAACTGGCCGCCATGTTTAGGTGATCAAAGGAAACAGATTTCGACCCACGGCTTCCCCTCTAGATAGTGTGCCATAGCGCACAGTTTTTCTATCTCTATGTTTGGAGCTCACCGAAACATGTAAAATTTGTACCAACTACAAAATATTTTGGCCAATAACCAACGTTGCTTCCTTCGCGAATCCTCTAATGAATAAATAACAGCAATAAATTTTTTTCAGTGAACTTGTTAAAAATACAGGGTGGTTATAAAATAACGCTCGCTATCCGGAGCGGTCTGTTGCTTGAATGAATGATCCAAATGCAACAAAAATTGATACACTTACTAATCAAGAAGGGGGGGGGGGGGGGGGGGGAGAATGGAATCATAAAAATCTTAGAATCATGAAAAAGAATCATAAAAAAGAATCATCATAAAAAGGTAACTCCTCTCTTTACCAGGGTTCTAATACGAGGCGTAGTCAATTATGGCCAATTTCTGCCAACACAGCTAATTACGCCTCGTAATTTAGAACACTGGTTAAGAGACGAGTTTCTTTTTTTCGTAAAAGAATGGAATCATAGAACAGAGACTCGTCTCTTGACTAGGGTTCTAAATACGAGGCGTACCCAATTATGGCCAGCACATCCAATTACGCCTAGTAATTTTGAACCTTGGTCAAAAGACGAGTATATTTTTTATTATATTCCATTCTTTTCCCCCCTTCTTGATTAGTAAGTGTCTCAAAGTTCGTTGCATTTGGATTATTCATTGAAGCTACAGACCACTCCGAATAGGGAGCGTTATTTTATAACCACCCTGTTTTCCTGCTCAAAACAAAAAAAGAAAACTAAATTGCCCACTGTATCCGCATTAATATAACGATATATCTATTCCTAGAACAATCAAAAAAGAATACAGAGTTAATTGAACCAGATAAGGTGAAACTTGCCCTTTTGCTTGTAAAAGGTGGGGTCAACTTTGAACCAATGTCTTTCGACATTTCTTCTTGTGACATTCGCAAAGAATAAATCAGTTCTAATCAGTTGCAAGTCAATTTTTCCTCCTCCAAGTATCGGTTGTCAGCGGTTTACAATGACAAGTAATTTGTCTATTTTGGTTTTTTATCTTTTCGTGCATGTGATTGTTGTGCATTTAATGTCCTTTTGATTGAAGGGTTCGATAAGATATTCTTAGAATTATTTACCAAGATTCATGAATTAATTAATGGTTGTACTTAGTGGAACTCAACTCTTCAGGGCCTGGACCATGACAGTTTGGGATCTTAGGTACTGAAACATTTGGAAGGACCTTTACCGTACGATATTGCTGCTTAATAACTATAATACTACAAAGTTATGACCTTTGAAAGTAAGATGCATCAAATATAATATTTGAAAAACAACTATAGTGCTTACAGTTGAAGAAAACTTAAAATATTCGAAAAAACTGAATTGATTTTCTCTATGAATATAAAATTGTAATTGTCGGACGCTTGAAAACCACGTGACTTACGCTGCTTCAGCCAATCAGAAACGTCAGAACCGCTGAAAGTAAGTGAGGTGGTGTGCTTGTGTTGTGCCACGCTACTTCAGATTGGTGGCTTTGGTAGAGATCGTGCCTAGCGCTAGAGTTACACTCGTAAAACAAAAGAGTGAAATCCACTCCAGTCGGAGAAGTGCATTTTCGACACTGGAAAGGAGTGAATATTAACTCAGACTGAGTAAAAATCACTCGTTTGGAGTGACTGTCGGAGGTTTAACACACAAAGGATCCACTCCAAAAGGAGAAGTGCATTTTCCAGACTGGAGGAGTGAAAATCAATCAGACTGAGTTAAAAATCGTTCGTTCGTTTTAAGATGTACGTGATGGCCTGGAGCAGTCCCACGGAAACTAGCCAGATTGTATAGATGAGCATTCCTTCTTTGGCAGTATCCTCATATTAGCCTTGCATGTTTGTTTGCGGAGCAAAAAAATAGGAATTGCGTAGCGATTCCCGGGGGTTGGCGAGCGATAGCGAGCAGGGGGCCTTGGCCTGTTAAATACGAGACCACAACCGAAGCGGCATTAATAATTGAAATAATTTTAATTGTTTTTTATTAAAATCGAAAGCAAAGTATTTTGTTATCTTAACCACACACACAACGAAGAAAACTGCATAAAAACCGTACAATAAAAAACCCTAGAGAACATCTGCTTTTTTGTAAAGTTAGACATAGTAAGGTCAGACCCCTAGTCTCATAAAAGCAAACAAATTTACGAGATGTGAAACAAAATTTATTAGGTTTTTAGTCAATTTTTTGGCCCCCTTAAATCGTGGGCCTTTGGACCGGGTCTTATAGGTCTAGGCGATGGTCAGAACCCTCAACTCATCCGAATTAATTTGCTTACTTCCTACCCGAAATGACGGACTTGCCTTTTTCTAGGACATTTCAAGCTGTACAAATTCCCAATATAAGCCTAAGAAATCTACAAAAATGAATAAGACAAAAAAAATTTTAAAGAGAAGTCTGCGATATAATTACCGTTTTATTAAAAATAATTTTTAAAATTTGACTGTTACAAAGGAATTTTAGAGGATAGGGAAGGAGAGGCAGGCAGATGGACGTACATCTCTACCATGCCTTACTCTACCTTAACTTTTTTATTCTTTTGAATTAACAAAAAGAGAAATTAGGCTACAATAAATCTTTTTAGGGGCCTATTAAATACGAGACCAAAACGGCGCGACATTAAAGAATTGAATTAATTTAAATTGTTTTTTATTCAAATCAAATGCAAAGTATTTCATTATCTTAACCACACAACGCGAAGAAAACTACATAAAAACCTTACCAAAAAAAGAAACCCCTAGAGAACATCTGCTTTTTTGTAAAGTTAGACATAGTAAGGTCAGACCGTCGCGAATTCCGTTAACAAGAAATTATAACTTAACCGTATTCTTTAAACTGTCTGGCGAATTTGCATGCGTCTTGTTTTATCGTAACTATCCCGTCGCCGTTTGATTTCGAAGGGCGAAGTTATTTTCCCCCTAACATCTGTCCGTACAGCGTCCTTCATGTTGATTAAGGTTAAGTTTTGAATTATCGTCGCACTAGAGCTACACGAGGGCTATTGGCGACGGGCGTCGTATTTTAGAACCACAGTCAGGTGACGAGCCAACACCTGAATAGGCACCCAACGCAACCGTTAAGGGCGACATCGTACGCAGCGTTAGGACTTTGAAGGATATTTAACGTGCACTCCCTTACACGGGGTATTATTCGTCGGACATTTTTGGCTGCACGGGCCGTTTATAGGTCGGCAGCTATTTTGGCGATGCCCGGACCCGAACCTGGGACCTTCCGCATGCTAAGCGAGTGCTTAACCGACTGGGCTCCCCAGCCCCCCCCTTCATGTTGACTAACACCTGATCAAGTTAGGTCAGGTGGTGTCTTCATACCCAAATACATGGTTAAAACCGTATGGTTAAAACCGTAAAAAAAAAAAAACGGTAAAAGCCATATTTAGAACTATAAACTGGAGGGTATGTAAGAAACACTACATGACATTTAATTACCACTCAATATATCGAAAAGGTATGTCCTATAAGTAGAGTGACTGCATTTCGCAGTACAGTTAAGTCTGTTATTCAGTTATCTAGCTCTAAAAATTTTGCGAATCGTCTCCTATTTAATTTTTTAAGTTTTTTTTTAAACAAAAACGTAAATAAAATACATATAAAAATGTAATCATAACTTCATAGTAGAAAATTTAATTACTGAAACAAATCTTGTTTGTCTAAATATAAGGTAATTGAGTCATTCCACGTCAAATCGACCAGATCAAATCTTCATGTCACAGAATTCAGTCTTGATTTTATTCCAAGTACTAGAGACAAATTTATAAGACACGTATTTTTTGTTTTTTCAAAATTTTAAGAATTAAGAAAGTTATGTTTTTTTGAAACAGAAAAGTTAAGCCTAACTTTTTCTCATTTAGCATTGCGGTCTATGGGAAATTTAGTATTTTCGAACGAGTATAACTAAAAAGGGTAACCTGGGAACAACTAAACATTTTTTATATGGAATACTGTTACTAATGGTAACATATTGGTAAAGTGCACTGTTGTTCCCAAAACTCCTTCTACCAAAATTATTTTTTTGTCAATTTGTGTATTATTAAGTCAGAGGAGAATAACATTAGTTCCAATGGAGAAATTGTACAATAGGTTTTGAAAAAATAAAAAAATACGTGTCTAATAAATTTGTCTCTAGCACTTGGAATAAAATCAAGATTGAATTCTGTGACCTGAAGATTTTGGGCTGGTCGATTCGACGTGGAATGACTCAATTTCAATAATTACTTGGGTAAAGAATTTGAAGTCCGTAGCTCTTTTAGTTTGATCTGTCGAGCGGTTTAAGACAAACGGACTAATATGTTCGAAGAGCAATTTTTCTGAATTTAACAACAAAAATAGACGTATCTTCCATGTTAATTTGAAAGTGTGGATGTTGCATATAGACATCAAGAACCAAAGTTTCGATAATACTATTCACATGTTCGCCACACACAAAAATCTTAGAAAGCAAAAGAGTAAGCTCCATATCTGTTATTTTCCCGCACATATCGATATCGGCCGTAGAACTTCTAAAATTTCTTTAGAAAAAATTATTGTTCGATATAGATATTTAAAAAAATTACTGGGTAACCAAAATCTGGTTGAGTTGTACTCAACACTAACAAATCTGGAGGACAAACTCAACTGGAAAAACCATAGACTTGCTAAACTAATTGATTAAACTAATAATCGTCAATAGTTCCCTATCTATTGTATTATAATTTGAGATATACACCTGTTGAAGTATTAACAAAAATGTCTTCTTTGGAGAACAAAGATTATACAGTGTTAGATGAACACTCGAACAGTCTCTTATAAACTTTACTCCAAAATACCCACTTGCAAACTTACAAGCAAGGACACATATATAAGTAAAATTTAGGTGGTTAATTAGCAACATCTTATTACAACAAATCATTCCCTTTATTAAAAAAATCGTTTAAAATATGTATCTTAAGTAAACCAGTTTGTTGCATCTTTTCCTACCTCACCTGCAACAATCTGACATTATTCCAGATAATATAGTTAAAAATATAAATAATGTGTACAATTTGTATGCAAGCAAAAACCCCACTTTCCTTCACGATATATAACCCAAATATTGCAAACAAATGAATATTTGTGTCCGTATTTTCTATACAATGTTTTCGTATGAAAAGAAACACTAAGCAAAGGTCAAACAAATCGCCAGATATAAAAAACGACCAAGTTCATAGAATTGTTTCCGTACACACTTTCCCTTTTACTAAAATGTTAAACGCAAAAGCCTGTGGAAACACTCCAAAGTATTTGGCTCCTTTTCATATTTAGCTATTCAAATGATAAATGAAGCATTAAAAAATACTTCAATATTTGCTACAGTTTTTCTTCTCTTCGCTAGTCGTATTTTCACAGATAAAACGCGACCATGACTCGTGAACAGTATGCACGTTCAAGGAAGATATTTTTCAAGTTCGCTGAGGTTGGTCATTTACGATTCGTTTTTCAACAACTAATTAATATTCGCGCTGCGTTCCACACTTACCTGGGAAATTCTGTCTTGCACGTAAGTAAAAGAAATCAGTGGAAAAGCAAAAAATTCTGGCTTAAAGGTGCCCCCCCCCTCCCCCCTTTTTATCATAACATTCTGTTTCCGTGAATCCACAAAAAAGTACGATTTACAATGTTATGTTTTCTTAAACCCTCTGATGCATACTGTTGCCGTTTGCCAACAAGTAGTGCGCTCTAAAAAATGAATGCTCAAAAACGACGAAAATTTCCTTGATTTTGAAGATTCCGTTACTGGCAAATGCTCCGAGTTTTCGTTTCCTCAAAGTGAGGAAATTTGAATCGTCATTTTTAAGAGGATTTGAATGTCGTCTAATCTAAAGAAATATTTCGTCATTTTTTAGCATGTGAGTACAACAATGAGATTCAGTTTCCTCAAAATCAAGATACAGAATCGTCAAATAACGATCGTAAAAGTGAGGATTCGCGTTTACTCAAAAGTCACGTGATAGTTTGATGAAACACTCTCAAAATTAACGAAATGAGGCTTGAGGATTCATGAATCGTCAAAAATGAAAGTTATTTCTGAGAGTGTAACATAATCCACTTTATTCTATTAAAATAGAGCTCCCTCTCAAAAAATCTGTGTTTTTTTCATAAATTACATTCCATTTTGAAGTTTCAGTTACTAATAATCCTCAAAGATGGCAGTAGTAAAAGTGTATTCAAAATTAAAGAGTGAGGTTATAAACTGTTGTGAAATTACGTTTTAGGCAGCATTCAAAGTATAATAATATTAGTACACTAAATACAAATAAATTATTTCGAAAAATTAATTATAGTTAAAGAGGGCTATTTTGAAATATATTTAGTAGTTTTCTAGTCATAATTATCAAAATTGGAATTTTGTAGTTGGTTTTTGTCATATGGAAATTTTTTTAAAAATTTAAATTATTTAAATTCTAATGCAGTTAAATTTTTTTCAGTATTTTTCCCATAATGTATGAGTATTAAAGATACATATAAGTTTTTTCGGTATGAAACAAAACATTGATGCATTAGAGGGTAAATTTTAGTTTTGAGGTTCAATTTGTATAATGTTGATTTTTTCGAATATTTGTTTATAGATTTTTTCGACCGTGAAATCATCATTCAATTTTCATAAATCGCATGGTTTATTTACATGGTTTTTGTTTGAAAACACCATAAAGAAATATAACGGAGATTACTTGAACATTTTATAGATAAATTGTTCAATAACTAACTAAACTGTGCTGGAAATGCAGTACGTCTGGTCACCTTAAGTAAAAGCGAAAATTAAGCAAAACTAAAAAATTCTTGCAGTTTTACTTCTCCGTCTACACTATTAAAACGAACGGGGGATTTTAACTCAGTCTGAGTTAATTTCACTCCTCCACTCTAGAAAATGCACTTCTTCTAGAGGAGTGGATCCTTTGTGTGTTAAACCTCCAACAGGATCACTCCAAACGAGTGATTTTAACTCAGTCGGAGTTGATATTCACTCCTTTCCAGTGACGTAAATGCACTTCTCCTACTGGAGTGGATTTCACTCTTTTGTTTTAAGAGTGTCAACTTTTTTTAAATTTTGCTGCGAAGATTACAAAATTATTTATTATCTTAAACACAAACTTTTCTAATCAGCTGTAGCTTCGTTTAATTTGCTTCAATGAATAGCCAGTTTTTTTTTGTGTGTTCACCTAAAACACGTTATTTTGGAATCTAATAAATACAAAATCGCAGGAAGAACAATATTACGGCCCTCAAAATTATGAATATATAAGTTCTCTATTTTAAAGTTGTTTACTGACGTGAAATTATGAGAACTACTTTAGAATTACTAGCACCTGCCGCTACATTTTATAAAAATGGAGTTACGATATACAAAGCCATAACGCAACCAATGTCTTATCCACAAATCTAATACCACAAGGCATTAACCTTTTTATCAACCCAAAAAATACCTCCGCTTGCTTTTCGGAAATAAAACCGATTCGAGACACATTATTGCTTTTTAATTACAGATCCAGAAGGAAGCATTTTATCACTTCCAATCTCGAGCTACATCAGAGAGCTGTCTATAGCGAAGCCTCAAATCGGTGAAGTTGCCCAACTTTTCGCACCCAATGGCTTTTCTTCGCTGCCGCTAAAGCTCAAAAGACTGACCTTTAAAAGCGTGACCAAGAGCGTTTGTCACCAAGCGTTGACGTCGTAAAGCATTGCGAATCCTTGATATGTCGCCGGTTGGGCAAAATTTTGGTGGTGTCTCTAGATTTGGCATGGTTGTGTCGGTTTGGCCGCGTTGAGAATTATGTAGAGCAGGGGTTCCCAACCTTTTTGCACCTGCGTACCACTTGACTTTCTGAGAAATTTTGGCGTACCACCAGATCCAAATATCTTAATAAACGTCTAATATTTACACTTCTAAAAGAGTTCAAAGTTTTTTAAGTAAAATTCCTGAGAAAACTTCGGGTTTATTGGTTTGATCTTTGATTATTTTTTAGCATGCTTATAATAAAGTAAAAATAAAAAGATTAAAATGGTATTAATTTACAGTTTTATTTATTACATATAAGTCTAA
Source organism: Hylyphantes graminicola (assembly GCA_023701765.1). Taxonomy (NCBI): domain Eukaryota; kingdom Metazoa; phylum Arthropoda; class Arachnida; order Araneae; family Linyphiidae; genus Hylyphantes; species Hylyphantes graminicola. The sequence continues at coordinate 56,399,807 of CM043118.1, read as the reverse complement.
AAACATAAAAATAAAAAATAGTTCAAACTCAGCAAAAAATTAACCACCATACAAAATATGCTTTTGTAGTCTTTAGTGCGAAACTGCCGTTATTAAAATATCAATATTAGGAATATTAGGAGTAATGGAACTTATCCTCACTAAGTCCTCTTCAACACCTATTCTGCCTGTGTGTTTTTTCTGCTAAAGTTCAGAAAATCCACAATCACACCAGTAACTCGTAACAAATGACATCAAAAATGGCAGAGCTTGCTAGCAGATCAAAGGGTGCTAGGTTTTACATCCGATCCAGAAATTAATTAAAGATTTCTCTTTAAAATTATGTTAATGTTTAAACTAATGAATAATATGTTTGCGTGCTCACTGCAGATGCGTACAGAAGCTATTGATAGCATCATGTTGCTCACATCACTCACGCGTACCACCTGAAATATTCCCGCGTACCACCAGTGGTACGCGTACCACCGGTTGGGAACCTCTGATGTAGAGTGTACGAAAAGTATTATTTTCAACGTGAAATACTATGCTTTTTGAAGTTCGTCTGAAAGAGATTTTAAAAATAAGCCCATAAAAATATTAATTATCTTATCGAACTATAAAAAACACAAGATGGTAAACCGGAAACTGAGGAATTAAGTTCGGACTCGGTATTCAGTGCAAAAAAAGATTGTATTTAGTTCTTTGACTCCCTCGCAATTATCAGAAATACTGAAAAATAACTACTTTTTGAAAAATTGGCACGACTAAAGTCAACAGAGTCGTGTCAAAATTGCCAGTCTAGCACACTACGTTTACTATAAGATTATCCGCTATTATCGGCCTAAGCTAGGACACTGGATTGGAAATTGTCACCTGGAGAGTTGAAGAGGCATTCTCTAGCTCGCCAAAGCTAAAAGTTGATGTGATTATCTACGTATTTGTATGGATTAGTATTGAAGGACTCTATTCGAGTAGCCTATAAGTAAAAGTGTCTACACATTGATAATTAGAGGAACAAGTTTAATAGGGTCTTAGGGAAGTATCTGACATTGGGGGTTACCATTCGCTGGATAGCTGCACCATACAGTAATTGACTACACTGTTAAAAAAAATTACTGAATTTGAAGGAAAAAGCCCGGCAGCTGAGTTGCCGGGCTTTTCCCGTTCCGTTAAGTATTTTCCCGTTACGAAGTTCCGTTTCTTATTTCTCCGTTATTAAAATTTTCCATTTTGAATTTTCCCGTATATTTACAGAAGTCCCGTTTCTTATTTCTCCGTTATTAAAATTTTCCATTTTGTACAGGGTGGCCCAAAAGTAGCCTAACAGTTAATGTTGTACTATTGGTAAGAACTTCGGCTTATTTAGAACAGGTATTTGACATAGTCGTGCTTAGTTTTGTTGGTTGGCTAAAATAAAGTCGTAACTAAAACTAAGCACGACTATGTCAAATACCTGTTCTAAAAAAGCCAAAGTTCTTACCAATGGTACAACATTAACTGTTAAACTACTTTTGGGCCATCCTGTATTTCCCCTCGTATCCACCGTAGAATATAAAAATAAATTTAAAACCAGTCCATTATCTACAGTATAATATAATTGTCAAAATTACATATTTTTTTCAACTATAATATATAATTAAACTATTTTAAAAGGCAACAAACTGTTAAATATTAAATTATAGTGATTAAGCACATTGACTTTACATATTAAAATTACTTTGAAAGAAAAACAGCAAGTTTCAAAAATGTAATGCATCATAATACAAAAAATTAAATTTATCTTTTAATGTAAAACGTTCTTGATTAATAACCAGAATTTAAGACACAAATTATGCATTGTAAAAATAATACTTTTAACCATAAAGAAGTAGAGATTAAAGTTTTTCATACTGTTTTTCTTTTTTAGCAAGTAATAACTAAATAATTTTATAATAATATATATGTATCGGTTGAATAAGAAACCAAAGCAATTTACAGAAAACATTTTTATTTCAACAGAAGAAAGTATTACATTTACACTTACCTTAATTAAATTTTTAAACAAAATAATCCAAACATTTCCAACAAAAAATGTAGTTTCACAATTTCCAACACACATATTTTAAAAACACTTTGAGCTTGTATATGAAAAAGATTGAACATTACGTCTGTGAAAGACATCGAAAGTGAGAATATCGAACCAAGCAATGCGACGATGGGACACTTACCTTAATAATTTTGTCCAAACAATTCCAACAAAAAGTGTAGTTTCACTATTTCCAGCACACATATTTTTAAAATACACTTTGCGTGGCATTAAGTTTGAAATTCTAGCATATTTAAGTGATAAGACCTCGAAATAATACAGCGAAAACCACGGTTTCCTTTTGTAGAAAACGAAAGTAATGAGCAGATGCTTGACACCCGGCTTTTCACTGCAGTATAACTTCGAACATGTTTATTTTCTTTTCTTCAGTTAGACATCATCTGTAGTCATAATAGTTCTGTTCAACAAATTCTAAATCCGATTTCAGCTGCCGGTAAAAAGTCGTAACAAAATGTATGTTTTAAAATCATCCTCTTTAAGTTGGCTCGAAACATTATCTCACAACTTTTTACAATTTTTAATATGTCTTTTAATCCATATTCTATCACATGCTGATTCTGTCGAAATCATCGAGAGAAAACGAAAAAAAGAATTATTCTTTTTGCATAAAAGAGGAGTTGAGCAGTACCATGCAATCTTCAAAAGTTTTTCCAAACGATTTACAAATATTTAAAGTTGCTTTAAAAAACTATTTTTAATTATTTAATGTGTTCTAATCGTATTTTCAGCAAGAACTGTTTGCTTTACATATTGCTTGCATTTTTATTATACGATTTTTATCAAACTGTTTGATAGAAGTTTGCGAAAACAAAGCATTCTTTGACTGCGCTAAAGCTCAATTCAAGAACGTAGTGTAAATTGGACTGAAAAGCAGCTGCAATAGTAAACTATAGTTATAATTTTGTTCTATCTTTACAATACTTACATATTCTAATAAAGACAATCAGTTTTGCTATTAAAAACATGCAATTTATGTTCTGAAAGGCAAAATTTAAAATTCGAGTTGCTTGTATACGTGCTATGGATTTTTATGTTTAGGCCTAAACTTCAATAAGCCGCCATTGTTTGTAACACTTCGCGTCTAAAAACGGGAAAATTCCGTTTCCGCTCTTTACGGACATTTTCGGTTCGGTTTACGGACATTTCCCGTTTTTAAGAGGAAGAAAAACCGTTTTCAGAAGAAACAAACCCGTTTTCAGTAGTTACCGGAAAGTTCCGTTAAAATCAGTAATTTTCTCTCCTGAAATTTCAGGTTTTTTTTAACAGTGTAGTATTCCTTTTAAGGGGTCTAAGGAGTCTTAAAAATGTGCAAAGAAGATACTACAAAGCAAAGTTTGATCTTTCATGTCATTTTTGAACTACTCAATGTATAAGTATAATTTTTTAATATGTAATTCTACAAGATTTATTTATTATAAAACAAGTTTTAAAATTTATGAAACTTTAACCAAAACTAAAATAAATGATATTAAACATGAAGCTATTTGAACACAGTGTGATTAGTCTTGCGCGGCAAATTGTGAGGCCAAAATTGAAAAAATGACCAAGAAAATGACTTTATATTGTACAAATATGTACAAACTAGGACTTATACCTAAATTCTCAGCTCAATTTTAATTAGAAATTATTTTAAGAACTTTTTCCTAAAAAAATTAATAAAATTTTAAAAATTTTGATTTTAAATTATTTTTAAAATAATTTCTAATTGAAATTGAGCTGAAAATTTAGGTATAAGTCTTTGTTTGTACATATTTGTACAATATGAATCTATTTTCTTGGTCATTTTTTCAATTTTGACCTCACAATTTGCCGCACAAGACTAATCACACTGTGTTCAAATAGCTTCATGTTTAATATCATTTATTTTAGTTTTGGTTAAAGTTTCATAAATTTTAAAACTTGTTTTATAATAAATAAATCTTGTAGAATTACATATTAAAAAATTATACTTATACATTGAGTAGTTCAAAAATGACATGAAAGATCAAATTATGTTTTGTAGTGCCTTCTTTGCACATTTTTAAGACTCCTTAGACCCCTTAACAGACAATATTTAATTCCTCAGTTAGATAGCTTTGAATTGTGGTCGCATCAGAGCAACACGAGGGCTATTGGAAACGAGCGTCGTAATATACAATCCCAGTCATTTGATTCCAAGGAAACAACCTAGTTTACTCAACTCTAATATAAAAAAAATGCACTTGTAGGGTAGACTTACCAGTGAGTGAACAGGCCCCAGTGAATGAACATTTGGTAAATATAATTAAAGAAATAGGATTGAAAATTATTCCACTAGATGGATTGGCAACACTGACTTCCTCCCATCTAGTAGGAAGCTATCTGACAATGGTTGGTTGTCCTGGTCATTATATCCTGGTGTTCATTCACTGGCGAACGTGACGTCTTAAAAGTTCATTCACTGGTTAGTCTACCCTACTCTTTAGTTTTGAGTCTCCAAGATAATCGCAGATGACATGCAACTGGGCAGTGTCGCCATATCGCAGAAGTCGACAACCCTAGTGTCGCTGAAGGGTTGAGTTGCGCCACTGCTGCTGCCCCAGGAAATCTTCTGGTGCCACGCGAGAGCACGCGCCTCTTCGACAGGTGACGCTTGCCCACCTGAATTTATGAGGTTTATCTTACCAGGCATCTGGACTGCAAATTTGCAAATGAAGTAGACTGACCCTGATATAACGGGACGTGGCGGGAATGTAGTAGAAATATGTTGATGTATTTTCCTCAAGTACACAGGTTTCATGTTTTATGGATAGTTTGTAAATTATTATGTAACTAGCAAGAAAGAGAGAATTGTTTTTTGATGTCTTTTCCAGTATCGTGTGCATGATAGCGCTTTGAGACAGCTCTACGTACTCTTCTTGCGTTAGAACCGTGGTCAAGTGCTTGACACCTGAGTGCTCGATTAGCTCGACACCTGATATATCACTTGGCATCCAACGGAATTACGAGCAACATCGTACTAAATACTATTTCGATCTCCGACCACATATATAGTATGACTATAGGGTTTGAGGCTTAGTGGCACAGTGGTAGCGCATCGTATTGCCACACCACAGGTTCGGGGATCAAATCACGGATTGGGCGAGGTTGACCCATCCTTCAATCCCTTAAGTGAGTCAATAAAATGGGGACCAAGCATGCTAGGGAACTAAATACTGGGGGTTCCAAGAGGCTGATCACCTTACTGGGGCATGTGCCTATAGCACCCCAGAGCCCTTGGTCACGATAGCTGAAAGGGGCAAGGCAAGCCAGGCCCACTAATGGGCTGTTGTGCTGAGGAGAAAAAAGAAAAATGACTGTAGGGTGGTTAGGTTAGGTTTGAATTATAGTAGCACTAGAGCTACACGAGGGCTATTGGCGACGGGCGTCGTATTTTAGAACCACAGTCAAGTGACGAGCCGACACCTGAATAGACACCCAACGCAACCGTTAAGGGCGACGTCGTACGCAGCGTTAGGACTTTGAAGAAATTTAACGCGCAGTCCCTTACACGGGGTATTATTCGTCGGACATTTATGGCTGCACGGGCCGTTTATAGGTCGGCAGTTACTTTGGCGATGCCCGGACCCGAACCTGGGACCTTTCGCATGCTGGCGAGTGCCTTAATGACTGGGCTCCCCAGCCCCTGACTATAGGGTGGATGGCGCGCTTTAAATCCAGACCTTTTCAACGAGAGACGGGTGCTTTACACCTTCTCGGGAAGGAGGTTACCTGCAAGATGATGAATATTTAGCAAAGCTAAATGATTATTCCAGCCTCAAAAGGAGAATATAAATAACAAGGTTGGGCATAACTCGTTTAAAGGTGTAAATGATGCATAAGTGTCAAATGAAAAAACCATAAAAAAGGGTTATCCATTCATATTCATCATAAAAAAAATCAGAAACATTATTCTGGCGTTATATAAAATCAATCATCTTTATCAGTTCCTCTACCTATGGAAAAATCATCACCGAGATAGTTTGGTTCGACAGTGTCTCAACTGAGCATGCTGTAGTAAAGTAGCAAAGCACTACACTAATATTACAGCAAAAAAACATTATTCACATGAATTGAAGCTTTCCTAAAGGGGAGCTTTCGTTAAGACACTACGTTAACTATAGTTTTACTATAAGCATAAGAAAAATTACCCTATTATAGTTATTTTTTGACAGTGTGGGTTTTCTCCCACCCCCCTCTGTTCATGCTCTCTTCCCTCTGACGAAGTAGCATGAACATAGTGATAGTTCTGATTTATATTATTAATTTGTATAACTTGCCTCCTTAGTGATATCATTGAATTATATATTTCAGAAATAACACTTTCATTTTTGACGATTCATGAATCTTCAAGCCTCATTTCGTTAATTTTGAGGATTGTTTCGTCAAACTATCACGTGACTTTTGTTTGAGTAAACGCGAATCCTCACTTTTAAGATCGCGATTTGACGATTCTGTATCTTGATTTTGAGGAAGCAGAATCTCATTGCTCTACTCACATGCTCAAAAATGACGAAATATTTCTTTAGATTAGACGACATTCAAATCCTCATAAAAATGACGATTCAAATTTCCTCACTTTGAGGAAACGAAAACTCGGAGCATTTGCCAGTAACGGAATCGTCAAAATTAAGGAAAATGTCGTCGTTTTTGAGCATTCATTTTTTAGAGTGAAGGGTTTAGTGGTCCAGTAGCTCAGTGGTAGTGCTTCGCATTGCCACACCACAGGTCCGGGGATCAAGTCACGGATCGGGCGAGGTTGACCCATCCTTTCATCTCCCAAGTGGGTCGATTAACTAGGGACCCCAGCATGCTTGGGAACTAAACACTGGAGGTTACAAGAAGCTGATCATCTTACCCGGACATGTGCCTAGCACCCCAGAGCCCTTGGTCACGATAGCTGAAATGGGCAAGGCAAGCCAGGCCTACGAATGGGCAGTTGTGCCGAGGAGAAAAAAGAAAAATGACGGTAGGGTGGTTAGATTAGGTTAGGTTTGAATTATAGTAGCACTAGAGCTACACGAGGGTTATTGGCGACGGGCGTCTTATTTTAGAACCACAGTCAAGTGACGAGCCGACACCTGAATAGACAACCAACGCAACCATTAAGGGCGACATCGTACGCATTGTTAGGATTTTGAAGGATATTTAACGTGCACTCCCTTACACGGGGTATTATTCGTTGGACATTTTTGGCTGCACGGACCGTTTATAGGTCGGCAGTTATTTTGGCGATGCCCGGAACCGAGCCTGGGACCTTTCGCATGCTAGGCGAGTGTCTAAACGACTGGGCTCCCCAGCCCCTGACTATAGGGTGGATGGCGCGCTTTAAATCCAGGCCTTTTCAACGAGAGACGGGTGCTTTACACCTTCTCGGGCAGGAGAATACCTGGCGGATGATGAATATTTAGGAAAGCTAAATGATTATTCCAGCCTCAAAAGGAGAATATAAATAACAAGGTTGGGCATAACTCGTTTAAAGGTGTAAATGATGCATAAGTGTCAAATGAAAAACCATAAAAAAGGGTTATCCATTCATATTCATCATAAAAAAAAATCAGAAACATTATTCTGGCGTTATATAAAATCAATCATCTTTATCTATACCTTTACCTATGGAAAAATCATCATCGAGATAGTTTGGTTCGACAGCGTTTCAACTGAGCATAATAAGTAAAGTAGCGAACGGCTACTCTCACAATTACTGCACAGATTGACAGACTGCAGCATTATTCACATGAATGAATTGAGGTTTTCCTAACGCGGCGCTTTGGTTATTCGCCCAGCTACACTCTTAAAACAAACACTCCTAATTTAACTCAGTCTGAGTGGATTTCACTCCTCTAGACTGGAAAATGCACTTATCCTTTTGGAGTGGATCCTTTGTGTGTTAAACCTCCGACAGGATCACTCCAAACGAGTGATTTTAACTCAGTCTGAGTAAATATGCATGCCTTTACGGTGTCGAAAATGCACTTCTCCAACTGGAGTGGATTTCACTCTTTTGTTTTAAGAGTGTAGTACAGTGGTTTCGACCCTCGCTTGCCAAAAGCGAGTGGGCCCGGGTTCGAATCCCGGGTAAGCCATGGATATTTGTGTTGTCCTGAGTACATGCGGAGAACGTGCTCGTTAAATCTGTTTGTCCGAAAGTCCTGTGGTCGGTCATTGCATAGTTTCCCATGGGTGCAGGTCGTTTGGAGAAAAATGCCCCTCCCCCTCAGCGACATGCCTAAATTGAGGAGGTGGCGCCATCTCGGAGTAGAAGTGAGACATCCACCCTCTCATGGATACTCAAAGGCTTGTGCCAACAGATGCTACTGCAACCCTCTTGCCTTCCAGGCCACGGCCGGGAGGCACACGACAACAACAACAACATTGCTTATATAACACATAAAGATTTGTTGCTTTAGCGCAATAGTTGAAATATATTTTGTTTCTTGATGTAACTTTGCTTTTTTTTTGCATACGTTTCATACGATAACAGAGTTGAAACACCTTCATTCAATACGAAGCTCTGAATTGTCTGTTCAAGTTGTTCATTGTGGATTCATTTTTATTATCAGCACCGATCTGTTTTCGGGGCTCGAACTTAGATCGAAATAAAAAAGGCTGTTGGAGAAGAGGTATACTCTTAAAACAAACGAGTGAAATCCACTCCAGTTGGAGAAATGCATTTTCGACACTGGAAAGGAGTGAATATTATCTCAGACTGAGTTAAAATCACTCGTTTGGAGTGATCCTGTCGGAGGTTCAACACACAAAGGATCCACTCCAAAAGGAGAAGTGCATTTTCCAGACTGGAGGAGTGAAAATCAATCAGACTGAGTTAAAATCGCTCGTTCGTTTTAAGAGTGTACGTCATTTTGTACCAGTAAAAGAGGCGAGGTGACTTAAAGGTTGGCTTTTATACAAATGTGTCAGTTGCGATGTTGTCACACCATTGTGGCGATTTAATAGCGACCCGTTTGTCACCTCTTAACAATGTTTGACCAACGTAATTGATGGGATGGTGTAAGAGTCCTCTAATTATATGCGCGTCGGCTTCTGCAGTGGTTTGGGGACATTCCCATTTGGGCTAGAATAAGACTTAGATGCTAGCTGCTCTAAAATAATAGCGAAAATCAGTTCACCGTTTGAAGCCATGGTTTGATATCTAAACAATACTTTGGCGAATGAATTGGGGTTATTTCTATGAGTAACATAGAGTCACTAATTATTGGTTCAATAAGACAGATGCTACCTATACAAATGATAATGCGAAAATCGATTCACCATTTGATACCATGCATTGACAATATAAACAACATCTTGGCGAATGATTGGACGCTATATCCATCTGCATCCTAGAGTTACTATTGGCTGAATAATTGTTAGATGTTAAAAGTTCTAATGAGGAAATGTTTGAAGCTTTGGATTGACAACCAAATCAGCATCTTGACGAAAAATTTAGTTCGATTTTCTTCAGGGAACCTAGAGTTACTAAGGCACTACTTAAGTGGACAGAGACGTGAGAAGATTGGTGTTGTGGTAACTTTCATTCTCCAAGGTCTTTATTCTGGTGAGCACACTCTCGCTTTGACTTTTCACAAAATTTCCTTTAGTCGAGAAATGAAAAAATTCGACATCTTGTAAAAACTATTATTGTCGTCATTCTTGAGTAAAATCGGTATTAAGTGACATACACCTACACTCTTAAAACGAACGAGCGATTTTAACTCAGTCTGATTAATTTTCTCACTCCTCCAGTCTGGAAAATGCACTTCTCCTTTGGAGTGGATCCTTTGTGTGTTAAACCTCCTACAGGATCACTCCAAACGAGTGATTTTAACTCAGTCAGAGTTAATTTTCACTCCTTTTCAGTGTCGAAAATGCACTTCTTAAACTGGAGTGGATTTCACTCTTTTGTTTTAAGAGTGTATTTGGCGACTTTCAGACCGCTTCACAATTTTACGTCTCCAAGATTCCACTTTATTAACACCTCCATTGATATTTTCGCCACCATGGGTTTAGTAATTGATACCTGCTTTTCCTTTGGCATGAAGAGGTTCAATATTTTACCACAGATAATGGATGGCCAGTAATTAAGTATATCGACTGCTGAAGATGGATCTTGACGGCTATGAAACTTGATGCGATGGACGCAGGAGATTGCCAGAGTTCATTAACCAGTTGACAGTGTTTGACATACCACATATTGGTTGAGTGGAGTCGTTCAGTATCTAAACTATAAAACACTAAACTCCTTGACAACCTTACTTGGGTAAAAACAAAGAGTGAAAATTCAGAGGGAAAAGCGGAGGTTGGCCCGTTAGTTGGAAACTCTTGTAAGGTAATATTTATATAAAATGTTCTGAATACAATGTAACCAAAATACACTTTTCATTGTGATAAAATTGCCAAATTTTCTCAAATACTATTCAAATCTGTTAGACCTGAAACGAAATCAATGTTTTAACCCTTTCAGTCCCAAAAATTTACTACACTACAGAAACATCTGATATTCACAAAATAAGCTTATTTTAGGTCAAATATACGAATTCCATAAGGAAAAAAATCCATTTAGGTTTTTTATATGGTTTTTGAAACAATGCCAAAATTCTTTAATTGTGGAAAACAACAAAATAAAAAATATATATATATATTATCTAAAAACACTTCGAGTTATATATTTTAAGGTATCTGACCATGTTATTAAAAAAAATTTAGTAATTATTTTAACCGAAATAGTTTCAATTGTGTTTTAAATATGTGGAACTGAAGTGAACTTATCAAAAATCAAGAGAAACGCTTGTTGACTATTTTCTAAACAAAAAAATAGTAGTTCTGACATCTATTGAGATTAAAGTAAAATTTTGTCTGATAGAACAAAGTGTGAAGAATCAAATGATGTGTGTTTGGATGTCATAGCGGGACATAAATATTTTGAAAAAAATATTGAAAGTGATGATGCCAAATGGCATCACTGGGACTGAAAGGGTTAAACGTGTTTACTGGATGGATTCACAAATAATTTATGGAACTTTTTACGTGCGTGGAAGGATCTGCTCCATAGCTTATTTCTATTTACCCAACTTAGGTTGGCAAGGAGTGTGAGTATGCTTCACACAAAGGTTCTGCACAAATGCACGTAGAGCATTAAAATTGTCGCCAAAAATCGTTCTAAAAATTACATGACGAAGCTTTGATTCTTGGTTAGTGGATCGCAAAGTTACAATTCAAATACCTACTTAACTAGTAGACAAATTCTGCAGAAGTGTTCAAATCGGATTTGGTTGAAATGTGATGTGTAAGAGTTTTACGTTGAATCGAATCCATTAAAAATACACTAAACAAATCGAATACTTTTTGCCTTTTTCTGCCATAAAAAAACTAGTTTTTTTTTATATTATCTTTGGTAAATGCAAATATTTCAATAAGCAAATACAGAAGCACTAGTGTGAGTTAATAAAAAAGTACTGTTCGAGTTTTCTTTTACAATCCAAGCAATGAATAAAAATATAAATTTCCTTATTCATTAGCTCAAAACTATTAAGAAGACAAAGGAAGCTGTGAAGTGCGTCGATAAAAGTTTGGTGAGAAAACACGTTAAATACGTATAATAAAATTACGTTTCGTTGCATTTACGGTACAGTTGTAACAAAAATTTAACTTATGTTTTCATTGGTAACTGTCTCTAGCAATATTTGCAAGAAAATTATTTGAAACATTAAAAAGCATATTTTTACCCTCTAATGCATACTGTTGCCGTTTGGAAACAAGTAACATAATCCACTTTATTCAATTAAAGTAGAGCTCCCTCTCGACAAATTTGCTTTTCTTCATCTATTACATTCCATTTTGAAGTTTAGTTACCGATAATCCTCATGGATGACAGTAGTAAAAAAAGTGTGTTCAAAATTAAAGAGTGAGGTTATTAGCTTTTGTGAACATACGTTTTTGGTATTCAAAGAATAATAATATTAGTACTAAATATACTGATAAATTGTTTTGAAAAATTAATCATAGTTAAAAAGTGTTATTTTGAAACATTTTTAGTAGTTTTCTAGTCATTATTATCAAAATTGGAATTTTGCAGCTTGTTTTTGTCGTATGGAAAAAATTTTAAAAATTGAAATTATTTAAATTCTATTGCAGTTAAATTTTTTTTAGTATTTTTCCCATAATGTGTGAGTATTAAAGATACATATATATTTTTTTGGGATGAAAATAAAAATTCATGCATTAGATGGTTAAAACTAAATATTCGAAATGGAGCTTATACATAATCAAGCTAAGAACTTACTGGAATGTTAATTTCACTTTCTCCAGCACGACAACTGACAAATTCTTACAATTCCCATCCCAGCATGACCATCATGATCTTCAACCTGCAAGACAAACCCAAAAAGATCATTAGCCCCTGAAAAACTAATACTCCCGCTACTTAGACATCTTACTAGGGATTCCAGAATTGGCTAATTGTAGCCTATTTGGCTACATTTGGATTAGCCTTGACTAAAAAAGTAAATGTATTGTGGATATAGTTATTTGGTTATCTTTGAGTGATACACAATTCGGTTGAAGTCCAATCTTGTTTTCACTATATGATATTAAAAATTTTAACTGAAATTTTATTTTTTAATTAAATTTTATTTCAGTAGCTGATGATAATAAATGACTGCTCCATACTGTAAAATTTTAAAATGCATAATTTTTAAAAATTATGTAAGTTGCTGGAAAACCTGGCAATCCGATAATGCGTGTTGTACGTCTGTATCTCTTAGATTAGAGGGTTCAGTTTATAAAAGAATTATAATTATTTCCATTTTAATCTTTAATATTTTGGGTTAGCTTTTATTTAGAAAGAAAAAAATCACGTCTTAATATGTCCTTAATATGTATGTGTATCCATAATGTTTGTATGACGCCATGCTTTTATCTATTCAATATTAAAAAAGTCTACACTCTTAAAAAAACGAGTGAAATCCACTCCAGTCGGAGAAGTGCATTTTCGACACAGGAAAGGAGTGAATATTAACTCAGACTGAGCTAAAATCACTCGTTTGGAGTGATCATGTCGGAGGTTTAACACACAAACGATCCACTCCTAAAGGATAAGTGCATTTTCCAGACTGGAGGAGTGAAAATTACTCAGACTGAGTTAAAATCCCTCGCTCGTTTTAAGAGTGTACGCAAGGGAAGAATTGCACTAGAAGTTAAAATTGGCTAATTTTGAAGTACATCAAACTTGACTATTTCTTTAGAAATTCCATCCAGCAGCCATGAACCTTTCTTGCCATCTGACATCACGACGAGTTCAAGGTCGGCCCCAACAGGCCATCTGCCACCCACAAATGAAGTCGTCACTGACCGCCAACTTCTTTGACGTCTCCTTCAAGTCAAAAACCACCCCCAAAGCAGAAATGAGGGACCATTTATAATTTCCCTCAGACCCCAGCGGGGGGCTAAACCATCAATGAGAAAATGGTTCCTTCAGAAAATATCGGTAATAGAGGGCACGAGCCTTCCTGCCTGTACCACACTAGACAATGGAAGAGGAAAGGTGTTGCTGGCAAAGTCTTGCTTGACCACAATGACGCTTGACCACAATGAACAGCTCTTGACCGAGTTACGGTATTGACCGTTTGGTCTATGTGGTCCGCTAGGTATTGTATCGTAGTGAATGGAGTTATGGTTTCGATTGGTTTGATTGAATAGCCCGTATATTTGGCGATAGTTCGCTGTTTCTCACGAAGTTTTCTTTCGGGATTATATATTGGTTTCTCCCTTAAGAGGGAATTGGGACCCAGTAGAAGGTTCTCAAACCTAAGTCTTCACTCTGGCAATTCAACGTAAAAAAAAATAAAATCCAAATTACCTCGGCTGTATTGAATATTTTTACAAATGGCTCTATTATTAAAAATATAGCTAACTTAAACGTCTTTATAATACTACTTTTTGAAATTGATCTGAATATTTTTTAAAAATTTTCAATAACTGATTTTACAAAAAAATGTCAGATGAATGAATATCCAAAAGTTTCATTTTCATAGATTTTTTTTTGTGATACAACTCAATCTACACTGCTACAACTAGAGTGAGTATACATGTAAGGAAAAACAGAGGTGGGAATTTTTCCAGCATTAGTTTGGAGCAACAAAATTTAGCTTGTAGTACAGGAAGTACGAAATTGTAGCAGAAAAATTTTAAAAAAAAATACAATTATCATAAAAACTAAAACTTAAGTAGCCTAACATTTTTAATAAATATAAAGTTATAATTAATAACAATTGGGGCGCTGGCAGCGCAGAATTTCCACCTCTGGTAAAATTACCGGCAACTCGAATTCTCATTTGGCGACTGAAATGCGCAATCTTCCATGAGCCTTTCAACAATCACCCAAAGGGTTACAGTTACCCATTGACGACCAATGCGAACTTCAGGTAGCAATGAAGACATATGAAAAGGAATCAAAGGTCGCAGATGAGGGGGCGTTAGACACGCTCAGGGGGCGTAGATTTCTCACACCCCATATCCCGACATGCATCTTACTGGAACATGTTCCGAATTCAAGAAAGTATAAAAGGGTATGAAAGCGGGAGGATGTGTGAATGGATAAATTCAATTTTTATGATCCACTGAACTTTTATTATACTTGTTTTCAAATTCTTGTGAATTCCAGAACTTGTAATTTGCTATTTACTAGCTGTTATACCCGACGTTGCACGGGTAGAGGTGAAAAAATAATTTAACAGTCAATTTGAACAGTTATTTAAAGTTTAATCAACGAAATATACTTAAAAAATCTTTTAAAAATTATAAAATAAAACTAAATAAACAATCCGTGAAAACGTGCAGTTGAAGGAGCAATAATCCTCTAAGGTCTAATGGAAAAACGTTCGAAGCGATAGAAGGAATGGTCTGATCCGAAAAATTCTTAGCCTATGTCTGTTCCGGAGATGAGATGAATTTTTGTACCAAATTTCGTGACGATCTGTTGCTTGGTTCTTTAAATCTCGTGTCTACAAACAAACAGACAAACGGAAGTTGCCTTTTATGTATATAGATCTTGAAGTGATAGTTTGCGTTCTAAAATAGTAAGCATATAAGTTGACATGTTTAGTAAAAAGGCAAAGATAGTGTTGTTAGGCCCATTTCAGTCTTTTAATTTTCCTGATTTTACCCTGCAATACCAGTTTTTTTAAATATATTGTTGCATTAACGGACGCTGAAGCTAAAGTTTAATGGTTTCTCTCTACGAAAATCTAGGAATTGGTACTTTTGTCTTGGAAATCAGTAAAAATGCGTAAAGAATAATACGTTCAGAAGTGTTAAAGACATGTTCCATCTATTGAAAATAAAAGAGATTCAAAGGAATTGTTTAACCCTCTAATGCATACTGTTACCGTTCGGTAACAAGTTACATAATCCACTTTATTCTATTAAAGTAGACCTCCCTCTCGACAAATTTGTGTTTTTTTCATCTATTACATTCCATTTTGAAGTTTTAGTTAATAATAACTCTCATAAATGACAGCAGTAAAAGTGTATTCAAAATTAAAAAGTGAAGTTTCTAACTGTTGTAAAATTACGTTTTTGGCAGTATTCAAAGTATAATAGTATTAGTACTAAATACATATAAATTGTTTTGAAAAAATAGTTATTGTTAAAAAGGGTTATTTTGAACTATATTAAGTAGTTTTCTAGTCATTATTATCAAAATTTGAATTTTGTAGTTGGTTTTTGTCAAATGGAAATTTTTTTAAAAATTGAAGTTATTTAAATTCTATTGCAGTTAAATTTTTTTCAGTATTTTTCCCATAATGTACGAGTAGTAAGGATACATATATATTTTTTGGGCATGAAAATAAAAATTCATGCATTAGAGGGTTAAACAAAAGGCGCGTTTACATGAGCCATCGAATCAATGGAAAGCCAAAATCCCCT
This sequence comes from Hylyphantes graminicola, assembly GCA_023701765.1. Classification (NCBI taxonomy): domain Eukaryota; kingdom Metazoa; phylum Arthropoda; class Arachnida; order Araneae; family Linyphiidae; genus Hylyphantes; species Hylyphantes graminicola. The sequence continues at coordinate 56,383,819 of CM043118.1, read as the reverse complement.
TTGGGGGAAAAAGAGGTCGAGCAGGACTTTTAACCCAAATGAAAGTCTGTGGCCGAATCCGTGGTATGAAACATCAAACCCTTCATTGGAACCCCAATGAACCCTGCAATTCTGGTTCTGATTGGGCGAAAATCCCCAAGAGGAAAAAATCGCTGAGCTTTCTCTTCAATCCATTGGCTCATGTAAGCGCCTAAAGAATATATCTATATTGTTATAAGTAAGAATAATGCAAGTTTTGATCCGCAGCTCTGAAATGGCCCTATGAGTAAAAAAATATAAAAGAAGAAAGTCAAAACTAAGGTTTTATGCTTGGGGCCAAAATTATCATATTCGTCTGCATCTGATATTTCTTATTAGGTAATCGAAAGTAAAATTTGAAACCATGTCTACATCTCTTTAGCTGTATGACCGGTTCCACTCACTACCTCCCCCCTAGACCGGACCACCCCAAGACATTCTGCTTTTTTTCTCATCACTCAGGTGTGAATAGCACACCTTACTTCGCCATTTTATAGTTTCGTCTCGTCACGACTCTTTTACACAAACAAAACTGGCACAATATTTAGTGCTCAGCGTCGATAAAAAAAAAAAGCCGTCACTTAGAACTCGTCGTTAAACGCTTTGAAACCGCTTCCGCTTGTGGTACTTTCGGCTATGCCAAATATTTAGGTGTAACGAGAACATAAAAATGGTCGTAATATCTTGGTTTGATGGCCCAATGGAGTTCAGAAGAAGATATGGAGGGGCTGCCTTGCAAAAACCAATACGAAAGATGGTTTGACAATTGAAGCTATCAATCGCTGTGTAGTAAGCCCAAGCTAACGCTGTCGGCGAAGTATTTGGTGCTATTCTAAAGATGAGTTGGTATTGCTTACTGCCTTACTACACTCCTTGCCAACCTAAGTTGGGTAAATAGAAATATGCTATGGAGAAATCCTTTTGCGCATGTAAAGAGTTCCACAAATTATTTGTGAATCCATAAAGAAAACATGTTTTAAATATTATTTTCGTTTAAGGTCTAACAGATTTGAGTATTATTTGAGAAAATTTGGCAATTTTATCAGAATGAAAAGTGTATTTTGGTTTGACTGTATTCAGATCATTTTGTATGTTAATATTACGTTACAAGAGTTTCCATCTAACGGACCAAACGCGCTCTTTTTTCTGCCTTTTTACTCTTTGTTTTTACCCAAATTATGGTGGCACGGAGTGAAATGAAAATTATAATTACAGCGCATTTTTCTTGCCTGTGAAGAAAATAACTACCATTTTGTATAAATTCGGGTCTCGTGCTATTCACTGACAACAGTGCAAATATTCATTTTTGAATTTTAATTAACGCTTTTTAAGGAATAAAATGGAGTGTTTCAGCCATGAACTGATAATAGGCGCGTTTACATGAGCCATCGAAACCATGGAATGAAGAGCAAACTCAGCAATCTTTCACTGTTGTGGATTTTCGCTCAGGCATAACTCTAATTGCAGGATTCATTGGGGGAGGGGATGGGGGTTCACAAACCCTCCAGTGAAGGAGGGTTTGATGTTTTATTCCATAGATTCGGCCACAGACTATCATTTGGGTTAGAAATCCTGCTCAACCCTTTTTTTTCCCAATGGGGTTTTTGGCATTCCATGGATTCGATGGCTCATTTAAACGCGCCGATTGAGTGAGTGGTTTGTTTGGGCTTACAAGGGCTGCTTGGCGACTTCCTAACGGCTTCACTTTTTTTACGCCAAGAAACTCCATCTTAATTCTATGGTCTGATAGCCTTTCGGCTTCGACCCTTGGCGGTTATAAAGCCGGTTATGTCTGTGGCCCTATGTATGGCTGAATACTTCACCGGTTGAAGAAATACTGTTATGGTACAAAATAAAACTGAGTATGGTACATTACTGTATTTCTCTTATTTTTTACGTGTTGTACTAGAGTTCGCACAATGGCTTGTGTTCGCGAGAGTTAGGAGCTAATAAAAGTAGACTGCGGAGTGGGGAACTGGGTTTATTACTGACCCTATATAATATGATTTCAAAAACTGAAGATCTGCCATACTTTGCAATAGGTTATAAAAATTTCAATGGGTAAAATTTATCAATTATTTCCAATTATTTTACTAATTTCAATATAAATAGTTAGTCCTTAGACTTAGCAACCTGCACTTCCGTTGTCTGTCTATACAAAATGATGATAGCATAAAATTTATTTCACCAGAATATAACTTCAGAGTAGCAAAATCAAATATACTGCTCAAAGCAATTAGGGGAGCACTTTGAGTACATTTTTTTTAACCCTTTCGGTTCCAACTTTTTATTTTTTATTCTAAAAATCTAAAATTTGTTAAATAGATTCATTATGCATCCATAATAAAATGGTAAAAAAACGGGAAAGGGAGATCTTAATTTTTAAACAAAAATTTATGGGGGGGGGGGGGAATTGTAATCATAACTTTTGAATAAATAATAACAATAATTACTTCAAAACTTTATCTGAAAAAAAGGCAAAATCAATTTTTAAACAACTAAGAAGAATTTAGGGTCTATTTATTTCAAAAATATTTGGTGGAGAATTTTATTTTACCATAAATTTCATATTTTCATTTAATTAAAACAAACATTATTAAATTCTTCAAAAGACGTGATTCTTCCTTCTAACGAAAAATAAGTCCTTGCTGTGAGGGAGAAAAAATCAGCTGATAATTCCAAATGGAATCATTGAAGGGTGAAAGAGTTTACACCATGTGCTCCCCTAACATTGTTTTGAGCAGTGTCTAACGGATGACGCCATCTTGAATAATCAGCAAAGTGTAGATCGTCGGATGCTTTCAATATGCTAATTAAAATATACATTGTAACAAGTTTAATTTACCAGTTGTAACAAGTTTAAAAACTCTTATTGAATCTCATTTGTTCTTTTTTTTCCTAATTTGATTTGACTATAATTTATTCATGATTGTTAGAATAATTGTATTATAATCTAGTGTGAACGGAAACTTCTTTTAAATGGCTTTCAGCTGGCCATAAGGAAACTTATTTTTAAAACCATGGGGTTTTAAAATAATAATATTTTTCGGTCGTTTAATCATCTTGACAGTTTGACAATAGATCGATATCAATTAAACTGTTGATTGTTGGGTTTGGTTAAAAAAACATGACCAAGGATATATTTTTCTATTCGGGTGGCTTTTTCAATTAGTTAGGAAAGATATTAAATATGTAGTTACTTGTACTTTTTGACTTGTTAGCAGGGCATGATCTAGGAAAACTCAGACCATAGGCACAACAAATTTTGGGGGAAACTTTACGGGAAATTTAGTACATTATTGCTCATAATGAAGATGCTACACTCTTAAAACAAAAGAGTGAAATCCACTCCTACAGGACAAGTGCATTTTCGATACTGGAAAGGAGTGAAAATTAACTCGGACTGAGTTAAAATTAACTCAGACGGATTAAAATCACTCGTTTGGAGTGATCCTGTCGTAGGTTTAACTAAACAAAGGAGTGAAATCCAGCCCTATAGGAGGAGTGCATTTTCGACACTGGAATGAGTGCAAATTAACTCAGACTGAGTTAAAATCGCTCTTTTGTTTTAAGAGTGTAGTTGGTCGATTGATCATATTTTTGCTACCATTTTATCGTCTCATTTATAACATCAACCAAACCAATCACGTTAGGTTAAGGTCTGAGTCAAAGTCAAGCAAAAAAAATAGTATGGGGTCACAGAAAATTTTACAATTTACTGAAATTTTGAGGGTCTAAAGCATTTAGCACAATAGGAACTAAAATTTAGGGGGCTCCTTAAATTTGGGAGCCTAATGGTAGATCTGGGCATGGTCTTCAGCAGGGGTTTCAAATCATCGGGCAAAGATGTACCCAGGATATGATCCAGGGAGTGTAAGTAGAATTTGGGGAGCTCCATTTTCTGAATTTTAGTTTTTAGAATTAAAGTTTTGGGGATCTACATCATTTAGCAAAAAATAGGAACTAAAATTTAGGGGGCTCCTAAAATTTGGGAGCCCAAGGGCACAGTTCTAACGATCGTTATAATATATCAGGCCCCGATTGTTAGTTAGAATGAAACTCATGAACTTGAACTGTTACAGAGCCTTATCTATCGACAATTATAACCAGACTTGCGACATATACACATAAAGGGAATGAGGATTTCTAAGGACGTTTAGTGTAGTCACACCGACATTTATACTAATTGCCCAGAAATCCCCATACTGTCTGCCTAACAACACAACTTCAGCTGCCAAGCAAATCCAGGCCTAACTATTTAACACCCGGATTGAAGGTGGTTGGGGGGAGCCCAGTCAGTTATGGCTCCGACGACTAATAATCCGTAGTGGGAGTGCACGTTACATATGCTCCAAAGTGCCAACGCAGCGTGCGATGTCGCCCTTAACTCTTTCAGTCCCAGTGATGCCATTTGGAATAATCCTGTTTCTGATCATAATTAAAAACAATAATAAGGGCTGACACCTATTGGGATAAATAAAAAATATTTTCTAATAGAAAAAAATTGAAGAATCGAATGGTGTTTTTGATATCATAAATGTCTATAAACGATGAGAAAATATCTGAAATGATGAGTCAAATTGTCAACGGGACTGAAAGGGTTAACGGTTGCGTTGGGTGCCTACTCAGGTGTAGCCTGGTCACTTGACTGTGTTTCTAAATTATGAAGGCCCTCGCCAATAGCCCACGTGTAGATCTAGTGCGACGATATTCAAACTAGCCAAACCTAAAAAAAGCCAAACCTAACTGGCATTGGAAGGTCTAACCGGCTGGGAAGCCCAGTCGGTTAAGGCGTTAGTCTTGCATGTGAAAGGCACCAGGTTCGGTTCCGAGCATCGCCAAATTAACGGCCGACCATTTAAACGACACGTGCAGCCATATGTCAATATGCTCCCTTACCCTATATTTCATATTAGGTAATTGAATGTAAAAACACTAAAACAATCTATACCAAGTCTCCAAAATCAATCCACATATACCACCACCACCAAATTAAAGGGCGAAACTTTGCCCAACCGATAGACTGCCCTAAAGCCGTTCCCTAACTAGCCGCGCCTATGCGTTATATCATTGTCGATTCAGACCTTGTGCCTCGGCAAACATTTGATTATTCATAGCTTTATAGTGGCTTCCCGCAGACCACCCTAATTTAGTCCTCAATGTCGACTTCGGCCACAGAGTTGAGAAGAAGATAAAGATGCTATTGAGCATAAAACCAATATAAATATGGGTTCGCCAACTGAAGCCATGGATCGCTGTGTAGTAAGCCTCCTAATCAGGGCCAGATCTACCATAAAGCCTGTTATACCAAATTTTATGGGCCCCTAAATATTAGTTTCTATTATGTTAAATGCTGTTGATTACCAGAATTTCTGTAACTTAAAAAAAAAAAATCAAGACCCCACTTAGTTTATAGATTGATTTTGACTGAGACATTGATCTAAAATGAATGGTTTGATCGATATTAAAAAGAAGCTGATTAGGTATAAGGGAAAAAATAAAATACGTCGGCCCACTAGCACCCTCATTACGGGCAAATGCACAAGTTTTTCGGTAAAGTAGCCCTAAAATTTGCTTTGCCTAGTTTGAGTTTTCCTAGATCATTCCCTAAATAAACTCTATCGGTGAACAATTTTTAGCATTTTTTTATTTATAAAGTCGTGTTTACGCAGGCTTACTACATCGAATTGGCGATTTCCAAGTCATTAATAAAAACCATAAATTACAACTCATTTTTATTACCTGTGAAGTAAATTACTACCAGCTATAGTGTACATTCAGATAGCGTGCTACAGCCTACAACTGCGCAGTCATTTTTGATTTTTAATCAATTCTTTAAGAAAAATGATATTGATGCTTTTTAAATTGAATGAACGCTGAGTGAGTGTTTTGTTTGGGCGTACTATACCGACCATAAGTTTGCAGCATAGAAATGTACTAGGCGGAGGAAACTGCGTAAACAACGCTGCTGGCGCCGAAATTTCGCCTGCTCCTATTGGTTGCTCCTTTGACCCTGATATCCGTGTGCCCTGTTGCGTCAAAGTCGAAGGAAAAAATAATTAAAATTACACTCTAACTGAAGCTAAACTAATAAAAATAAATTTATGCCTTGAAATAACAAATAAAATTGTTTATTGAATGTGGAACACCTTTTTTTATTCGATTCTCGCACTCGAAAATGAGAAATATTTATCCTTTTTCTCGTAGAACATTTGTAACTGCAAAATTAATGTCGGTTTCGGGGGCTACTTGGCGCCTTTCGCATGGCTTCACTTTATGTCGCGTCAAGCATCTTTTATCCTCTTATCTCTATGACTTAGGCTAACCGAAAGTGTTTTAGTCGGTGGGATTCGTTTACACGGTAAATCATTCGATTAGGCGTGAAGAACCGCTTCGAGTGCTGTAAACTAAAGGCCAGACAGTGCTTTATTTTATTTTTTTACTTTTCGACTAACCGTAAAAAAATGTATTGATACTTGGGTGTAGTCTGGTATTCATGACTGCGGCTGATAATGTTAGGTTTGATTCAAATAAAAATTCATATGATATCATCTAAGTTAGCGTGAAATGTTGTCGTTGTGAAATTCTTCAAGGGCTTTGAATGAGATATCAAGCGATATTATTTTATTTTTCAATACTTTTAAAACGGTTTTTAATATGTTTTTGGATTTTTAGATTTAGTTTTTTATCCATTTATGTCTATTGCTAAAATCGTTTTTTTTTTACTTTGAATTATAGGGTAACAAGTAGAGTGATTGGCACATTGAAACAGTGATTAGACTGACCAACTATATTTGTTTTCACAAAAATCATTCAATAAATAAAAATAAGATGCTTAGAATAATCAAACCCCCAGAACACTGAAAAAAAGTTAATTAGCTTGATATTATAGTAGATTTTAATAAAATAATCCTTTTTTTAATTAAATAATGTGAAATACAATTTCATGACCGCATTGCATTAAGGTAAAAAAAATCCGTCATGACATTTTGTGTTTTCTACCCGCTCTGGAGGGTGCTGTCTCCAAAAGTGTTTTCGGAACATTGGTTCTTCTGTCAGACTGCCTATCTGAAAGCCCGTTACTGCTTGAGCTAAAAGTGCTTGAAGTTATGTATTCCCTATAAGGTAGTTTCAATAGTTGCATTTAAATGTATTGATTTATTGAGTGGCCATTGAAAATAGTGTGATGGTCCTCTTTCCAATTGTTTTGCAGCTTAAAAATAATTGGTATAAAATATGAAACAATCAGCAGTGAAGTTGCCAACGGGTAGTGTAAAGAAAAGTCTTGTGGTTTTGCACACCCCTAGGGTTTTAAGGAATTTCCTACTTTTAGCAATGATTGACATTCTAAATGGTACGAAAGATTTAAAAAAGTATAATATACCTATCGCTTTAAAATCAAAAATACTTGGAGATCTTAGTGGAAGAACGTGCTAAGTGACATTTTTGAAAAAATTTAGATTTTTGCATGTATGTACATATTATTCTATTCTTTAAAGATAACAAGTTTCCCGTGTTTCCCCAAACTTAAAATTAAGTATATTTTTTATCGTTTGCAAGTACCGTTTTTAACGGATTTAAATATAAGTGCAAACGAAACACTTAGAAGCTCATTTTCTCGTTTTCACCTTTTTGTCACTTAGCACGCTCTTCCACTAAGCTCTTTAACTGTTAAATTTGAGATACTGTGGAGAGTTAAGAACGATCAACCCTGGAAATTTGAGCTAGCCAAAGATAAACAAGATCGTGTGTTCCCTCCTCACCTGTGGTAAAAAAAAAATCCACATAAAAAGCAAAGTGAAAAATATTCCACGCACCCATTAGCAAGCTTGGGGAGATAAACCTCTTATTAAAACTTGATCACGTCGGGTTCTGTTACCTACAAGTTGTTTTAACTCCCCCTCTCCCCCCTAAAAATAACCAAATCGCTAAAGGTGATGGAGTAGATCAAACATTTGTAATGACGCCGGAAAAACGGCGTAAAAATTGACGCATGTTGATAAGGTCGTTGTACAGGGTGTCCGTAAAAGAATGTTCAAGTTTCAAATTGCAATAGTATCAGCTGTAATCGTTCGACGGTTGTGGTTGAAGGCGAAGAATAAAGATTAACTCCAACAGTTTATGATAAGCGCATGCTCTTGTATTGCTATATCATTTTCACAGTTGCACAGGCTGTTGCTTCCATTACTCCAGACTTGCTGCAGACAGTATGGGAATAATTGAAATGGTGTATTGGGAATATGGTGAAACATTTCACCATACAGCCGTTGCAGCTACTAGGAACCATTATTATGGTGAAAGCAAGCACTAAATTTTTAACAGTGTACATAGAGGCTATCTTACATTCTATGCACGAGCAACCTATCGAATCCAATAAAAAAACTTAATCTCCCACACCCATTTGAGCAGCTCAATAGAAAATTGGCACATCTCTATTATTGAACAAAGAACACAGACCTTATTCCATTAAGGTTCACTCCCTCCAGGTAAGATTTATTCTATTTTACATCCTATCATTTGACTTTATTCCCTTTAGGTAAGGGTCCATTTAGGCAAGATTTATCCATATCATTTGATATCTAACACAATGTTTATCCCTCTTGACCCATGACCCCCTTCTTAAGGGTCAAGACGTGTTCTAACAAGGGATAAATGTCAACTATGTTGACTCTTGGAGAAAAAAAACCGTTTGGCAAACACAATTTCGGGGTGGATTAGAACGGACACACAAGCGGGGGTGGAGAATGGGACGATAAGTGCCTTTTGAGAGTTGGTGCCTCAAAGGTGGCATCTGCTTTTGATGTGAAGCGAAGTTTAACGGGGATTTGGTTTGTTTAGCGGTTCATGTAACGGTCTGTAATGCATGGTGGAGCAAATAAAAGTGTGCCCGACTTCATGCGGTTTCAATAAATTTTCTTGCCAAACATCGCCCTGCATTTGTAGCTATACACTCTTAAAACGAACGAGCGATTTTAACTCAGTCTGATTGATTTTCACTCCTCCAGTCTGAAAAATGCACCTCTCCTTTTGAAGTGGATCCTTTGTGTGTTAAACCTCCGACAGGATCACTCCAAACGAGTGATTTTAACTCAGTCTGAGTTAATATTCATTCCTTTCCAGTGTCGAAAATGCACTTCTCCAACTGGAGTGGAATTCACTCTTTCGTTTTAAGAGTGCATACCGGCGCAACTTTGATTCGGGCCAACCTTTGATATAGGCTGCTCAATATTAAGAAAACGCCAATACAGATGCCAGATACCCAGGAGACATCTAATTGGCTCTTTCTCCAACTTTGGTACTTGTTTTTTCTAGCTTTTAACGATTCATTAACTAGCATTTAGCGATAAATTTCTAAATGCGTTACTAAATAATAAAACTTTCATATTTGTTCCGCCATTTTGGCGAAGTCATAATTAGCCGCACTTTTTGAGATCGCTTAGCATTGGAAGAAGTCCGTCCAGTATGTATTATAGATCGTTGGGTTTACCTCCAATTTCCAAGGAACTCTCAAACCTGGTACAGCCAATTAGTTTTTAGATGCGCTGACACTAACTAGATGGATACTCGATGTTTTTTTTTTTATTTGTAAAATTGAGTGTATAATAGTTTTAAGTTTAACAAAGATTGATCCTCCGTTAGTCATGAAGTGTTATGAAAATGAGGTTATGAGTTATCGTACTTCAGTCGTCGTGGGGGTCCCATAAAAGACTGTCTTTACTGGTACTGAAGTCTGGATCGAACCCTGAATACATTACAAGAAAGTCCATGCATATTTTATTCAAAACATGGTAATACTATTTCAGCTACAAACTGGATAATTATCAAGTATATTGCCTTATTCTGAAGCTGCTTATGTGCCAAAAAAATGCCAATATTTTGTAATATTTTAACAAATTCCAGGTTAGATTGTAGTTCTACACTTTTAAAACTGAAAATTTCAGTTTGTCACTTTCATGCATATTTCATACTCAGAGTAAGTGTCGAATCCGGTTGCCAGCCTTGCCATTTGACCCCGGTTAAAATTCAACGAGGTTGAAGTTATATGTTTTTCATTTGTATATGTTTCTATGATTTTTACCCAATAAAGTGAAGCTCATAAAATTATGCTCAAAAGGTCCTGAATTTAAAAGGCAATTTTATAAGCTAAATGACATAAAGCCACAAGAAACTTAAAACATCTCATAAACTGTCTCCTTTATTATATTTGAACATAATTTGTACACAGAATCAGTTCACATAAGTTGTTATTCAACAAATGTTTTATATTTTATGTGTCACCCACAATTTTCTCCACATAACTTGCCTAATGCGTAAAGTCCACTATCCTTTCAAAATAATTTTTAAACGTAAATCAATCGTTTACGAACGTTGTATTCGGCACACTGCCCTACATAAAAACCAAAGAACGAACCGCAGAAAGTTTTTGTCGCACAAAACCATGAAATCGAACACCCTGGCCACAAAATTCTTCTTTTCAACTGACCACGGATCGAATTTCGCTTCTGCCAACGTCCAGCCTGTCCCTTTGTGTCCAAGAAGAAGAATTCGAACACGTCCGAAAAATTGCGCCATTTTCACGCGCGCATCGAATTTCCGATTCAACAAAAACGCAACAGGTAACAATGGCGGCGTCAGCAGGTCCGAGAAATTTCGTTCTTTATTCATTTTTATTCCACATTCAGGAACCCCTGTGTCGTGTTTACACTTGGCCATTGAACAGTTTTTCCGTCAGGTCGGGTTCCAGCCCTTTTCTATATAACACAGTTCACGCCTTCGTGAATTTTATTGATATATGGTCGTGCTCCTGAAAAGTGATCCAGTCTCAGAGATGGCACCACGCTATGCGACTGGACGTTTTTAATTGTCTGGGCCTGAGTCGCGTTATACCTTTCAGGGAACATAATATTCCAAAGGGGAGTGCCCGTCGAATCGCTCGTAATTTATGGTTCCTTCCACCAACAATGGCGTCGGTCGGACTACACGATGAAAATTTCAGATCCTTTGAACTTAATTTTAACACATGGATAAGTTTTTGTAATGGTTCGTAGGAAAATACACATTTATTAAACTTATTTTTTCGCCATTGGGAAGTGTAGGAATGTGTGCCGAAAATGTTAAAACTACCTTCACTTAATAAAGCGCTAAAACGTTTCACCACTAAACAAACTACCATTTATATGATAATGGGTTAAAGTTATGCTATAGCAAATTTAAAATCACAAATTTAAGATTTCAAAATATTTGGTTTCTGCTAATAATCTTCATAGATGACACAAGTAAAAGTGCATTCAAAATTAAAGAGTGAGGTTATTAACTGTTGTGAAATTACGTTTTTGGCAGTATTCAAAGTATAATAATATTGGTTCACTAAATAAAATAAATTGTTTTGAAAAATTATAGTTAAAGAGGGTAATTTTGGAATATATTTAGTAGTTTTCTAGTCATTATTATCAAAATTGGAATTTTGTTGTTGGTTTTTATGATATGGGAATTTTCCTTAAAATTTAAATTCTAATGCAGTTAAATTTTTTTCAGTATTTTCCCATAATGTTTGAGTATTAAAGATACATATATTTTTTCGGAACGAAAAATTTCATGCTTTAGAGGGTTAACTAAATATTCTTCCAACGAATCAAACTTTTCGAATATGAATCATGACTGTTTTCTCGTTTGGGTAGGGCACAATCTTCGAATGCCTTGCCCATAATCGAAACATAACCTTAAGATTATGCAGATTGAGATTGTCCCCCATTTATGCAGAAGCAACTGCGATTTGAAACTTGAAAGATGTAAATTGAAATATAATTGTGTTACGCATTTGTCATGGTCTAATGTAAAGATTATTTTATAACAGGAGCTTCCATTTGATTGTTTGATCATAATAGATACTAAAACAATGTGTCCACCTAGGAATAAATTAAAGTAAAAATGTTAGTTGCACCTTGTGTAAAATTCATTTAATATCAAGCTATTGATGAACATCAAATATTCCGAGCGTGTTATGGGCTCTTTAACCCTCGAAGGAGAACAAAGATATAAGCCTGTCACTGCCAGGCTTTTCCCAGCAACACACAGTTTTTTAAAATAAAATTTTATAAATTTACCAAATTTTAAAATTATAAGTAAGAAGTATCATTTATAATCATCAGTCATGTATTTCTATAATCTGTTGAGTTATTTAGGATATAAACAATCTACAATTGGTTTAAATCATTTAAAATCTTGCAATTAAATAGTCTTTTATTTAGAAACTTTTACGGTGAAAAAAAAATTGCCAATGGCGCACGTAATCTTATCATTCATTTCGACTGATACTATTTATTCACATAAGGTGGAATGGGCGTGCTGGATCGAGGTCTCCAAACTTAAGTGCCTCCATGTTAATTCAAAGAGAAGAAAACTTTTCTCTGCCTCATTTCTGCGGCTGTATTGAATATTTTTACGAACGGTTTTTATTTAACTTACTGGTCTCTATAATCCCACTTTCTAAAATTGCTTCAAATACTTTTAGTAAAATTATTTAAAACAATAAACGTAGATAACTTACAGGTCTCTATAACCCCACTTTTTAATATTGCTTCAAATACTTTTAGTAAAATTATTCAAAATATTCGAACCAATTTCGATAAGTGGGATTATCGGGCCCTGTAAATCAGCTACATTTATCACATGAAGAAATCCGTTTGTAAAAATAAATAACAGCCGGAGAAATGTGGCAGAGAAAATAGTTTTTTCTCCATTGGATTAACACTGATGCACTTTGCATTGGAGACCAGCGATCCAGCGCGCCCATTCCCACTTAAAAATACAGAACGTGTTACAGAAGTTTTTTCTTAAAATCAATCTCAATTATGATTGGTTGATATCATTTGAACATTTTGCAATTGGACTTCTGGACCACCCTCTAATTGGAAACTACGGGTTAAATGATAAAAGCGTATTGCAAAGGCACTAACCCGTTTCCATAGACTGATTTTGAAAGATTCACTTCCTAAACCTAGTATTAAAAAATATCAATCATACATTTCCTAACCCTCACATGATTCGTATTCAAGGAGAGTCCGTTTAATATCGAAAAAAAAATATCATTGCAGGTTCGAGGTATCGTTCTATCAAGAGTTATATTTCGTTCGCTAGACATTCCAAACTTGTTCTTTGACTGTTGATATTCTTAAAGAACAGCTATTTCAATCATTACACCGGGGGTTCCCAACCGGTGGTAAGCGGGAAAATTTCAGGTGGTAAGCTTGAGTGAGCAACATGATGTTATTAATAGCTTTTGTACTCACGAGCAGTGAAAACGCAAACATATTACTCATTATTTTAAACGTTAACATTATTTTAAAGAGAAATCTTTATTAACTTCTGGATCGGATGTAAAACCAAGTATCCTTTTAACTTCCGACGAGCTCTGCTATTCTTGATGCCATTTGTTACGAGTTTCTTGTGTGAGAATGGATTTTTTGAACTCTTGTAAATAAAAAATAAACTTAGAAGCAGAATAAGTGTTGAAGAGGACTTTAGAGTTAATTTACTCCTATATTGTTGATATTAAGTTAATTTACTTCTATAATGTTGATATTTTAATCACAGGAAAACAAGAGCTATAAAAGTATATCTTGTATTATGATAATTTTTTGCAGAGTTAGTACTATCATTTATTTGTATGTTTTTAGACATGGTGGGTAATAAATAAAAATGTTAATACCATTTTAATCATTTTATTTCTCCTTTATTATAAGCATATGTTATAAATAAACAAATATGTAACCAATTATAACCATTATAAACGAATTTTTCCTCAGGAATATAATTCAAATAGCCTTTGAACACTTTTAGGAGAGTAAATATTATGACTTTATAAAAATATTTAGGTCTGATGGTACGCCAAAATTTGTCCAGTCAATAAACATGCTGGATTTTAATTAGTGGCCGGACAACCAATCAGATGTCAGATAGCTTCCTACTAGATGAGAGGAAGTCAGTGTTGCCAATCCATCCAGTGGAATGATTTTTAATCCTTACTTTTTAAATGTATTTATTAACTGTTCATTCACTGGGGCCCGTTCATTCACCGGTCAATCTACCCTACTGTGATGAAGTGACTTTCTCATAAAAATAGTACTTTTGATAATGACTGACTTTTATATTTGAACTGAAGGGATTTAACGAATGTGTATATAAATCGTGGTTGCCTTGGCGACAGAATTGTCAGAACTTGCTGGGAATGAGACTGTTTAACATCGTTTGTGTTGTCATAAATAAAGAGAAGTCTCGTCCAAGAGCAGTTCCTTCACACACAAAATAGTACAATACAAAAACCTAACCCAAATAAAGCGAATTGCAACTAACAATTTATTTTTATAATTGCATGAAAAAAATCCGACTTTTACATTATAATTTCAATATCAGACGCGTGCAAAAAGTTAGACTTTTTGAAACAGTGAAAAAAAGTACTTTTTTTTCCACTGCTTTTGGGTGAAAAAAAAAAAGACTTTTTTTCACTCTTTTCATAAGATGCCAACTTTTTAAGTTAAAATTTCTGTTTCATAATATTAATAAAATCCAGATATTTGTCGATCTACTTTCATTTAAAGATATAAATGAGCGTGAAATATTTTTGGTCCAATGATATTTTTTCACACAATTATAAAAAATAGTGTATGAAACACGTGCAAAAAGTAAACTTTTTAAACGCGTGTCATTATTTCACTCGCTATAAAAAAAAACTCACTATAATAAAATCCACTAGTTTTAAAAAGCGTTACTTTTCACACTTGTTGCATAAATAACTATTGTGTTTTCATAAATAAAGACGTGTCTCGTCAAAGAGCAGTTCTTCAAACACAAAATCGTACAATACAAAAACATAACCCAAATAGAGCGCGTTGCACCAGACAATTTTTTTTTCTAAAACCAACAGTAAAGAAAAACTTATGTTTTAACTTAAAAACAAGTACAAATACAAAGCCGTTATTTTTTTAAAAATATATTTTCCATGTGTTCCTCTTCCTTTATCTGGCTAGAGGAGGTGTCTCAAATTCAAATGACAACCAATGAACGCAGTTTCACGCGAGATCTTTAAATGTTTTCTGCTAATGAGACACTTGCCCAAAGCTTAAGCAATATGAAGGATAAGGTTACAGTTATGTATCCCCTCTTCCTAATTTTTAATAGTAGAGCACCCTTCCACAAGGCCCCTATACTTGTTCGATATCTTCCGATATCGCCTGGACATTTGTCGCTGGCTCGGGGTAATTTGGATAAGGTAGTGTAATTGACCTGGATTGCTGTTGGAACATTTTGGTTCTCGAGGAAATGCCAGATTTGGCAGAAAATCCGATTTTAAAAACGAATTTCGAAAAGTCGTCCGTAAAAGTTAAGTCCGAAATTTAGATGTAGCAATTTTATGTTTTTGTCGAGTTAAATAGAGAAATGCATTTTTTTAGAGCAACAGGCAACAAAATATTTCCTTACACACGAAAAGACATTCAAAAAGTCCAAGTTATTGTATCGAAATTTAGATGTGGAAATTTTATATTCTTGTCGAAATTTTATGTCTTGTAAATAGAGCCATGCATTTTTTTTAAAGCAACAAAATATTTTCTAATTTATACACGAAAAGTTATTCAAAATGACTAACTTGAAAAAGAAGAACGTCAGAATTCTCTTCAAAGAAAATAAAATACATGGATTTTACATTTCGAATTACAATGATATAACAATACCATCATATAATTATAATATTAAAATCACTAAAATTTACGATTATTTGGTTGAAATGATGATCAAAAGTAAAGACAATAATTTACTAAGTCTAAAGATTGAATTTGGAGTGAAACAAATGTCATTTTAATGAATTATTTAAGCCAAAAATTAAAATCCTATACATTATTTTAGAAGTATCTACCATCAATTATTCTATTTTTCATTCAAATTTGGCGAATTGATTTCTTTTGGCCTTCTTCAAAAATTCACCAAATCGCCAACCACGACGACTAGGTGGATAGCTTGTACCAAGGCGTTTCTTTATAGATGTCGTTTTACACTTGCCTATATCTTTTAGATTTAAAATAACCGAGTTCTGTTTAATCTGCAGGAAAGTTGCGACTGGCTGATAGTTCTCGGTGTAATTGGCAAAAAGATTTCGTGAGGTATTTTTCGAGAGGAGCAAAATGGGTGTTTGCAAGGTGTCTTGTCACCGATTCCAATGCAGACACAGAATACTAGATGTCTTTAAACGGAATGATGTAATTCATTGAGACTGCAAATTTGAATCAATTTTTTCGGAAGCCCAATAAGTCACAATTTTGATCAAAATTAAGTTTTTGATGTTAATCATTTCATCCTAGTTAAACACACATTCTGTAAAAAAAATCTTGTTGGTCAAATTGCTACAAGAGCGCAGAAGACCGAGATAATAATTGTTGGTGTTTTTTTTTTTAAGAAACACCTTAATATAGTAACTTTAAAATTAATTTTAAAGATTAAATAACGCTTTTTTTTTTCAATACTCTTTCAGGTTGTGATGAAGCATCCTTCTCAAAAGATTGCTAAATTTTCTGTTTAGTAATGTTGAAGTAAGATTGTTGTTGAAAGGGATTTTTTTTTCAATTTCTCAAAAACTATGGTTCGTGGACTCATGAGGTCTCTGAAAAATTGATTCATTTGTTTATGGTTACAAATCTTTGAAATGGACTTCATACATAGCAATGCAAAGTGAAGATTTATATTTTTGATGAATAGGCTTAGAATCTACGCAACCGACGTTCATAACAATTTGCGAAAAAAAATTTCGCTGTCGCTACAGAACAGTTTTTTAAATATTTTCGTTCTGAAATTAGAAATTTTTTTAAAGTTCTTAACTCTAAAACATACTTTTTGGAAACAACCATTCAAAATTTAATTCAATTTTAATTTAATTTTTCAACCATTTAATTTTTTTTTCGCAGTCTTTTCCTTTGGTTAACAAGTGCTTACTGTTTTATAATTATTATAAATGAAATGTTCTTTAAATTCCAAACTATATATTTCTTCATTCATAGCAATAAACGACTATCAAAAAAGGGAAGGATGTTCAATAAAAAAAAATGCAACCATTACCAGATTTTCGATGGTATTATTTTGTAAATGAAATTTCATGGAAAGGGCTTCCTCTGTAAAAGTGATATCAGAAAAATTCTTTCAAAATTATAATGAGGGTTCACGTATTGTTTTGGTAACGACTTTTATTTTTGAGGAATTTGGTTCCTGGAGTTGGGTTGTACGATACTGCTGTATACTGTGCGTTGTAACGACAATTTTGTAATGTTTTTAGGGGAACCGGAGCCCCTATTTTTTATGTACCTTTTTCTCAGAATCTACAATTTAATAATTTTTAATTTATTTTACTAGTTGTCAAATAGATGTTTAAATATAATTTAAGGGAGGAATTGTTAAAAAAATTGTTTAGTTTTTAAATTATAATTTTTAAGTGAAACTATATGTTTTGTACCTAAAAACATCAATATTTTTTTTTAAGTAAGACAATGATACTTAAATTCCTCCAATGGTTTTTAGAAACTAACTTCTTAAATACGTATAAAAAATTTCAGGCTGAAATTTTTAGTAGATTTTGAGAATAAAAGGTGCATGAACATTGAGAAAGCAAGTTTTGAAATATAAGGGTTTAAAGTAAATAATAGTGGTTTCTTACCAATAAAACATGATTGTATTTTACTTAAACAACTTTTGTTAAAAAAATATTAATAACAATTCCAATGCTCGAAACTTTTAATGTAAAATACCGTTGCAAAGCTAAGGATACATAAGACATTATAATTTGCGTTGGTTGCCAGCTCGAGTATTCATCGCTTGACCACTGCTCCTAATGATCAAACCCTTTATTCAATAACATCCTGTACCTCTTGTGAGCTGTCGCGAAAATCAAAAACAGAGACTCACTTTCTCCATTCACAACGTCTTGTGCCACTTAGACCATCAGTCATATCTCAGGGCGGTCATGAAAGCAATGACATCATTTCGGCGTAAAAGCGAAAGTATTTTTTTGCCCCCTAATGGCGGAACAATACATCACTTTCTAGCAACAGGTGGATTTGACCCCCCACCCCACGAACCTCTGCGGGGTGTGGAAGACTTAGATTTGAACCCTAATATGTAAACCACCGTTACAGAGATCACTGTGTTTTGTGGGGTTGACGAAATTCTTAAAGCCTAAACCTTCTGATGGATAAGCAGTGTTGGGCAAATTATAATTACAAGAACAATTAAGGATTAATAATTAATTATTTGGTAAATGTAACCACAACAATTAACAATTCGTCAATTGTAATTGTGGAAAATTACAAGTAATAATTATTTAATTGTTAACTGTAGTAGAGTAACAATTAACAATTAAATGTCAATTGTTTTATTAATTTTAATTAAAAATGTAAGAGCTAAATTTTCATATTCACCCTTATTTCATTTTAATGCATAAAGTTGATTGTTAGTTTTAATTGTTCCATAAAACAACTATTAAAGTTAATCTATTAATTGTAATTATTTAAATTATGAGTTACAATTGGCATACGTTAATCAAATTAATTTAATTGCAAGGTGCAATTAGAAGTTCAGTTGCCATTAATTTAATTGTGATTAATTTAAGTACAATTACTTTTTTAGTTAGTTACCTAAATAAATTAAATTGATAAATTAATTGATTAATACCCAACACTGGGAGTAAGCAAATAGGCTGCCTTGTAAAATTGTTTTCACTGCCTGACATTTAAATTAAAATTTTTAATTAAAAATTCAATTTCTTAAATTTTTAAAGGTTATATTTATGTACAAGATGGTTATGAATGATTCCTCCATGCTTTAAATTTAAAAATTTACTAAAATTATTAAATTTTAAATAATTTTAAAAATATTTTATTAGTTTGTATTAAAATAAATATGCTGTAAATCCTGACAGTTAAGTTAGGTTGGGTTTGAAATAATGTCGCACTACAGCTACACGAGGGCTATTGGTGATGGGTGTCTTATTTTAGAACCACAATCAAGTGACGAGCCGACAGCTGAATAGGCACCCAGCGCAACCGTTAAGGACAACATCGTAGGAAGCGTTAGAACTTTGAAGGATATTTAAAGCGAGGTATTGGCTAGTGTGAAATAAATTGCCTCGGTGGTGAAAGATCTTGCTGACTGCTGTTAATTGGTTACATTTTGGGTAATAACTCAAAAGAATGTGTGAGATCGACAATTACAATTTTCTCTTCCCATACAAGTCTTCATCATAACTCTAATTTCCAAATTCCATTTTCACTGCAAAATCTAATAAAAAGGTAACTTAAAACTTTTCCAAACTACAGTATCGGGTTGTTGTCGCCTTGTTAAAAAATGACTTTCACTTGAGTATTATTGATTGAGTGATTGGACATACCGTAAGCAAGGTTCAGAGTTGTTCCGTGCGGCCTTGTGTATTGATTGAAATGATGGGTGGTCGACCGGTGCTGTATTGGAGGTCCAACCGGTGCTGTA
This sequence comes from Hylyphantes graminicola, assembly GCA_023701765.1. NCBI lineage: Eukaryota > Metazoa > Arthropoda > Arachnida > Araneae > Linyphiidae > Hylyphantes > Hylyphantes graminicola. The sequence continues at coordinate 56,364,280 of CM043118.1, read as the reverse complement.
TTGGGAGGTCTATTACTGCAGGGTATTCTTTAAGTAGCATAATTAAGCTGAAAGAGACATCTCTAGAAGGTATCATTTGTTATACGGGGTGTTATTAATGGAGAAGTAAATATTTTCATGGATAGCGACGTGGAAAGATGTCTAAAAGTGGTTTTTGGATTACTCTGAATATTAACTTTTAATTTTAGTTGAAAATTTATCTTCTTGTGTGTGTTAAGTGTACTGCAAAAAAGCGATTAAGTTTCACCTTTTGTATGGGTTAATTGAATTAGCATCGCAATAAAGCTACGCTACACTCTTTAAACAGAAGAGTGAAATCCACTCCAGTTGGAGAAGTGCTTTTTCGACACTGGAAATAAGGAGTGAATTTAAACGCAGACTGAGTTAAAATCACTCGTTTGGAGTGATCCTGTCGGAGGTTTAACACACAAAGGATCCACTCCAAAAGGAGAAGTGCATTTTCCAGACTGGAGGGGTAAAAATTAACTCAGACTGAGTTAAAATCGCTCGTTTGTTTTAAGAGTGTACACTCTTAGAACAAAAGAGTGAAATCCACTCCAGTTGGAGAAGTGCATTTTCGACACTGGAAAAGAGTGAATATTATATCAGTCTGAGTTAAAATCACTCGTTTGGAGTGATCCTGTCGGAGGTTTAACACACAAAGGATCCACTCCAAAAGGAGAAGTGCATTTTCCAGACTGGAGGGGTGAAAATCTATCAGACTGAGTTAAAATCGCTCGTTCGTTTTAAGAGTGTAGGGCGGGCGTCAATTTAGAACCACAAGCAAGTGGCGAGCCGGCACCTGAGTAACCTCACAACGCAACTTTTAAAGAGCAAAATCGTACGCGGCATCATACGCATTTATCGCACACTTCCTCTACAAGGAGACTATTATTTTTTGAACTTTTGGCTGCACAGAACTTTTATAGATCCACGTTTATTTTGACGTTGCCTGTTATTATATGGAAAAAAAATATACATTATGTAATGTCGTGTGCCTGCGGATTAGTTTTTTTTAAATGCTGTATTTTTATAGCGCCATCCTACAAATATTCTAAAACCCTCTTTTCGTTAGCAGCTAAAACGGTTCCTAAATTTTCTAAAAAATACAACTGCCAATGAGACAAAGCGAGTCACCGCTCGAAATTCATACACTCTTAAAACGAACGAGCGATTTTAACTCAGCCTGAGTTCATTTCACTCCTCCAGTCTGGAAAATGCACTTACCCGGAAGGAGTGGATTCTTTGTGTGTTAAGCCTCCGACAGGATCACTCCAAACGAGTGATTTTAACTCAGTCTGAGATAATATTCAATCCTTTCCAGTGTCGAAAATGCACTTCTCCAACTGGAGTGGATTTCACTCTTTTGTTTTAAGAGTGTAGGCCTATGTACAAAACGTTAACTGGACCCAACCTATTCAGAACATTTCTTTCCCACAATCCATTTGAACAACTCCAATACAAGCCATTTTTAGGAGACTCGTCAAATCCTCAGAATTTTTCTTGCGACATTTTTCAACTTCATAACGGACAACCGTGCCGCATTTCCATTGTCAATCGCCCAAACGACCGTTAAATCAAGGCTGTCGCCCAAGACGGCTTGTCCTTTCACCCATAGAACCTTCCAAGATTAATGTGCTTCGTCTTGTAACTCTGAAGCAGGACAAGAAAGAAGACGGATGATTCTGCAACTCTCTCTGATGGCCTTCGCTGCTGATGGGAGCTCGATTCGTCTTGTCACAGTGGACATGAGACTTCAAATGGGACAGCCGAGATTTTTTTTTTGTTTGACTACACTGTAAAAAAAACCTGTTGTTTTTATAGTTAAAAACTGTCAACTTTGATGCCAGTTAATAATAACTGTCTTTTTTACAGTTTACACTCTTAAAACAAAAGAGTGAAATCCACTCCAGTTGGAGAAGTGCATTTTCGACACTGGAAAGAATTAAATATTAACTCAGACTGAGTTAAAATCACTCGTTTGGAGTGATCCTGTCGGAGGCTTAACACACAAAGAATCCGCTCCTTCCGGGTAAGTGCATTTTCCAGACTGGAGGAGTGAAATTAACTCAGACTGAGTTAAAATCGCTCGTTTGTTTTAAGAGTGTATAACTAATTTTTTTACAGGAAAACTGTAAATTCAACAGGGAAAAACTGTTATTTTAGCAGGGAGAAACTGTTAAATTAGACGTGGAAAGAGTCACGTGATTGAGATCATCGTTACGCACAAATACCCAATACTAGCCCTAGCGACCGAGTAATTAGTTTGTCGCAGACGGTTCAGTATTGGGCACGCACGCAAGAGGTTCTTGTATCAAAACCGGGCTCGGTACATACCTATTCCAGGAGCCTCTTGCGCGCGAGCCCAATACTGAACCGCCTGCGACAATGTTCGACAACTCGGTGGCGAGGCTAGTTCAGGGTATTTTGTTAATTTTATTCGGGAGAAACTGTTAAATTAACAGATTTTCCCAGCTAAATTAACAGTTTTTCCCGGTTTCAAATACAGTTTTCCTGTAAGAAAATTACAGTTTTCCTGCAAAAAAATACATTTTTAAACTGTTAAATAACAGTTATTAACTGGCGTCAAAGTTGACAGTTTTTAACTGCAACAGGTTTTTCTTAACAGTGTGGACATGAGACTTCAAATGGGACAGCCAAGATTTTTTTTTTGTTTGACTATTGTCGATTTGTATACTCCGTAAACTGGTAAACTGGCAGTAACTCGACTAATGACTTGTACCATTGTTGCAAGCACTGAATAACTCACAAGTGTGAGAAAGTATTATGTAAATATTAAAAAAAACTGATTATTTCAGTTTAATACTGGTCCAATTGATTGTTGTGGTTATTAACAGTTTACCCGCCCAAGACAGTATAGTTGCCATGATGTTTAGCAAAATGTTAAAAGTATTTATAGAATAAAAATGCATAGGCTTGCTCACAAGGAGAGGTTTAATTTTTCCGACAATGGTCGTCAAACTTTACCTATAAACGAAGAATATGATTATCATATCAACACCGTCATTTCCAAATAAAAACACGAGCTTTTTTTTTTTTTTTTGTGCAACCTAATGTGTCCTACATCAATTGACCAGAACTATTGTCGTCATTTGTAATTTATTTAGATAAACTCAAGCAGAAAACTAACTATCTCGGCAATCATCGTTGTGGGTTAAATCTTGCATATCCGGTTGCAGAATAGAACTTCTATTACATACGTCTTGTTGTGGTTGGAGCACATATTAGGTAAGGTTTTGAATTATCGCCGTACTAGAGCTATACGAGGGCTATTGGCGACGGGCGTCGTATTTTAGAACCACAGTCAAGTGACGAGCCGACACATGAATGGTCGAGCGCACATGAAACTGGAACGATCCCACAAACGTTTTCACCCACCCAGTTTTTAGAAATGGCGATATTTTCAAAACAATGTTCCCAAGTTACTTAATTCAGAATTGTCAAATCTTTAGACATCTAAAAAGCGAAGAACCGTGAAGGATAAAAATGAGACCATCTTTGAAGATGGCTAAAAAAAGATCACATGGGCAATTTCTCACTGACTTAGTGCCATTGTTATGAACAGAGGCTAAAAAATGAGGGAAATTTCGTTTCTTGAATTCTCAAAGAACATTCCATTGCCTATCTGTACTATTTCTTGTCGCCAGTCGTTACAAATTGTCAATTAGGAACGAAAATTGATTGTAACAGTTATTTGTTTTGAGGCAGCGTGTCTTTTTTTACATGATAAATACTTTTTCTTCAAATTGTTTTGAGGTTGAAAAATACCTTAAGACTTTTAAGATGAATTGATGCTTTTATCTAAGATTTGAGAAAATGTGTAGGGTCAAGTGGGGTAAGTGTGATTGGGGGTAAGTGTGATAAACAGCTCTTGTAACTTTGGAAATCATTCTAAAAATCTGAAAGTTTGCAATATATAACATTAGACCCCTTCTAATTAAACTAAAAAGAAATATTGACCTTATTTTTTGTTTAAAGAAAGTTTTGAGCTTTTGAATTTAAATGCAACTGTCTTCTTTTTTTTCAAATTCGAAAGATTGATTCGATTTGATTTCCACATCAAAATCACACTTACCCCTATGTGGGGTAAGTGTGATAAAACAGCAATGGATTTTGAAATGCAAATTTTGTACACTTAAAATTGGAATTCAAACATATAATTTTTTTTCTACATATGTATGTTTCTTATAATAATTCACTACCAATTTTAGGATTTGGAATTTACTTGAAGCAGAGAACGAATTTTCTTAATGAAAAATGCAGAAACCCTATCACACTTACCCCACTTGACCCTAATAGGAAAAGTTACTAGCACAGATTAATAATTTTTAAAATGCGCATCAAAATATTCCTGAACAATATGTAGAACTTTTTATATGTCTAAGTTAAAAGATTTTTTTAAATTTAAATATGCTGAACAAACATTAATATAGGTCATGAACTAAAATCTTTAAGATACCAGTGCCCAAATTTTTTTATAGGCAAAAGTTTGTAGCATTGTATCAAAAATACATTGAAACAAGAGAGTAACAAGCATATAAATAGTTCTAAAATATCCTATTCTTAATAGTTTTACACGATTTTAATTCAAAACCTTCTTCATACTGTTACAAAACTACTGTAAAAATTTGGAAGCAATTATATATTAACGAACTTCAGTTTTTATGTTTTGCGTAATGCGTTTTTAAAGAAAATGCAAAAACAAGCAAAAAAAGCTTCAAATTGCTATAACTTCGGTTCAATTACAAACAATAGAAACTAAAATGAAACAGATTTAGAAAGCTAAACGCGTATTTTATATTAAAATGCAAAAAAAGTGTTTAATATTTAGTTGATTTTTGCTGAAAAAAAGGTGATCGGATACCTTAAAGCCATCCAACGAAAGTTTGAAAATAGAAAAGAAAAGTCATTGAGAGAACGGCACATGTTTAAAACTGTCAAGTGGTTACAGTTACAACATTAAATACTTGTTTAGTTGACAACTCAATATCAAGTTCTTTGCACCTACAATACACGGTATCCGGAAAAAGTTTTTTATTCCTTTGAAAAGATTTATTTCAGCTCAAACAAAGAGTTTTTCAAAGAAAACCACAGGAATTATTTTTCATTTATCATCGTCGCCGCAAACTTTTTCTATCAAACGAAACGCTCCACCGGAGCGAGAAATACTACAAAACGGGGTAAAACTTTTTTTCAAAAAATTAAATAAAAAAGCGAACCCTTTTATCCAATGATCGGTTTAAGTTCCGAAATCCGTTTAAGACCTCACCGCTTGATCCACCACCAAAAGATTTTTTTGTCGAAAAAGAGGTAAAGTTCGACAAAAATTACCTCCCCGAAGAAAAGCAGCAGAGGAGAAATCGTTAACCTTTTAATTTTGTGATTCTCAACACGAAGAATATATTTAAAAAAAGGCTGAATTGTGGCTCGAAAAGGTTAGGTTACCAAACCTTCACGCGACACCGGATATTAGAAAAATGAGGAGGTTTTCTCCAACTTTTACCTGAAGGAAAAAAAACCTTCTAAAATCTTTTGTTGCCTCTGAATCCGATGAATAGTTTCTGGTGGTTGAATCATTTTCTTTCTGGAGTGGTTTCGCGCATTGTCCAGGCAAAAAACCGCACACGGTTTGTGGTTCTTGGAGGGATGGGAAACATGATAAATCGTGGCATCATTGTTGAAGGGTAGTGAAAGCGGAGGAAATCCAAGGCGAAGTCTACATTACGAGATGGTCAATCTGTCTCATAGAGCTTTACGCATCACTTTTGACTGTAAAAGTATTGCTTTGCCATGTAAACATTATTTTCCATTAGGACTGAGAATCGTCATAACATCGAAATAAAATAAATTTGGATGGAAAATATCATGAATGCGATAAGTCTACTTTAACCCTGTAATGCATGATTTTTTTTAATCCCGAAAAAATATATTTGTATCTTTAATACTCATACATTATGGGAAGAATACAGAAAAAATAACTGCGTTGGAATTTAAATAATTTCAATTTTTAAAATATTGGCCATATGCACTCTTAAAACAAACACTCCCAATTTACCTCAGTCTGAGTGGATTTCACTCCTCCAGTCTGGAAAATGCACTTCTCCTTTTGGAGTGGATCCTTTGTGTGTTAAACCTCCGACAGGATCACTCCAAACGAGTGATTTTAACTCAGTCTGAGTTAATATTCATTCCTTTCCAGTGTCGAAAATGCACTTCTCCAACTGGAGTGGATTTCGCTCTTTTGTTTTAAGAGTGTACACGAGCGCTATTGGCGACGGGCGTCGTATTTTAGAACCACACTCAAATGACGAGCCAACACCCGAATAGGCACCCAACGCTACCGTTTAGGGCGACATCGTACGTGGCGTTGGGACTTTGAAGGATATTAACGTGCACTCCCTATCACGAGGTATTATTCGTCGGACATTTTTGGCTGCACTGGCCGAGTGAAAGTGGAGGAAACCAAGGCGATGAGACTACGTTAACAGGAATTGGTCAGTCCTGGGGAGCAAATGCATTAGTTTTGAAATCACAATAGGTTGAAAGTATATTTTTGAATTGTAAAATTTTTTCTTTGGATAATATAGCCACCAACAGCAAATTAAATAAATTTAAATGGACGCGAAGTCTACATAAAAGGGATTGGTCAGTCCTGGGGAGCAAATGTATTAATTATGAAATTACAGTAGAATGAAAGTATAGTTTTGCCTTGTAATTTTTTTCTTTTGATAATATAGTCATGACATCGAATAAAATAACTTTAAATGGACGCGAAGTCTACATAAAATGGATTGGTCTATCTTATAGTGCAAATTGTAATTTGGAAATAGAACCACCTCACTTACAATCTCGTTTTTAAACTAAAAACATTATAATGGTTACATATTTGCTTGCATATTTAAATCATATTCCACTCTAACTCAATGGTTTTATATTTTAATATTCGAAGTATTTAGATAAATCACATCCATTTTAATAAAAATGCTCCTTTGACCCTAAAACAACTTCTCTACATTCTAATACAATGGACCATTCTTTAAAAGTGATATCATTTGTAATTGTAATCATATCATACATTTTGCACCAAACTAATATTTTTTTCTACGATTTCAACTGGTTAAAGTTTTGATACTAAAATTATAGCGACATCTGGTGGTCAGGAAAAGGAAATAAAATTATTAGAGTTTATCTTAGTCAACTACTTTTTTAAATGCTATACCTTTTACTGATTGAATTGTACTGTGCAATAATGATAATGTCAGATTTCTTAAATAACTATTTTTCTTAACTTTCTTTTTTTAACACATGGCTTTATTTGAAAGAATTTCTAAACTTTTTTTGAGATTTTATTTGACAAGTTTTGAATTGTATTTACGCATGTTTCCTCCATTTTAGAAACCAGTTAACTGAAGGAAATAAACTTTCGTTTTGTATTTTGCATGCATTGAATAATAAATTTACTTTCCACCGAATATTTCTGTCGCTTATTTGTCAACTGATAATCTTTCAATTTTGAATGACTCCATCGCTTGTTAAGAATCAACTAAAATACTTGAAATCTAAATAATGACCCTTCTCTTCCGAAACATTGACTTATTAAATAACTACCCCTCTTTCAAATTAAATGAAAAGGAAGTTGTGAATTTTGAATTGTTAGAAAGAGTAACAAGATTTAATAATAAATAATGGTTAGTAATAATTAAATTATTTTAATATTGACGAGAGGTAGCCCTATTGCAATTGGAATGTTGATATGCCAAAAAACAATTTTTGAACTATTTGAAATTATTCTAAAATATGAAAACCTAAGTGCCCTTGTAATAATAAATATATTTTTTACCTATACTGCCATACCGAAAAGTAATTATATTTATATGACACTGCACACTCGAATTAAATAAAAATACAATAACATACAATATGAGCTAATTTACCATATTATAGTTTTTCGTTTCATACGTCGTGATCTACGAATTGTGACAATTTTGATACAAATAAAAGACTCGACCATTACCATTTGCTATTTAATTTACTAAATACCGTATTAGACACCGATTATGACCACATTGTAATGCTAATCTTTACCTAATACGATACTAAAAAAATTAATTGCCAAATAGTTAACCTATTTATGTAAATAAATAATGCGACACCATAATAAACTTAATGAATGATAAGTAAGTGTAACGTCAGTTCAACTACAATATCTACAATATTGACCTTAGACCATTGCGGCAGACATGCATTAAAAACACCCTATAACGAAACTGTACTAAAAGGTTGATTATTTCTGGAACCAAAAGTTTCACGTCATTGCTGTAGATACTGCCCAAGGCAGTGCAATACAATGTAGTTCAATATTTCTTAAGTATAAGTGAGCTGTAGCGCAATTTTTATTGGCATTGTTATAGTTGAATCATGCTTCTATATTCTTTTTATGTCATTTACACTCGTGAGGCGAGATTTACACGTAAAAAAGGTTAGGTCACGTGAGTTTCTTTTGTGAATTTACGATGAATGTGCATTAGACGAGGAATAAAAATAACGCTGGGTGATTTTTATGATGTACACATTCAGTTCATGTTCGTTAGGTTTTTTTTTATGGTCGCAAATTCTTTGGATTGAAACGTTTCTGATGTTATTGTGGATTTCCGACAAGAATTTCGCGCTATGGGAGGTCGCGTTTGATGTAGCTGTTATTTTACGAGAAAAAACCATAAATTTATCATTTTCTAGGTTAAATTATCGTCGCACTAGAGAGCTTTTGACGACTGGCGTCATAATTCAAAACCAGTCATTTGACGAGACAACAACTGAGTAGGACAAACAACGCAATCTATTTAAGGGCGACATCGTACGCGGTCGGGACTTGGGAGAATATTAAACTTAAACTCTCTCCAAACCTCCAAACAGAGCATAATTAGTCGGACTTTAGGAGGCAAAGAACGTTTCTTGAAAGGCAGTAATTTTGGTAATGCCAGGGCCAAACCTAGAACCTTTCGCATGCAAGTCAAACAGCCTTACCGACCGGGAACCCCTGTTCCCTTTTTCTACGAGAATAAGCTGTGAAGAATAGAAATAGGCAGAATTGCTGTGTTTAGAAACAAGTTATGTAAAAAAATAAGGGAGAAGATTTTAATAATACATTCAAAATGAAGCCAAAATTTTACTTTTATAAAAAATTAATTTAATTTTTAAGTTAGTTTCAAGATAATTTTTGTGGTTAAATTTCTTTTCCATGAGTTGGAGTGTGTTTTAAAGTTATTGAAATTACTTTATACGGTGAATAATCACTTTAAAATGTGTGTATTGATTTATTGATCTGATATTGAAGTTGGGTAGTGTTACACGCCCATAAAATGAAATATAATGTTATTTCAAAACTAATGCATTAGGTTTATAACCTCTTGCGACCTGGCGTCCTCATGAGGGGAATTTTTTTTAAACCTCCCCACAAACAATTAACACGTTAATTAGTTCCAAAATGGGGCTGGACCGATAGAAGAAGTTCCAAATATCAGTTTTCAGCCTTTGATTAGATCTATCAGTCATTTATTTAAAAAAAAATGAAGTTGAACGAGGGTCAATACGATATTACAGTTCTTAAAAAATATTTTAAATTTTCTTTTCAAACTTTTCAAAAAGTTATCTTGGTAGTTAATTTTAAGGGAATTTTGCATTAAAAACAATGTTAAAATATTCTGTTAACTACAAATAAGTGATACGTGGCTTTTTTTTTTGTTGCGCAAAAAATGTGTATTTTTAGAGTTTGAAGCGTGTCCCTAAGTAATTATTAAACATAGTTATTTTTTTTAAATTCTTTGCAAAACACTATTTAGCATATATTTGTTTGAAAAGTATGTTTAGATTAAGAATATACGTGTAAGATTGTGCTCGGGTCTAAAGAGGCTAAGATTCTGGGCCAGGAATTGGATTAACTCGTTACTTTTAAAGACATTATTCGTAACAGTTACTTTTCTTAGATATTTTCTTTCAATTTTTTTAAATCTACACTATATTTTTAAATCTTTGAAAATCGGTAAGATGTGGTTACATTTCAATTTTTCTTCCAACTTGAAATTTCCAAAAGGAACTGTAATTACGTAGTTACTTTTCATTTAAAGTAAGTGTTAATTTTTTTTTCATTTGAAGTATCTATAACTAGTTTTTTTTTCATTAAAAATAACGATAACTAGTTTCTTTTCATTTAAGTAAGTATACATAGTTCTTTTCATTTAAAGTAACTGTAACTAGCTTCTTTTCATTTAAAAAAAACTGTAATAGTTACTTTTTTAAAACCAACTTCCCAATCACTGGATCTGATCATCTCAATTAAAAGATCGAAACATCGCCAACACCTTCCTATCGGAAGCTTCCCTTTCTTGAACAAGACGGAAAAGGGGGAAATCTAGAAAATAAGTAAAATAGTGGGGTTAACCGTATAAAAAACTATTTTTTAAAAAAAGGGGTGAGCGGCATAGGAAACCGGGATCTATTGTGACAATTCTGTCGCGTGTAAGACGATACTTTTGCTTTCTTAGCCCGTTGCATTCGTCTTGAAAAGGAAAGGTTAAAAAGCCACAGGAGTATCAGGTTACGAAGTCAGTTTTCTGGAGAAAATTCGATACTTTTGAATGATTGTAAGTTTTAAAGAATTTTTTTTTCTGAAACGTACGCTTGGTGTGAAATGTATTTGTATTTATTGTTGTTTGGGAAGTTTAAAAAAAGGATTAAATTATGTTCTTTTTAACATTGAGGTGGGAAAATTTTTATAATAAAGCGTACGTGGAACTTCCTAACGCGAAAATATAACAAAACTAAGCCTTCTACTATAAAAAAAATAATTGAGGAAACACCAAGTTTGGTCGTCCTGTTCCTTTGGAAATACGTCGGACCACACTCCGTTCCACCCTAACTTGGGTAAAAACAAAGAGTAAAAAGGCAGAGGGAAAAGCGCGATTGGCCCGTTAATTGGAAACTCTTGTTTGGTAATTTTTTCATACAAAATGATCTGAATACAATAACCAAAATACACTTTTCATTCTGATAAAAAAAATTGACAAATTCTCTCAAATAATATTCCAATCTGTTGGACCATAAACGAAATTAATGTTCAAACAGGTTTTCTGGATGAATTGACAAATAATTTATGGAACTCTTTACATGCACGGAAGGATCTTCTCCATAGTATATTTTTATTTACCCTACTTAGGTTGGCAAGGATTTTAGTACACAAAATAACGTGCAAACGTACAATGGTATACAGTTGATTTTGAAACACCAATATAAAAACTAGGGGATTGTACAACTACACGACTTTCAATTATCACTCATTATAAAAATACATTTAAAACGGTAATTTATTTTAAATGGTAAAGTCAATAACTTGAAAAGACCTGTGTCAGCTACCCTTTGTGCAAGCGCTATTCTTTTGAAAACCTTATTATGAATGTTCGACCGGTACTGGGAACTCGTAGCTAATTTGGTATACGAGTACTTAGCTCTCTTAGTTCGTACTGCAAAGTGGTTTAAGACGAACGGACTAATGCTTGAAAAACACTTTTTCAGAATCAGCACCCTCCAAAATGTATAAAAATCCCAAAACCTCGAGTTCGTATTGGTTAAATTCAGCTATACCTATTTTACATAGTTGAAGGTAACGAATAAAATGACATTCATTTCCGATTTCTCTTAATTTTTAAATTGGCAGAGCTATCCAAGAATCCAAGCAGTGTTTTACCTTAAATCCCTAATATAGCTGAACGAAAATAATTCGCTAAACAAATATTTTATCCCATAAAGGAAAAATGCGGATAAAAAGAGAAATGCGGATTAAAATAAAATTTCTCATCTAAACAAATTTTTGAGTATTTGAAGTTGGGTTGATTGTATAAAAGCCACACCAGAAGTTGAGTAAACAATCAGACAAAGTAAGCAGAGAAGCACCTAAAATTTACAGGTACAAAACGAAGGATTGAAAGGGGGGTAAAATATCGATAAAAAAACGATCCGTCCGTCAATCAAAAACTCCATCCCGCGAAGTGTAGTAAAGAGGGAAAAAGAATTAAAATTTCCCTAAACTTCCTGAGCTCAGTTCTTCACTTCACTTCGGCATTTTATTCCAACAATGGGAAAAGGGATAGAACTGAACAAGTTTTTCTTTTAAAAAAATATAAAAAACTTCGTTTTTAAACAATTTTTCTACGGTTTAAAGAAAGGGGAATAAATAGGATTTTTTTTATATCTTCGTGTGCTGTTGCTTCCGGTTGTGTACCGGAAGTGACGTGTGCGGGACCTGTTAGTTCTACGCATTCTATTCGAGGTTGTTCTGCGTTGTATCACTCCTTTTGGGCGGAAAATTAGAAAATTGGATTTCCTACCCTTTCTTCCCCCCCCCCCCCCTTTAATACCCTTTCTATGAAGAAATCTATTAAAGAAAGACCTTCGTTTTTGTACAATGAGACGCGGTTTCTTTTAACTTTTGCATTATGTTTTATAAGGTAAAAAAACATGGTAGGTATTGTGTCTGGTTTGTCTGTCTTTCGGCCCTTGAGCAGCTATTACCGTCGTTGTATGCAAGTGTGATGTGCCAAATTGCATCAGGCTAACATCGCTTATATGTAAGGATTTATATTTAAAAAAAATTATTCGAATACTTTGTTTTTATTTGTTTTATTTTAATTCGCTTATAAATATTTACAAATATAAATAACTTAACGATTTAAACTGAAAATTCTAGTGGCTTGTTTATAAAATGTTTTGTTTTATTGATATTTAATTTCAATAATGAAATATTCATGCTCAAATGTTAGAATATGATATATTACAGTTTCTGTCCTTATGATGCAGAAGATATTTAGAAGAAACCTGCGGAAATTTTAAATTTTATCTACTCTTTTAAGTGACCGAGGAAAAATGTGCATTTTCAGTTGCAAAAATGATTTTCTATACAAACTATTATAATATTGGTTTGAGAATTAAAATTAATCGCCGTTTTAAAAAAATTTATAAATATTTTATTATGGAGTCAGAGAAACTAGATGATTTCGGTCCACAAACTGGTATAACGTCGTGTACTTAGTCGTATTTAACGTGCACCAGGTTGTATAAGAGGAATATCTTTAGTTGTATTTGGTATTGCAAGTACCGTTTACAAGAGTGGCGTCGAATTATTCAATTTGAACCCAGACCTTTTGAAATGTCTAGGTCTGAAGGTACTAGGAACCATAATTGGAGTGAAACCAAGCAAAAGTTTAGCAGTGTAAGCCAGAGGGCAGATTAAATAAAATTAAAATTTAATTAAACTTATTTACAGTTTAAAATCAATGTCGAATGTATGAATTGGCAGCTATAAAATGCCATACAAAGTAACAAATTTTGTACTTTTTTCACACAAAGAAAGGGTTCCCTGTAACTGCAACGGCTTTGTTCAACGTTTCACTTTTTCAGTTTTAAGCTGAATCATTTTTCAGATTTCGGAACATGAAAAATTGTTCAACTGAGTCCAACATTTATGGTGAAACATTTCACCACACAGCTGCTTTTTGGAACCATTTCTTCATGAAAAAAAGTACTTAATTTTTAACAGTATACTTTCCAGCGAAATAATTTAAGGCTCTTAAAATTCATAATCCATAAGCTGACAAATAAATATCAACTACAATAAAATTATAGAAAAGGATTAAAGATATTTCTCACGAACAACAGCTGAACCTTTTTTTTTATATCAATGAAATAAAATAATGGCAGATGTGCATTGTTATAATCATGAAATAAGTCATTTTTCTACTAAAGTGAAGGAACAGGTAGCTATGTCAAAAGTAACACCACCTTGCGCAGCTAAGTTGACAGCAACTTCCATACAGTGAAATGTATAAGTACGTGTATCAGCTGCTTGTTCACATGGTCACACCGGAATTCTGTATCGGAATTATTGATGCAAAATTTTAGGTTATTTTTAATGAGTTGGTATTTTTTTTTGCATTAATCGTGCAGTTGTTATACAACCTGAGTAACAGTTTCTTTTATTACAACAACGTTTAATGACCCGAGCAAAATCCTACTATATTCTTATAATCTAAACATACTTTTCATACAAATATATGCTAAAGAGTATGTTTTTCAAAGAAATTTAAAAAAAATTATGTTTAGTAGTTACTAGAGACACACCTTAAACTCGAAAAAATACACATTTTTTTTGTGCTATAAATGCAACAAAAAAGGCCGTATCACTTATTTGTGGTTAACAGATTGTTTTAACATTGTTTTTAATGCAAAATGCCTTTAAAGTTAACTACTAAAAAGACTTTTTAGAAAAGTTTGAAAAAATGTATAATAATTTTTTTTAAGAACTCTATTATCGTATTGATCCTAGTTCAACTTCATTTTTTTATAGAAGTAAATGACTGATACCTGATATCAAAGGCTGAAAAACTGATATTTGGATCTTTTTTTTCTATCGGACCAGGTCAATTTCGGAACTAATTAACGTGTTTATTGTTTGTGGGGAGGTTTTAAAAAATGTCCCCAGATGGGGACGCCATCCAGGTCGCAAGAGGTTAATGAATTAGGGCTGATTGTAAACATCGCCTATCTTTTACGATAATAGATATTTAGTGCTTTTAAAATAAACCCTTAAAATTTATTTACAATATTTTTATTAAAAAAACTTATTTACATACAAAGCTGAAGGCATGAACATGTAAGATGAATGGCAGGACGTAGTTGCAAAACTCACATTCTCTGAAGTATTACTAAGATATAAGGTCCCCATCGTTCATTGGCGACTTCTTCCGATTGAATTTAATAGTGTCAGAAGTTGCCAATAAAAACACCAGACCTTATATCTTAGTTATACTTCGGAAAATGAGAATTTTGAAGCTATACTTTTCAATCGTAGGATAGGGAAGGGTACCTACATATTCCGGCTTGTGTGCTAGATCAGAGACCCGCTTATAAGCCTCCGTCAAGTAAAGAAACACACATAAGGAGTTTTTACTGACACAGAGAAAGGAATGTACACCAAGGGCGAAGGCGGGAATCGAACCCGCACCCGTTACAGCGCGCAGACTGCTAGCGTAATGGGCCGAACCACTCGGCCATCCGAGCCTCCCTTCAATCTTCCTTTTTGCTGTTGACATTGTTATAATAATGTGAAGCAATTCAAGCGGTTTTTTTTATTGAGAATTAAATGCGAAAGATATGTTAAAAGTAAAATAGTCTTTGACACATTTAAAAAATAAATAATTGTGTATAAATTAAAGAATAATAATATTACTTTCTAAAGCATTGATTTTGTACAACAAACAGAGTGGGGGCTGGGGAGCCCAGTCAGTTAGGCACTCGCCTAGCATGCGAAAGGTCCCAGGTTCGGGTCCGGGCATCACTAAAATAATTGCCGACATATAAACGGCCCGTGCAGTCAAAAATGTGCTACGAATAATACCCCGTGTAAGGGAGTGCAAGTTAAATATCCTTCAAAGTCCTAACGCTGCGTACGATGTCGCCCTCATCTGCTGCGTCGGATGCCCATTCAGGTGTCGGCTCGTCACTTGACTGTGGTTCTAAAATACGACGCCCGTCTCCAATAGCCCTTGTGCAGCTGTAGTGCAACGATAATTCAAACATAACCTAATCAAACAGGGCGAAACCTAAAGCTCGTCTCATGCCTCACACCACTAAATATCCGGAAGCGTTCATTAACAAGATATTTTTTGTGCTCAATACCCATGGCCTTGTCAATCACCGTGATTGACACTAAACCCTTAGTCCCAACCCCGCGGCCCTAAGGTAAAAGGGGTTGTACCCAGTCAAATTTACGTGTTGGCAAATACTTTCCGGTTTAATTTCAGCCAGAAATCGGAACAATGTAGGGGGCAAGTTTTTAATGGCGGATATGTCGATCTTCGTACACTTTTTGAGGTAGAAATATGGAAATGGATAAAGCGGCTATATTTCAAAGGACCGAAATCAAAACAATCAAGTTATTGTATTTTGAAGCAGTGAAAAGACCACGATAAAAGAAATTGACGCGATATACGTGTGAAACAGAAAAATTATATGCAGTACAATAGTATTTGGATAACCAATAATCTGCTGGTAACGATGTAAAGTTATCTAAAATTTTTCCTTTCCACTATCGAGAAAGAAACCTACACAAATATTATTTATCATATAAACATATTTTTAAAACAATTATGTATTTAAAAAGCATGCTTTAGAAGTAGTTTTTTTTAATTAACGCTTAACATTTGATGAAAAGCACATTAATATAGTTTAATTTGAAATTTTGAGTGATAAAAAAATTGCAAGTTAAAACTAAAATATTTTGTCGATCCATTTTAAAAAAAATCTAGTCAAATCCACATTTTCCCAAAGAAACTTTCGAAACAAAAGTTAAAAACACGAGTATTTTTTTCAACCACAAAACCTCCGATAACAAAATGATCTAAGATAACAAGAGCACAACATGTCAATACACTTCAAAAACTAGTTTCAGACACCAAAATACCAAAAAACACCCCAAACAAGGCTGAAGTCACGAAAAACATTCGAACCTTCCATATTAATGAACCCCGTGAACCATTTATTATAAGTTTTGTTGGCGGACGCTATTTTTGTGTCCAACATGTCCCGAGACAAGACGAAATCCTGTTGTCCCACCACGTAATTAGACAGGTATATGGGAGCAAGTTTGATACAGATCTAACCAGTAATTTGATTGAATGCTGCTGCTGTAGGATGTAAAGGTTCTCAATATCGACTTGTACTTTTACGTACTCGAGAGTGTACTCGCGCCAAACTCGTAGTATGGCGAAATCTTTCTTTACCTGCCCGAGGCAATTCAGTACCGCAATAGTAACCTCTTGCGCCCTGGCGTCCGCATTTGGTTACAAGTTTTAAAACCTCAACAAGAACAATTAACACGTTAATAAGTAAATTGACCGGGTCCGATAAAAGAAGGTCCAAATGTCAGTTTTCAGCCTTTGATTACAGGTATCAGTAATTTATTTCAATAAAAAAATGAAGTTGAACGAGGATCAATACGATATTAGAGTTCTTAAAAAAAATTATTTTAATTTCTTTCAAACTTTTCAAAAAGTTCTTATAGTAGTTAATATTCAAGGAATTTTGAAGTAAAAACAGTGATAAAATAATCTGTTAACTACAAATAAGTGATACGGAGTTTTTTGGTGCATTTATAGCACAAAAAAATGTGTATTTTTACAGTTTAAGGCTTGTCCCTAACCTAAGTAACTATTATCATAATTTAACGGACTGATCTCATCACACTATATTTGGTGTCACTATATATTGATGCCACTAAAGAAGACAGTGTCATGACAACCGTTGGCGTTACGGTAACTAGCGTTAACCAAGGTCATTATCCTGGTGAACGAATAGAGGCTGTTGGGTTAAAAGGCGCTGAATTGGAACTTAATAACCTCGGTCGGTGAAAGGAAGCTTACGCACAAACAGCTACACTCCTTACCAACCTAAGTTGAGTAAACAGAGATATGCTACGGAGCAGATCCTTCCACGCACGTAAGGAGTTCCGTAAATTAATTGTGAATCAATCCAGAAAACATGCTTAAAACATTAACTTCGCTGTAGTTCTAACAGATTTGAATATTATTTGAGAAAATTTGGCAATTTTATCAGAATGAAAAGTGTATTTTGGTTAAATTGTATTCAGATCATTTTGTATATGTTTGTGCCTTACAAGAGTTTCCAACTAACAGGCCAACCACGCTTTTCTGTCTGCCTTTTAACTCTTTGTTTTTACTCAAGTTAGGTTGGCACGGAGTGTAGTTGTCGTTACACCTACTTATTAAAAACATGCAATTATTAAGGAACTCAAATGCCAGCTGTTAAGAGGTACGACAAATAACACCCCATTTTAAAAACAATACCCGGTTACTACTTTGACAAATCAGCGTTATAACGTACGTGAGAGCCTCTTTGACTAATGTCTTGGGGGCGTCTCCCCTGATCTTTTTTATTGTTATTGCCCCGGTGTATGTTCTATTGCCGATGTATAATCCCAATGGCGGATGATCAGTCATATTTAGAAGATTTCTTTTTTGATTTTGCTGTCGGTAACTGATCCGTCAGTTGAGTTGATAATTGGCGATAGTGGCATGAATGAATGTTAGTGTGTGTGTATCCTTTTGTAGATGAAATTCTATAGTAGGTTTTTACGTGTTTGGTTTTGACAGATGAAAGAAGATTCATGGGCCATCAGAGCTGTAAAATTGTAGCGAGATGGCGTTCGATCACCTTGAATATAAAGTCGATGTCGGAAAAAATACCGAAAGGGTATGAAGATATATGTTGGGAGAGAAAGGGTTAGGTGGAGCATGTAAAGTTTTCATAACATAGTCTTATGGTAGGCCATAGCAAATAATTAAGTGTATTAGGATTGTATTAATGCATTTTTAGTGTTTATGTCTATTCTTATCGATAATTAATTCAAAAATAAAGTTTATTATTATATTAAATCGTTGAATGGGGTGACTTTGTGGGCCGAAATGTTGAAGCTAATAACCTGTCATAAACTGTAATTTTTAAATATGTTCTTGCCTTTTCAATAAATGGCAAATTAGTCCTGACCTATGAGTTAAAAAAATCACAAATAGTCAGTACTTGGATTTTGTTTGCTTGAATGCAAGTTATCCTCATTGATAGTAAATAAGTGCCGAGTGCTGTAAAGACTAAATGAGTAAATATGACAGTCTCTCGCAGAAAAAGTGAAATAGAGCACACGATAGTTTAATTCTTTATCTTTCACATCAGATGCATAACTGTTAGAATGAATAAAGAAAACCATCGAATCCGAAAATAATAACATTTATAAAAAAATAAGAAAACATAACTTCCCAGTACCATTTAAAAGGTACAATTATCTCCCAACAAAAACAAGACGGTCCTCAAGTCGGCAACACACATACCATTAAAAATACAACTAAACACAACCAAACAATTTTCCAAAGGTGTGAAATTCCACACATTATATTCGTATTTCACACGTATTTCCGTTCTTGGTAAATAATTACAACAGCCGGAACACTTTACATGTTGTTGTGACCCCCTAATAATTGGATAGGACTAGCATATAATCGCGCATGGATGACACCTTCGGTTAGCGTCTAAACAACTGGAGGCGTTTTGTACACAAAAGTCGGAATAGTGTCATTTAGTTTGAAAGGAAGTTCGTGTGAGTGTATCAGAGCTACAAGGAGTCAAGTCAACTCATCAATTTGATCCACGTTTCAATTGATATCTATCTTTGAAGGATACAGACATTTAACCCTTTCAGTCCCAGTGATGCTATTTGGCATCATCATGTTTCTGATCATAATTTTAAAAAAATAATAGGACTGACATCTATTGGGATTAATAAAAAATATGTTCTAATAGAAAAGAATGTGAAGAATTGAATAATGGCCTTTTTATATCAGAAATAGCTATAGATGACTAGATTTTTTTTTCTAAAATGATGATCCAAATAGTCATTGAGACTGAAGGGGTTGAAGTCCTGTTTTTCAGCAAAATATATTTCGTTAGAAACCGTACATTTTATTAAATTCTAAAGTATTTAGGAGTCATTTTTTACCATCTCCTACATAAATAGCATTAGCATTGCTACATTTTAATTATTATTATTTTGTGTGTATTTATGTATTTAAATTCATTATTTTTTGTGTTTTATTAACTTATAATGCTTCTTATTATTGTGTCTTATTAATTATAATTATTTAGTCACATATACGATTTTTTTAACCCCCTTGTGACGAACAAAACTTATTCTGTAACGTTGCTTTATGTTAATAAAGGGTTTGTTAAATATAATTATAAAAAATTTCAAGCAATTTTCATTTAAATATTTTAATTTTATTTCATAAGGGAAAACACGTTTGCACTTCAGTCAATTGACTTATTCCTCAAAGGGAAAAAGGGAAACAGGGATTAATTCTACAGAAAGACTTCCGAATAATAATATTTTTACAGACAGCTTCCCTACTAAAAATGACCCATAGAGATCGGTACAAAAACCTACCGACATCAATACAACTCTATCGATTTCTATGGATGCACCTACCGACAGCGGTACAGGCTACCGATCTCTATAGATGTCGGTACCCTATCGGTTTTATTCTCTACTGATATCAATACAGATCCATAGACATCAATACAGGAGATACCGGTAGGCTACCGATCTCTATGGATATCTATAGACTTCTACAGATATCAATAGGAATGTGATCAGTAGGATTCCGGTTCTTATGGATATCCAAAGAACTGTACAGATATCAATAGACTTGTGATAATGTTATTTCGATCTCAATGGATACCTATAGACCTTTACAGATATCAATAGAAATGTGATCAATAGGATCTTTATATTGAGTACCTGGGTAATGTGGTTTCGGTTTGAATCACATTCTTTTAATAGTAATTTCTTAATCCCACCATTGTTAAACCCTATACAGACACTTTAAAACTTCACCCCCCCCCACCCACTTTTAAGATACCTCTCTTTTATTGAAAATAAATCAACAAATAAATGTAAAACATATACTTTTACAAAGTTGTTTTTATTATCTTAAGTGTGGTTAAAAGTTGTCTCAAGTACATACTCTGCCATTTTCAAAATTCAAAACTTTTTGAATAAAAAACACTTGGTTTTTTTTTTAGAATGTGCAAATAAAAAATATATATAAAACATTTAAAGGGTTTAGTGACTGACCCCTCATGCTCAAAGTCCATCGTAAAAAAAAAGTAAATTATACTGCATAATTAAATTTAATCTTGTTATCTCAATTTCCTTAATCGGTTAAATTACCATTACAATCAAAATTTTCCCAGCCAATTTACTTGGATTTTAAAAATGTTTTTGTTGAAAAAACCTTATCTGAAAGAAATATTATGATCATAATTTTAGAATTTAGAGTCCAAAATTTAAACTTATATACTAATTAAACTTGAATAATTTATAATTTTATTTAAATTATTAGAATTTTTTGAGTTAGTGGTCAAAATATCGTAAAATATAAGAAAGAAATCGTCACGTTGGGATCATATCGTTCTTAAGCCTACTAATGAATGTTGCCTAATTAGTAATTTAGAGCTAATTTTAGCAATTTTTATAACGTATTTAGTACTCTTATGAATATTTTATCCCTAGCTATCAAATTTTAACACATTTTATCTATGTTTATTTATAGCTTTTACATAACATTTCATTTTTATGGTAGTTGCACGTGTTAGGTATTTTTCCCGTTTATCATGTTAGAGCAAGAAATAAATGTATATTACCAACCAACTGATTTATTCGATTAAGGAATATAACATTTAAAATAAAATCAAATTACCAACATTTATTTCTTGCGAGATACTTTTGTTTTATTAAAATAGTCACGTGAGAGCTTAGAAAGTGGAAGTTCAGTTTAAACTTTTACATTGTTATTAGAATGTTTATCACTAATTAGAATGAAATATACCAACTATTAAAAAAATGCATCCTAAATAATCAAATGAATACAATATTTTACTATATTAACTGCCCTTAATGATGTATATAACAAAAAGCTCCAGAAAAATGTAAAACATAAATTGATATAACAAGTCAAATTTCATGAAATATGCATTGAAATGAATTTATTGCATTTAAAAGTATTATTGTTAATTTAATACAACAAGCCATCATTTCCGAAATGATAATGCAAATGTTTTAATAGATTTTTGATTTCGATAAAATAAAATATTCATTATCTTGGCGATACTGATAAAAGAATTTGCATTCCTTGGGAAACATCATTGGGTTTCTTTTGGTTACGAACTTTATAAAGTCATGATTGCTTTGTTGAAAGTTAGATTAAAATGAATGCACGTTATTCACTGACAATTTAAAATAAATTAAAAACAACAAATATTATTTTGGGAAAGCTATGCAAAGAAACCCACCAAGTTACCAAAGACTACACCTGAGCTTCAAATTGAAAAATACTTTGACTGCTTTGTCTTAATATAAAGTGATTTTTTAACTCAAATGTATTTAGCATGGGATAAATACAATGAAAAAAGTTAAACCAGCCCATATAATAAAAAGATTAAAGTAAATATAAAGTTCCTGTTGTAAATTCATGAATTACATTCCAAAGCGAATTCTACTAACTGTTAACCTTAACCTCTTACAAAATTTGTTTACAATTTACCGGGTTTTAATGACTTTAAAAAATATGTTTAAGCCATCTTTTAATATAAAAAAGTAATTAGTAGGCTATAAGAAGTATAAAGAAAAGAAAGGTAAGTTATATTGATTGCAACATTTTTATCTTAAATACGAGCAGATTTCTTGTTCGGCTGAATCTTCCCGCATGACGCGAATAACATTACGCATGTGTTTTGCGCGGCTCGCAGAATAAATGTTTTTAAAATTAATACACTTATTTTAAAGATGAGTTCAAAAGATCGAGGGTATTACATTTAACTTCAAAGAAAACATACTGTTGTGAAATAGTTTAGTTTACACTTCACCAAAAACAATTGTTAGTAGTTTTGTTTGAATTGTTTATGTTATGAGATGTGTTTACAAATTTCTTATATAATAGACATTTTCAAGAAGAATATCACTTTGTTAATTGTAACACATTGTTTTAAGTAATGTAGTGATTTTTTTAATTTGGTGGATATTGAATTCGTATAAAAGAATCCTAGAATTTGTTTGTCATATTATTAGAAATACCTAAGGTTATATAATACTTATACCTTTTTTTTTTATTCTTTCTTTTTTAGCTTCAGTTTATCATCATGTTATACTTGTATAACTTTAAGATTAAGATTATCTGGGAGACGGTTTTCGATTTAATTCGCCCCAATTAAACTTAATTTTTTAAAGTTATGCACTGATGCGAATATAAGCCTTCATTGTAAGCTGAGCAATAGGGATAAATTCTGGATGCGCTTCCGCAGCTGGGCCAATGGCAAACCTATAGCACGCTGTATACCACGCTTGGCTACCTGTCACCAAAATCTACACTGATAGAGGTCCTCTGTTTTCTATTTAAACAAACTCCTGCAAAAACTGAAACAGCATTTAGCAAGTAAGTGTGGTAGTTTGATAATTCAAAAATTTTAATTGTGAAAGTAATCTTTCAAAAATTGACTGCAAAATCTCTAAAAGTGAGATTTTCTGGCAGAAAAGAAATTCGAAAACTTTAGTTGAAATCTCGATTCTTGCATTTTTAAATATCTATGAGCTGAGTTCTGTGCTTTTTTTGTTTTACAATTATATTATTATAATGAGTATTTATATCCAATGCCAAATACGGCATGTGCTGTTACATACAACTTAAATTTGATTACTTTTATCATGTCCAAATCTCATATGAGTTGATAACCATAATGCCAAAGTTGGTTAATCATATAATTATTTGAGCCAATATCAGTTCCAATTCAAGTTTCATCCTATATTGTTCCCTTTTTTATATATGAATAATGGTATATCGCATTGTGGCAGAAAAGAGACCTATCGCAAATATACTAGCTTTTCAAAAAAAAAAAAAAAAAGGTCTGACATTTATTTTTTCCATCGCATTTATGATAGAAAAATAACTATTCGCAAACTGCATTCCAACTATTCGAACAATAGATTTAATTTTTGCTTTAATATCGCTAGATATTTAAATTTTGAATATTATAGCACTTACAATTCAAAAGGTCATTTATGTGATAGATCACTTTTCTGTGTACACTGGTATATATTGAATTTGAATTACACGCATGTTTCTCGAATATTGTATGAGCCAATCTTTGGTTTTCGGTGATAGCCTTAACGATCAAAAGTTAAATATTTAACTGGACATCACTATAAATAAAGTTGGTAAGTTATCGGAAGATCTCTGCCAGCTGTACAGTCAATTGTTCGACGGATAAAGGGCTAGTGATCCATATTCTATATAGATAAGCACCTGCATTGCAAAAAAATAAAAAAATAAAAAACTTTTTTTAGGGAAAAATAATGTAAATATAGTTGAACCTCAATTATCTGACCCTCTTTAACTGGACCTCTCTGTTAACCAAGCAGTTCATTAAAAAAAGATCTTGAGCATAATTTCCAGTTTACAAAATAGTCTAGTTTTGCAGGTACTGAAATCTGCAAACTTTAATGATTCAAAAATCAGGAAATTCAGGAATAATGAAATCCTGATCCTGTGGTGATTTTAAGATAGCAAAACTTCAAACCTAAAAAGGTTTAAAAAATTTGGCAATAAATCCTAAATTCGTGAGACTTCGTAAGATTTATGGTATATCATATAAAACAAAAACTATGCACTTTTCATAAAGTCAGAAACTAAAATTTATGTTCTAGAGCACTTTTTGTCTTTCAGCCAGTCTAAGTTTCAGACATTTAACACTAAAATTCAATGTTTGCGACAACAAAATTGGTGCTGAATCATACATTTGCAGATTTGAGGTCCAAGGACTTCCGTTACTCCTCTGTAGTTTTACTATTAATTTAAGGAACATTTTCTAATTCTTTTATCAGAATTTTTGATTATCCGACCTACCTCTGGTCCCAATCAGGTTGGATAATCAAGGTTCTACTGTATGTGATTAAAAAATTGTAAATAATTAAAAGTAATTTTCATAATCAATAATTGTTTATTCTTGATGTGTTTGTTTCATTTTCAAAGTAATATTTATTTATCTCCTCAAAGATAAATTATTTTACAGGATTATTAGAGTAAGTTAACCGCAGATATCTGTATGCTGCACATTCAATCGGCCAGGGTATATCATCTATAGGGTAGAGAGTAGACACTGTGTGGCATTAGCATGCGTGTAACTATAGAGTGATTCAACTATTACGCTCTTTGGGAAATTTGCAAACAGATATCTGTAGAGGTCAGTTTCTTGTACGGGAATTTGGCCAATGGGCATCCCTAGAGGACGTACGGGGAATTGGCCAACGGACATCTGTAGAGGTTTTACAGGGATTTGGTCTACGGATATCCATAGAGGTCAGTAGGCTGTACGTGGATTTGGCCAACGGACATCCGTAGAGGTTGTACGGGTATTTGGTCTACGGATATCCGTAGAGGTCAGTAGGCTGTACGTGTTTTTGGCCAACGGACATCCGTAGAGGTTGTACGGGTATTTGGTCTACGGATATCCGTAGAGGTCAGTAGGCTGTACGTGGATTTGGCCAACGGACATCCGTAGAGATTGTATGGTTATTTGGCCTATGGATATCCGTAGAGGTCAGTAAGCTGTACGTGGATTTGGCCTACGGATATCTATAGAGCTGATCTCTATGGATGTCCGTTGGCCAAATCCACGTACAACTTTTTTTACGGATCTCTACGGACCATTTTTAGTAGGGTTTTTTATATGATATTTTTGAAGTTGGTTTTAATATTTTTGGTTAATTTCCAATAAATAATTTTGCTACAAAATATTCAAACTAAATTCCAAAAGTAAAATTCTAGAACCCTGTAAGCAAGCAAAATTTATCATATAAAAAACCGGTTGTAAAAATTTTAAATACAGTCGCAGAAAAAGAGTCTTAATATTTATTTTTCGATTGGATTAACACATAGATTTAGAGAGACCCGAGACTACTTCTCATTTCTCCCATCAGTTAAGCTTAGTCAAACTGAGACGCTGTTTAATATACTAATGATGTGTATAAATTAGACGAATCTGCTTAGAGGAGAGTTAGAAGGCACGTTCATCGAAATTATGCATGACATTTTGTTCACATGTGTTGACAGTTTTATTCAAATTAAGTCATTATGGATGATAAATTACAAATAATGTGTATTTATTATAGAAATAACATTGTTGTTAGAAGGCAAGAAAGCTCGTGTATGCGAGATTATACGAATAAAGAATGTGTAATTATTTATTTTTTTCAATATTCATGATTCTTTAAAAACGTCGTTTTTTTATCTAATTATTTCCATATTTAAAAATGTAGGTCGCATTTAATAGCTGGCTGTATCTAATAGATTATGTGAATAATACTAACAATTGACAAAAATGATTTATGCATAAATACGACGTTGTACTAAGGGTTAAAGGGTCTTTAAATCACATATTTTGTTAAACCGTTTGAATGAAAGTTGGGTTTAAGAAAATAGTATGTGTTGGGGAAATTTCTCTTTAAAAAAGGCAATAAGCACATAATTTAGATAAAATATACAACGAATTTATAATTATATGCAAAAATAGTTAATAAACTGTACTCTTACAAATAAAAATATTGCATGATTTCATTAGCTATCTTTTTAAAATACACTTGATATCTAAAAAACGATAAAATATTCTTAAACTTCACTTTTACAAGCGTGGGAAAATAGATTACGACTCAAACTGAAATATAAATTTCTTATACCATACACAAAAATCAAGTATAAATTCAATCCAACAATCCGACTCTTTTACGGTGTCATTTTTAAAATTATATTTAAATTAAAAAAAAAAGAGCCATAAGGTAAAAGCAAATTTAGATTATGCAAATTTAAAATAATAAGTTAAATATTAAATAGATATTTCAAATGTGCATGTTTTTATTATCCATGAAACTTTTTTTTTAATCTTATACCAGTATTTTAAAATTATGAAATATTTCATGAAATTAAAACTACTTCATACAAAAATTATTTCCCTTGGTTGGTCACAGAGTAAAGGAAAATAAAGGAAATATTTATATAAATTGATTAAAAAAATTGTGATATCTAAAGTTTGCTACGTATAAAAATAACAGCTTAGCTCTCTGTACCAGACAAAGCAAAAATTAAGCTGCATTTTCTTTTTTCTTAAGGTAGGCGACTACCCAAAATTCTAAAATTTTTACTATAACTTTAATCTTTTCCAAATTTGGCATAGTGATTTCAAATATAATGAACAATGCTATTTAGGCATTTTTTTTATTTAAATATTATTTATTTATTTTAAACGGTGTTTTTCAACTAAAAAATGAGGTTTACGCTAACAAGTCTACCACGTTGAATTTTCCTCCTATAAACATTAATTGTGCGTTAAATTTTTCGTATTGAACTGATACATGCAATGACCCTCTAGAGTTACATACAAATTACAAAAAAAGAAGTTATTAAGAAAAATTTTATGAATTAACTAAAGAAAAATTATTTTTTTGATAAACTTACACTTTGACATTAAAAAAAAAAAAGAAACTACGATATTTACATCAGATGTTAGAGGCTTATAGCACAGATATAAATTGGAATAGCATCTGTAAAAAATTTCAGGTAAATTAATGTAACACTTTTTATGCTAGAATTGTTAGCGTAACCCCCTTTTTTAAGTTGAAATAAATCAATTATATAAAAATAAAAAAATTGCCTAAAAAGCATTATTCATTATATTTGAAATCACTATGATAAATTTGGAAAAGATGAAAGTAATAGTAAAGATTTTAGAATTTTGGGTACTCGCCTACCTTAAATCTTGTACCAACGCAAATCAAACACACATTTTGAATAACAAAAAAATCTCTCAGCAACTCGATTGGCGACAAATTACTGGCGGAAACCGACACTTGTCGGCCATGGCAATTAACGCCTGTGATTACCAACTTCTCGGCTACGCGATGATTTGGCGTCGAGTTCTGTGAGTGATTGATGCGGCACAGGGGTGTCGAAACCCGTCATTATCGCTAAGTGTCGACCTCCCCTAATGACGAGTTTGGGAAGAGATTCCCTGGCCTAAAAATTATCTTTAGTTTTTTTGCTCCAGAAACAAATCTTCGGAGAGGTGTGGTAGTAAAATGCAGAATCGAATTCTTAGGTAGGCGAATACCCAAAATTCTAAAATTTTTACTATTACTTAAATCTTTTCCAAATTAGGCATAGTGATTTCAAATATAATGAACAATGCTTTTGGGGCAATTTTTTTATTTAAATATAATTGATTTATTTTAAACGGTGTTTTTCTACTAAAAAAAAGGGGTTTACGCCAACACTTCTAGTATAAAAAGTTTTACATTAATTTACCTGAAATTTTTCACAGATGCTATTTCAATATATATCTGTGCCATGAACCTCTAACATCTGGTGTAAGTATGCAAGTTTTTTTTTTTTTTTAATGTCCAAGTGTAAGTTAATGGAAAAAAAATTGTGGTTAATTTATAACATTTTTCTTAATAACTTTTTTTCGTGTAATTTGTATGTAACTCAAGAGGGTTATTGCATGTATCAGCTCAAAACGAAGAATTTAACACATAATAAATGTTCATAGGATGAAAATTCAATGTGGTAGACTTGTTGGCGAAAACCTCTCTTTTTAGTAGAAAAACACCGTTTAAAATAAATTATATTTAATTAAAAACAAAAGCCTAAATAGTATTATTCATTATATTTGAAATCACTATGCCAAATTTGGAAAAAATTAAAGCAACAGTAAAAATTTTAGAATTTTGGGTATTCGCCTACCTTAAACTTTTTTACCTTTAGCACCTTACCTTCCACAGTTTCCACGCGTAAATATACAGGGTGGTTATAAAATAACGCTCGCTATTCGGAATGGTCTGTAGCTTGAAAGAATAATCAAGGGGGGGGGGGATAATGAAATCATAAAAAATGAACTCGTCCCTTGACTAGTGTTCTAAATTACGAAGCGTAATTGGCTGTGTTGGCCGTAATTGGCCATAATTGGCTACGCCTCGTAATTTTGTTTTAGTATTATAATCTTAGTATTATGAGAAATCCGCTTTACAAACAGGTCTTTAAATTAATTAGAGATTGTAATTAAAGACGCATACGTTTCTAAAATAAGTCTACTTCTTGGAAACTTAGGAAGATCTCATAGGTAATCTTAGAAGCAATCTGCATTACTCAAAATGATTAAGGGAGCACTTGGCGTACTTTTGATTACCCTTTCAGTTCCACCGTTTAATTTTTTTATTCTAAAAATCTAAAATTTGTGAAATCGATTCATTATGCATCCAGAATGAAATGGTAAAAACCAAGATAAAAAAAAATCTTAATTTTTAACTAAAATTTAAGGAGAAAAAAATGAATCATTTTTTAACAATGGCTTTTTTCAAAACTTACAAATTTATTTAAAAATTTTTTTAGCAAACTAAAAATGCAAGCGTGAAGAATTTAGGGTAAATTTATTTTATAAAATTTATCTAGTAACTTTTATTTTACCATGTTTTTCATATTTTTATTTATAATTAAAACAAACATTTAGTTCTTCAGAAAACACGATTCTTACATCAAACGTTAAATAAGTTCGAGCTCAACATGGGTGAGAAAAATCTGAAGCTGATGATTCCAAATGCAATCATTAAAGGTGAAAGGGTTTAAACCATACACTCCCCTAATTGTTTTGAATTTGAATAGCATATCGTTGAACAGTACATCTTAAGCTTATAGTGGGATAGAATTTAAATAATATTCAATAAAAAAAATCTTTACAAATTTACTTCTGAACCTAAATTATTACTCCTCGTACACATTTTTTATGAACAAATATGCTGTTATTTCTCAATGACAAATAATTAAAAATATAAAATAATTAAAAATTTACTCTCCGAACTAATTATAAAACGTTGACTACAAATTCAGTAAATGAGACTTAGTAAAGGGTAATTATTTATGTCTTTTGTTTATATTGATCTGTGCAACATAATGTCACAATGATAATCTTTGTGACTTTAAAAATTACACTAAACGTCACAACACTTTAAAAATTAAAATATCTAAAATAAAAAAAAAACCTTCAAAATTATTTTTTAGAACAAAAATAAAATCTTGTTATTTATAGATTACATAAAAAACGGCTTCATGGTGAACCAAATATTTTTGTTCATCAACTACTTCGAGCATACATATAACCAATTTATAAGGCCTGTTCAATAACCCTTTCAGTCCCAGTGAAGCCATTTGGCAGCATCACTTCCAATAACATTTTTCTAAATGTTTATGCCCCGTTATGACATCCAAACACACCATCACTCGATTCTTCTGACTCTGTTCTATTAGACAATATTTAACATTAATCTCAATAGAAATCAGAACTACTATTTTTTTATTCAGAAAATAGCTAACAAGAGTTTCACCTGATTTTTGAAAAGTTCACTTCAGTTCCTTATATTTAAAACATAATTTAAACTATTTCGGTTAAAATAATTATTAATTTCTTTAATAGTTTAATAATATGGTCAGATACATTAAAATATATAACTCGAATTGTTTTTAGGTTATATATATATATATATATATATATAATATATATATATATATAATATATATATATATATATATATATATATATATATAGTTTTCCACAATTAAAAAATTTTGGCATTATTTCCAAACCCATATAAAAAATTAAAATGAATTTTTTTTATGGTAATTTTATATTTGACCTGAAATAAGCTTATTTTGTGAATATCAGATGTTTTTGTAGTGTAGTAAATTTTTGGGACTGAAAGGGTTAATAGAAACCATAGTATATAGTACTGGATCAACAGAATGAAACAGTTTATTATTTTAGGAGTCATATAACAATGGACTTTTCACACAATGTAAAAAAAATAATAGTAGTTTTCAAATTCCAACAATGAATTCGAGTAAAATTGAAAAATCATTGTTGCAGATCAAATAAACCACAAAAAAAAACCTTTCTCGTCCCATTTGAGCATTTGCCAGACGATCTTAGTTCTGACGGTAACGAATATTAAATTTTTGCGATTTTATTGTAAAAAAAAAAGAAAACATCGTTAATTTCATCTAGCTTGGACTAATAAAATCCAAAGCTGCTATCTGTACCTGAATTCGTCTAGATCCTGCACACGAATTTCAGGTCATTTGAAAAAAAAAACCATTCAAAGAAACAATGGGCTGCTTCGGATGCTTCGCCTGGTGCTATAAGCACTTGTAAGTATTTTTCTTTTTCTTTCTGTTTTAAAAGAAATATATGCTTTCAATGCAAATTTTAATAAGTAAACGCTTCTAACAAATATACTTTTAGAGTTTATATCAGTTAAAACTAGAGACCAAATAATAAAGTTTTAGGATATCAAAAACAAATTCCCATTCAAAAAGCTTTATGCAGAATCAGTTGTAGTTTAGTTTTGATCGCGAGTGTCAAAATGTGAGTGTGAAAAATAAAGTTTGGATAGATATGATTAAACACATGAGATAGTGGTAGAGTAATGCAATACATCCTAAATAAAACATTATTAAATAAAAAAAACATGTATTCAACTAATTTCAAATGTAATTGTCATATGCATGAATTCGTGATATGGATTTTACTTCCAATTATACTTAATCTCTTTCTCCGTGTGTGTTAGACCATACAACATCAACCACAAACAACGCTACACTAATCTTGCAAATAGGCAAAACTGTTTTTAAATTATTCAAAATCAAGATATTTTAATTTTGTAATAGTTCTTTGAAATTAATAGTAAAACTTGTTCTACACTGGTCCAGAACAAAATATGATGGTTAGTTAGGGTATGGGACATAATCTCGACAGCCAAAATACTGACAGTCCAGAATCCTGACAACCAAAAATTAATGGTTAAAATGTTCTTAATTAGGCATAACGTCATTAATATTTGATTTGTCGAGCTTTTTGAACCTTGAGGGATAATGTCCCTATTGGAATTACCCCTGTCGGTCTTATGTCTTGTTGGGTTACATCCAATTACATAAATGTTCCTTGAATAATTTTTTGAAGAGATGATTTTAAAATCTTTTCCAAATGAAAAAAGTAAATTATGAATACAAATGTATTTTTTATAAAAATTTACAATTTAGGGTAGCGGCTCAGTGGCTGAGAGGTCTGACGCGTCCGCCTCATAAGCCCAAGATTGCGGGTTTGAGCCCCGGCTGAGTCGTCGGATTTTCTGGATGGGAAAATCCTGGGCCCGCATGCCATGTGATTATGTGGCATGTAAAGGATCCCTGGGGGTCCATTTGGCTTGGATTCTCTCGGCAAAATTAAATCTCGGTATACTTTAACAGCCACACAGAGCTCAGATTCATTGTAATCTGGGCGTCAAATTTGGTAACGAGATGGTGCCACAAAAGAATGGCTCTCAGTTCTGGGGAATATGCCGAGTCTGCAAAGGCTTGACTGCCAATATTGCAGCCCCATTATAAAAAAAAAATAAAATAAATAATAAATAAATAAGGCCCATTATAAAAAAATAAAATATAATAAATAATAAATAAATAAGGTTATTGTAGGAAAGAATGGTGCATTCACTGTGGAAGAAGTCATGTCTAACGATCGAGGGGTTTTAATACGCAAATTTAACCGGACGTGTCTAACTAAAAAATTTCTTCCCTAGGTGGCCCCCCGAACGTCGCCGCCGGCAAAAAGCACAAATTCGCCGCGAAGCCTTTATAGCTTCCCTGTGGCAACAAGTGGATATAGACAGATGGGTCTGCGACACTAAGCTGTGCAGAATGCCGGAGTCGCACTACATGGCCCGTACCTCCAGAGTGACTGTCTAAAGAAGGTCAGTTTGAAAATTGACTATTTTTCTGAAGTAGCAATGATATTAGTTATTATGGATTTTCCCCAAACATTTTGTCAAAAGTTACTAGAGCACTATTGGTCATTGTGGGAATAGGATAGAATATACATAATGAAAGCTACAAATCATACATTATCCATTGAAATAGAAAACAATAATTAATTTTAAACCTTTAAAAAAATCATTAGATTTATATTTACTAATTGTATACCCTCCAAGAACCACATACGTATAAACCCGTCACCTGAAAAAATGTCAGGTTTTCCTTCTTTTCGTCTTTTATTATCCTCTGAAACCGAAATAAAGTTTTATAAAATTAAATATTCAGTTAAAGAAATTAAAACAGCACTGCAAACAATACTCTTGCAATGAAAACTAGTTTACACTACATCCGATTTCCTTATCCCTCAGAGTATTAAACATTTGGCCGAGTAGTTTGGACCATTACGCTAGCAGTCTGCGCGCTGTGACGGGTGCGGGTTCGATTACCGCCTTCGTCCTGGGTGCATATTTCTTTCTCTAAAACCTAATCTAAACTCCCCGCCGCAACAGCCCATTACAGGGCCAAGGCCTTCCGTGCCCATTTCAGCTCTCGTGACTTAGGGCTCTGGGGTGATAGGCATATGTCCCGGTAAGGTGGTCAGCCTCACGCGAAACCCCCAGTGTTTAGTTTCCAAGCATACTTGGTACCCATTTTATGGACCCACTCAAGGGATAAAAGGCTGGGTCAACCTCGCCCAGTCCGGGTCTCGATTCCCGGACTTATGGCGTGGCAATGCGAAGCACTACCACTAGGCCACTAGGCCTATATTCCTTTCTCTGTGACAGTAAAAATTCCTTCTGTGTCTGTCTTACTTGACGAAGGCTTCATAGGCGGGTCTCTGATCAAGCATACAAGCCGGAATATATATGCAATATATAGTAGTAGTTAAACATTTTATTTTAAAACAGGATTGACCAAACGGAGGATTTTATGACAAGTGAAATATTTATTAACAAATCTTTCAAGAAATATTAAAAAAATAAATATGCAATTGTAATTTTAATATTTGTAATTTGGAATTTTCTTTTAGTCTGGCCGATTAGAGATCGCCTAAGAAGGGGGCGACCGACAGGACAAAAGTGCCTGTTGTGTACATAGTGTATATAGATTGCGTCTTCGTCATGTGTTTCGTCCCTGTTTCGTCCTTGTGATTCGTCTGATTTTATAAAAAAATTCAATAGTTGTTCACCTCAATAGATTGTAACCCTCGCTCCCCACCTCATAGTTTCAAAAAAAAAAAACCCAAAAAATGGTTTGTTTTTTTTTTATAGTTATTACATAAAAATGCATGTGTTTTTATTATTTTGTGACAACATTTGTGTGTGACAACACATACCAAATATTTTTAGTTTCTATTCACATAGTTAACAAAAATCTAAATTTTTCTAAAAATATCACTTCTTCCGCTAAGCTCTTTCAACCCTTTCAGTCCCAATGACAATTTGGCATCATCATTTTAGAATTTTTTTCTGATCATCTATAGCCATTTATGATATCAAAAAGCACAACATTCGATTCTTCAAATTTTTTCAATTGGAAAATATTTTTCATTACTCCCAATAGATTTCAGTCCCATTATTTTTTTAAAATTATGATCAGCAACATGATGATGCCAAATGACATCACTGGGTCCTGATAGGTTTAACTCGGTTATTCCACCATACTGAGAAGGGTTAAAGGGTCGGATTATTCCTAATTACAATATACTCCTAATTAAATTTTAAATCACACTACTATTTATTTATGAAATGTTATTCTTTTAAAACTAGAGGTGTGCAACGTTACATGATACCCTTAAAACTAATAAGTTCTTTTGCAACTACAATTTGCATGTGCATGATTCATAATTGATTCGTATAATTGAAGTTGTACTGTTGCAAAATTTGCGCAATACCTTGCCTAACAAAATTTATATATTTTGTAGTAATCATAAATTGTTAAATAAATTGACGTTTTTATTTATTCTTAGTTGCATATTTATTACCATATAAACACATAAAGTAATAAATAATTTAAATATTTATTCAACGAAAAGAATAAAACCAACAGATATAATAAAGACCACAAAAATAAATTTTGTCTTACTAAAATAAAATAAAAATTCAAATCCTCTAATAAATTTTCAAAACAAAAGTTTAAGCTACGGTTTGAAACGTCAGCAACTGTGTTACCACATATTCAGCTAAGACACTGTTTAAATCGCTTTTATTTCTAATTTATTCATGTGCTGACATCTGAACTCTTAAACATTGTTATAAACCATTAAAAGAAATGAGAAACAGTAGCCGTTAACATCGAGGCTAAACAGTTAACTACTACGCAAGACACGCGTTAAAGTTTTTTTAATGCACTTTCTAATAAATACACAGATTTTCCGCTACGGTTTATGACAGCTAAAGGTTACACAAGTCTTATAAGAATTCATTTTGGTCTAGTTGACACTTATGTTATTCAGGGCAAGATTGGTATATATCCGAAACAGAAAATTTTCAGATTTTTCATATGTGTAAAAACCAAATTTGTCAACATTTCAACAAAATATTTATATTAGGTGAAGATCAATGGTAAAAGTTTTGCAAATCAGACCCGACTCTCCTGATTTAACCCGGCAGTACTTTCTGAATTTCCGTGACACATGTAACAATTGTCGGAATTTTGAGGAAGAAAACATTGAACTCTTTCTTGGCTCTCTAATCAGGAAAATGATTGTAATCAAGGAGGAGTATCATAAGGAGAAGTGGCAGTTTGGTTAGTTAATTTAAAGTCAAACTGGAACCACAGTTGGTTGATCTGATATTTACAGACAAATGTCAATGATATCGTCACAACACTCTCATAAATGAATGCTCAAAAACGACGAAATTTTCCTTAATTTTGACGATTCCATTACTGGCAAATGCTCCGAGTTTTCGTTTCCTCAAAGTGAAGAAATTTGAATCGTCATTTTTATGAGGATTTGAATGTCGTCCAATCCAAAGAAATATTTCGTCATTTTCGAGCATGTTTGTACAACAATGAGATTCAGTTTCCTCAAAATCAAGATAGAGAATCGTCAAATCACGATCGTCGATCGTAAAAGTGAGGATTCGCGTTTACTCAAAAGTCACGTGATAGCTTGACGAAACAATCCTCAAAATTAACGAAATGAGACTTGAGGATTCATGAATAGTCAAAAATGAAAGTGTTATTTCTGAGAGTGAGAGAACGAGCAATGAGATAGCGTATAGTTTCAGGGAGGACAGTCATCTAGTCCCATGAGCTAATGCAAATATTTCGAAAACCCAATTTCTACGAAAGTATTGCAATGCCAGCATTTTTCACCGGGTAAGAGGATCGTCACAGCAGCAAAATAAAATTAATTTAAGGGGGGATCATAGTAAACGACAGCAAAAATGACCAATTCTTAGTATTGATTTCGAAAGGCTCTAAATCATTTAAAAATGATGGTACAATAAAAAAAATTGTATCAAATTATAAATTGTACTTTTATTATTATATTTACTCCTAAGAATCTTATTTTCGAAAATTATTATTTTTGAAAAAAGACATCTTTTGAAACATACAATTACGAATTTTCAAAAATACAAGTACTTTTTCGGTACACTTTTCTCCAAATCTATTAAATATTTCTGAATAATTTCTTTTGTGTGTTATAAAACCATTTTAGATCTAATCAAGTCACCTATTTTTTTTGCCTAAAATAATTTTTAAATTCTATTTTTAAAACATTATATTCAACATTCATAAAAATTCTGATTTTCAACGAAGAAAAGTGTAAAATAATAAAATATTTATTTTAATTTGTAAGACTAAATTAGGTGACTTAAATAGATCTAAAATGGTTTTATAACACACAAAAAAAATTACTGAAAAATATTCGATAGGTTTGGAGAAAAGTGTATGTCGCAAATATGCAAAATTTAAGTAAAAGGAACAGTAGCTAAAAAGCGTTTTAACGACAGAAGAAAAACCAACAAAATTTATTTTAAAGAAAAAAGAACACTTACATTTTACACTGTTGCCAAAAGTTACAAATTATGTTTCACACAGACAATAAATGAATATTTGCGCGCGTGACATATTCCGATGTATAAAGTGGTATGCTAATTTATGGTGTTTCACTACATTCTCCCACCTTTGAACTTGAGAAAAAAGCTTAGAATTCAAGCACTAGTAATACTTCAAGTTCAAACGACTTGGAGCTCGGGAGCATCGCCCGTATCTGGTTCGTAAACTCGTATCTTTCAGTCCAGAATCGATGTTTTCGGACGGTAAGTCTTTTGGCTGGAAGTGTGACCTTTCAGCTTCTTGTACTTCAAGTGGATACAGGCGTTGTAGCGGCCGTAAAAATGTTCCAGACCTGGTCTTTACTTGGGCAAGTCGAACATTTCCGTCTTTTCCGGGATACAACTTTAAAACCCGCGCTAAAGGCCAGCTTAGCCTCTTGCAGTTCGTATCGCCTACTAATACGACATCTCCTTCTTTTACATGTTGACCCCCTTTAACCTTGTAATATTCTCTTAGCTGTCCAAGATATTCAATCCGGAAACGTTTCCGCAGGTCTTCTCGGACACGAATCCTATAAGCCAATCTTCTATTCAACCTCTTTGCATCTATTTCTTCAAAGTCTGCCACTCCAAACTCTTCGATTTCATTTAAAAACATTGATGGTGACAGCACCTTTAAATCATCGAGGTCTTCAGAGACGTAAGTCATTGGTCTAGAGTTGATTAAACTCTCTGCTTCGCACAAAACTGTACTTAACTCTTCAGCCTGTAAGCAAGCATTGCCAATTACTCTTCTGAGAATTCTTTTCAGTAAACCAATCAGTCTTTCCCAAAAACCTCCCCACCATGGTGCTGATGGAGGGTTGAACTTCCATTGGATTTTTTTTATTGTTGCTATATCTTGTATTTTTTCCCAGTTTACATATCGAAAGGAATTAGATGTTCCAACTAGATTAGTTCCATTGTCTGAGTAAATAGTTGACGGTCGTCCCCTTCGGGCTATGAACCTTCTCAGAGCTAAAATGAAGCTGTCAGTTGTCAACAATGCTACTAATTCAATGTGAACAGCACGATATACTGCACAGGTAAACATGACAACCCAACATTTTGTTTTACCTTTTAGGTACAAAGGTCCACACAAATCGACTCCGACAACTTCAAATATTTTAGCTTCCCGCACACGATCTTCTGGCAAGGGGGCTTCTGGAATCTTGATTGGAGCTGTCGTGAACCTCGCACATTTTATGCACTTTTTCAAAACCTTCCTAATGGTCTTTCTACTCTTTAATATCCAGTAACGTTCTCGTAATCTTGTCATAAGGACTTGAATTCCAGCGTGGCAATTATCCGCATGTTCTTGCAAGATTAGTTTCTCTACCAGTTGATGCCCAGACGGTAATAACACTGGATATCGAAAAGCCTTGAGATCTTCTCTCATAGATATTCTTGACTTTACTTTTATCAGTCCATCTTCATCTAAATAGGTCTGGATGTTAAAGGTTTGTTCATAAAAACTCTCTTTCTGAACTTGTTTCCAAATGACTGTTTCTGCATATTCTATTTCTTCCACTGACAGTTCTCCTCGAACCTTTTCCTTTGGTTCTTTACAATTCTTCAGAAAACGCAGAATCCAGCCCATTACTCTCGTGATCTTTCTAAATGAAGATATTCTTGAGGAAAACTCGAACTTCACAGTGGTGACGTTTGTGGCAGCAACAATGGTTTTCTTCTTCTCTGCTTGTACTATGTCCATATTTGGAAGGGCATGGGAGGTAGGCCATTCTTCTTCCGGATTCCGCAACCATTGAGGTCCCTCCCACCATTTTAACTGGAGCAACTTTTCCGCAGAGCATCCTCGAGACGGTAAATCAGCTGGATTTTCGACGCCAGGAATATGTTTCCAGCAGTCAGGTTCGGTAAACTTTCTAATTTCATTAACTCTGTTCATGACGAAAACACTCCAGTTTTCATTGCGTTTAATCCAATACAAAGCATTGGTGGAGTCCGACCAAAAGGTGATAGGTACATTTTCGAAACCAAGATCAATAATCACCTTATGTGAAAGTCTTGCACCAATGAGACATGCTAACAACTCGAGCCTAGAAATTGAAACTTTCTTGAGAGGCGCCACCCTACTTCGAGCTTGTACTAAAGAGCATTCAACATGATTTGCAGTTTCGTATCTTAAATATATACATGTCGCATAAGCACTTTGAGAGGCATCACAAAAGACATGCAATTGTATAAGTTTACTGTCAGTTTGTAAAATCCATCTTGGAATTCTTATCTCTTGTAGCTTTGTTAAGGCTTTCCACCATTTTCTAAACTCCTTTGAAATGTCTTCTGGTAACTCTGCATCCCAAGATAGCTTTAAAGTCCAAGCTTTTTGCAACATCATCTTGGGTATAAGCATCACAGGGCTTGTATAACCAATCGGGTCAAATATACTGCTAGATACAGAAAGGACTTTTCTTTTCGTCAAAGGTTCCTCACAATCAAAGTCCTTGACAACGCAAGACAAAGAATCATCACTAATGTTCCAATTCAAGCCTAGCAGATTAGTCTTCTCTACCCCGGTGTGATCTAGAACCCTTGAGTCGACATTACTGATCCAATCTCGTAGATTAAATTGAGCGCTGGACAAAAGAAAGCGAGACTCCAAAACAAATTTCTCCATTTCTTCCACATTATCAAAGCTAGCGATGCAGTTGTCCACATAGAAAGAAGTTTTTAAGTGCTGTGCAGTACTTCGCAGTTCTACGGGTGAGGCATCTAAATGATGATTCAGAGTAACGTTTAGCAGAAATGGACTCGATGTAATACCAAATACAACTCGTTTATGTCTATATTCTACTACATTCTGTGCTTCATCATACCAAAGAAACCTTAAGAAGTCGCGATCACTTTCACGAATTCCAATTTGCAAAAAGGCTTTCTCAATATCGGATGTCACTGCAACAGCTTTCAATCTGAATTTGATCAACAAAGACGGTATATCTGCTACCATGTTTGGACCCTTTTCCAAACAGTCGTTGAGTGAGAGCATTCCTTTTCCTTTAGCAGACGCATCAAATACGGGTCGAATTTTCGTACTAGCACTGCTTTCTTTTATTACAGCTCTGTGTGGAAGATAATGCACCTCATTGCTCGAAGCATCAGGTGCCAGCTCTATAATTCCCTTTGAAAACCAATCCTGGAAAACTGCTCCGTATTCATTTACATGACCCGAATTTTCCAGTTTTTTCTTCGTCGTGCAAAGCCTCTTTTCTGCCCCTTGTCTGTTACTGCCTAAATTGCTCCTTTCACGAACCCATGGCAACGCAACTTCGTATCTTCCTTCAAAATCCCTGTTAACAGTTCGTTTGAAGTGGGCAACTGTTTCTTCTCGTATTAACTCTTCGCTCTTTTCATTTGGTGATTCAGAAATGCCTATCAAATCTAATTTCCACAAATTATCTATATTGTTGCATAGAAGCGAAGTAACAGTTAACACGTCGCTCGTATTTCCGGCCTGAGCTCGAGGAATTTTTCCCATCAGTGTCCAACCTAATTTCGTATGAACAGCTACTGGCCCAGTTTTACAGGAATGTAATTTCCCTGTTAACAATTTTCCTGCCACATCCGCTCCAATTAATAAATGAATTTTGGTGTCCATACGTCTAGACTTGTCTTCTCTATCTGAAATATTTATATTCATGCATTCCATTTCAGTGATCCATTCTCCAAATGGCACTCTTGCTATTTCATTGCAAATTTTCTTTTGGTCCAATACCTTAATGCGACAGTCAAAGGTCCTTTCAAAATCACTTAAATTCAAAATATATTCTTTATGAGACTCTTCTTCAGTTTGTTCTCCCCCAAATAATGTGTGCATAATTTTAACTTCCTTTATTGGCTCAAAACCCATCACGTCTATTATTTCTTTGGTTGCATAGGACCTTTGAGAACCTGTATCAATCATTGCTCTTATTAACGCTTCTTTATCGCCATTACTCACTTTAACAGTAAGAGTTTGCAGAAGGACATCAATTTCATCCGTTTGGTTTGATAAAACACTGTTTTCAGAGTGCCTATTATTTGTGACTTCGTTGGACGCATCCTTAGAACCATTCTGTCGATTCTTTTTTCCATAACACATAACTGTATTGTGTCCTCGAACCCCACACTTTGAGCATTTGATGTTCATTGGGCATGATCGTGAATGATGATTTGGTCGCAAGCACTTGAAACATGCGTTATTCTTCAGTAAAACAGACCTTTTCTCATCATATGACATGTTAGAGGTTGCTTTACATTCGTGACTTTTATGTGATTTTTCACAAAATATACAAATTGACCCTTTATCCGCTGTTATCAATAAAGATGAGGCAGTTGGTATGCGGTTGGAATTTTCTTCAAATTTCTTTTTCTTTGTTTTCGTTTCATTATCTTTATTTATCCCAAAACCAGACATCGCCAAACTTATTCGTTCCTCACCTTCAACTTCAGTTTTCAAAAAATTCATTAGATCATCCAGTCTGTCTTTAGCTTCTTTCTTCGAATGTGAAGTGACACTTCGATTCCAAGCTTTTAAAAAGTCATGGGGAAAACAGGATTCTACCATTGGATAGAGTATTGAGGCACATTTATCTGTAGTTACGCCTAACGTATCAAGGGCCCTCATATAGGATTCAAGTTTGTCGTACAAATAAGTGATGCATGGTTTCTCTTGAGTCTGCACGGAAATAATAAGTTTCAACAATTCTCTTACATACACCTCAATTAAAAGGTCTTCTTTCCCGAACCTTGTTCTCAAGGAATCAACTGCTTTGGCGTAATTATTCCCAGTCGGTGGAAAACTCTCTATGACTTCCCTTGCCCTTGATCCAACAACTGTGGCTTGGACTAGGTACTGGAACTTGTCTTCCGGTGCTATATCCTCATCATTGTGGATGTTAGAAAACTGCCCCCAGAACGGCAACCATTCTTTAATGTCACCTCCAAATTTTCTAAATTCCAATTTTGGGAGTGTAAATTTTCTCTTACAATTATCTTCATTTGCGAAGGCTAAAGCGTTAAACTGATTAGAATTGGCACCTTGGGTAGCTTGTATCCTCGCCAACTCGATTTTCATATCGTTTTCTTGCTTAGCTTTTTGCAATTCAAACTCCCTGTCTTTATCTTCTCTCGCCAATTTCAATGCCAATTCTTTTTCTTCTTTTTCTCTCGCCAATTTCAATGCCAATTCTTTTTCTTCTTTTTCTCTCGCCAATTCTTCCTTTCTTTCAGCTACCGCTGTCGTCAAAAGCTCTTGAACAAATCCCGGATCATCTTTTGTTGTTTGGTTTTCCGAAATCTTCTTTTTAATATCGCCAATATTCATTTCCGGTAATACATTTTCTCCTAACGCTTCGGCCACTGTTTTTAAATCGTCCTTCTTTAAGCCTTTCACTTTGAAAACAGATTCCATCTTGTAGCAAATAAATAATAGTTTTTACCTTGTAGCAAAAAGTTCGTCCGAGACCTTACACGCTCGACTCCCGGCAGGGATGCCAAATGTCGCAAATATGCAAAATTTAAGTAAAAGGAACAGTAGCTAAAAAGCGTTTTAACGACAGAAGAAAAACCAACAAAATTTATTTTAAAGAAAAAAGAACACTTACATTTTACACTGTTGCCAAAAGTTACAAATTATGTTTCACACAGACAATAAATGAATATTTGCGCGCGTGACATATTCCGATGTATAAAGTGGTATGCTAATTTATGGTGTTTCACTACAGTGTACCTAAGTGTTGAAAATTATAGTTTTGAGTAAAACGCGAAAAACAAATACAGTCGATCCCGTTAACACGAACTCGAAATGACCACCGAAACATTTCTTGTTAACCGAATTTCATGTAAATCGTCGGGAATTTTTTTTTACATTGAGCCAGTGGTTGGTTTTCAAATATCAACACAAAAAAATCATATTTTATAATGTAATACATAAATAATACAAGCATACAATTAGTAATTCAAAGGGGGCGTGGTACATTTGTTTATTTTTATAATTTTAATTTTTTATAAGAAATAATTAACCGATCTATACAAAATTGGTCTCATTCGATAGATTGGGTTTCCATCTATCAGAAAATATTGGTTTCAAAAATTCGATTTTTTGGTTTTTGTTTACTATGATCCCCCCTTAAATCAAAAATATGATATGATTATTTAAACAATTACAAAATTAATAAATTATTTAAAGTGCACAAAAAATATTCAGAAGACTGCGATCCTATTATTAAACTTTATTAATGTATTATTTAACAACCGGAAGCTGTTTTTCTTTAAAAAATTGCTTTATTTTCTTTTTTGACAGTTATCATACCTGTTGAAAAAATGATTCCATGGCAAAGCAATCCTTCGCAAAAGTTTGTTTTTCAAAGCTCCATTGGACTAACCAGTGACAAAAGACACCTTTCTTAATGTTTTCTTATTAAGTCTACAAATTGTCTTATGCCATTGTGACTCTGACATATTGGTGCATACATCATCGTCTTGCATGAATTAAAAAAAAATCGAGATCATCAGATAAAAACTGAATTTGTTTAAGAACTTCCCTCCGCCGAAAGTTAATCATGGCGTCGCGTGGAAGACCTCAAGCCACCAATTAATAAATTCTAGTCAGATAAATTCCTTGGTCTTGAAACATTTCTGGAAATCATTGCGGTAAAAAGAAAAAATATTAATTACTTCAAAAAAAGGTCCTTAGAATAAAACGATAAAGTTTTTTTTAACCTGCTCTGTTGGAGAACAAAAATTTAAAAATTCGATCGTGCTAGGAAGACTCTTCAGCAAATCGACACTCATAATTTGACAGAAGGACTCATTTTCAAGTTGCCACAGTTTGTCAATTTCGAAATTAAAAACAATGGTGTTAATAATAGATAAGTTATAACTAATATTTTCCGGGCAAATATAGGAATGCATGTTATTTAAAAATGTTTCAGTAATTTAACAAAGTTTTTCTGAATCAGGTTACTAATTTCTTTAAAAGACAAGATTTTGGGATTAATTTGGAATGAATATTGACCCTCATTTCCTTGCTAGATATATTAAATTGGGCGAACTATATGGGTGGCGGTAAATTGACATTGTTAATTTATGACACTCTACTTCTAGATGCCCACATTTGAAACCTAGCACGTAATTTTTAGCAAAAAAAAAAAAACGTTTCTAGTAGCTGCAATGTAGTGTTTTGAAATATTTCGCCATATTTTTGGTGTTTGGTTAAACAATTTATCAGGTTTTGGTTTCCGAAATTTGAAAACTTGTGCAACCTAAAACCGAAAAAAATGGGGAAACGTTTTACCACACTGTCGTTGTAGTTACCAGGAAACTTTTTTTTCTGGTCAAACCAAGTGCAAAATTTTTAACGGTGCTACCCTCACTCACAGAAATAACACTTTGATTTTTGACGATTCGTGAATCCTCACGCCTCATTTCGTTAATTCTGAGGATTGTTTCGTCAAAC
This sequence comes from Hylyphantes graminicola, assembly GCA_023701765.1. Lineage (NCBI taxonomy): Eukaryota > Metazoa > Arthropoda > Arachnida > Araneae > Linyphiidae > Hylyphantes > Hylyphantes graminicola. Next base: position 56,320,184 of record CM043118.1, on the reverse strand, counting down.
TATCACATGACTTTTGAGTAAACGCGAATCCTCACTTTTACGATTTTGACTTGACGATTCTGTATCTTGAGGAAATATTATATCTGTATTTTGAGGAAACGGAATCTCATTGGTTGTACTCACATGCTCAAAAATGACAAAATATTTCTTTAGATTATACGACATTCAAATCCTCATAAAAATGACGATTCAAATTTCCACACTTTGAGGAAAGGAAAACTCGGAGCATTTGCCAGTAAACGGATCGTCAAAATTAAGGAAAATTTCGTCGTTTTTGAGCATTCATTTTTGAGAGTGCTGTCAGTCTTCATTGTAAATCTGTGGATTTCATGGTATTCGGACAATTAAATTGAATAAAAAAACTTGTTTCTTTAGTCATTGTTTGCCTAAGATGGACTCTGAGACATATTGCGCTTGTGGAATACAATATTTAAAAAAAATTCTGATAGCAATGATGACTACAGTATTACTTGGGTACAGTTAAATTCAACATGAAAATGTTTTGCGGAAACAAGACTTGTTCCAGAAAAATAACTACACTAACTTCATTTCAGTTATGAATTACATAAAAAATGAGACACATATTCCCTACCTTGAGACATGACTATCACTAAAGTCGAAAAAAAATCCTTGAAAATTACCAATTCTAGACGTAGCACGTGCCGAAGATCCAGAGCCGTGATAGGTAACAGTTAACAGCCCCAGCTGCACTCCACTTATAAAAAAAAACCAAACTCAAAATGTAAATAAAAATAAATATTCTGCTGGGTTTTCAATCGTTTTCTGCTTTCTGATTGGACGTGTTTGTCGGGTTTAATGAAGTTCCTCGTGGATGTATTAATTACTGGCGCGTGCTGCTGTGTGGCCATATTTTGATAAAATAAATGCTCTGATTGGGTTTGGTAATGCTCTAACTTGCAATTCGATGAGATCGAATCGGGTTTGGAAATAAAAATTGGCTTGTGTCAGTTGACGTTGTTGCAATACCTGAATTGTGCCAATCCTTGGGAATTTTGAAATTTGTTATTGTTAAAATATCACCTTTCTTATAAATATAAAACAATTGTGCAATTTTTGATACATCTGTATGTGTTCCGAAAAGGGCACAATGTCAACAAAATGCGTCCAGAGAAAGTCCAACATCTCACAGTCAGTGCCCTCCTATCACTTCCCACTCAGTTGAAAATTTCGGTGCAAGTTTTAATTTACCACTTTTACGGTGAATGAAAGTTATGGTTTTACAACAAAATTCGTTAACTTATGCTCTGAATTGTGGTGGAAGTTTTAAAGTTCAAAGATACCAGCACAGTCTTGCACCAAACTTTTAACTGTACGACCAATCGTCAATGAGACCGTTTTTAAGATACACCGTCTTTGATTGCAAGTTTATCAACTAGTTGGTTATATATAAGTTTATCAGCGGTTCTTTCCATAAAGAAGTCCAAAAAGCTTTATAGAGATATTTATATGCACTTGTTTTATTATATCTTGCAAATTTTTTAGAAACTAAATTGAATTTTTCAAAGAAATTTTGTTTAATATAGCAGAAAAAATGAAAATATTGCGTCATACCCCCCCCCCCCCCCCAAATATCCCTACTCGCTCTTTTCAATCTCGCTTCTATAAAACTCGCACTATAAACAATGTCGATGCGCTTTAAATACTATCTCACGAATTTTTAACAAAAAAGTATGGACCCCTATTGGTTTTCTATTGGTTTTCTATTGGTTCTATTGAACCCTATTGGTTCTATTTGTACTAATTTTGAAACCCACACAAAAGAATCAAATAACATGCATTCCTAATGTACACTTTTAACCAATCCTCCTAGGTTACCTTATTAACAAAAATTCCTTGGTTACTGGTGAATAGTTCACCAAAATACAAAAAGTTCAAGATAAAAATTTACGGTTAAAACTTTTACAAACTGATCAAAACTCTTGCTCTGAGGTAATTTAATTCTCGTATCTTTTGGTCCGATTACGATTATTATTCAGAGATTTAACCGTTATCTGGAAACGCCAAGTGCCTTGGAATGTTTTGACGTATGTAGATTTTGTTTTATGTATCGAACGTTTTTAGAATATTTCTTGTTCGTTCCATGATTAATGGTAGTTTAATGAGCAGCTTATGAATGTCAATGTAGTCACGTGCTCGAACGGCTTTGAGCTGCTCTTTTGACAGTTCTTTAATGATAGTCACAAAAGAAAGATAACGTGGTGGTCTTGTTAATTTATGTTTTAACGCCAGTGAAAAAAATTCTAATGCACATTTCCTTATTTATATTATACCTGTGTCTCGTAATATCGTAATGCAGTACGTACAGAGTCGCAGTATATTGATTCATAAAGACTTCAATAATACTCGTCCAATTCATTTTGACGTGTGTTTTTCTTGTGTTAAATACGTTACTTCAATTATATGTATTTCATGTACATGTTTCTTATTTCCGGGTGTTTGTATTTTGTAGAGTTTCTAATACGATCATGACTTATGTCTTGTGAGAATTTCTTTCAATAAGAACAACTAAGCCATACACTCTTAAAAAGAACGAGCGATTTTAACTCAGTCTGAGTAATTTTCTCTCCTCCAGTCTGGAAAATGCACTTCTCCTCTTAGAGTGGATCCTTTGAGTGTTAAACCTCCGACAGGATCACTCCAAACAAATGATTTTAACTCAGTCTGATTTAATATTCATTCCTTTCCAGTGTCGAAAATGCACTTCTCCAACTGGAGTGGATTTCACTCGTTTGTTTTAAGAGTGTAGCAAATGATCGAAAAATGTAGATTTTATGTGCAAAAAACAAAAAATGTTTTTCTTAATCCCGGCCGAAACTTCCAGGAAATTTAAATGTTATATATATCTAAGTATATTATAATCATGTTTTTAGCGAAAATATTTACTGAATCATGAGGTACGAGTACAAAATCGGTTAGTGTGAAATATCGTCGCATTAGAGCTATACGAGGGGCGACTATTGGTAACGAATGCCATAATTTAGAATCACTATGCAATGCAGGTATACCGGAGACTTAATAGAGATTTATAAGAAGAGATACATATAGAAAGAGGTTTTTGAAGCATGTGTTAGAGTTATTCATGAAAAAATATAAGTATGAATTTAATAAATTAGTGCAATATTTGAATAACAGTTTATTTTAATATCATTTAAATTGTATAAAATATTGCCCGAATAGCGAACCGATATTTTTTAATGAAAACTACCATATACGAAATTTAATAAGGAGAAAACTAACATCCGAGGTGGTGTAGTTTCGAGTAGGTAGTTCAGAAAATCGTCTGTACTTTTGCAACTTATCCTACAATGGGCTTGTCTCACGGGGGATCTGACAACAGTTCCACGGTCTTGTTTTCATTTTTCTCGAATTACTTTTGCTTTAGTATTTCAAATTGAATTTTCTAATAATAGTTTGCTTGTTATAATTTTAAAATCTTAACTTCTTTCGATGCAAGTTTTCTTTGATAAATGATTAAAACAATCAACATCACAGCAAGAAGTTGTAATTTTAAAAAACAACAATTAAAATAGCTTATTCTTAGAAAACTCAATTTCGAATACCAACAAAAGTAATTCGAGAAAAATGGAAACAAGACAGTTTGGCTGTTGCCAGATCCCCCGTGAAACAATTCCATTTCTATTGATATTAAGATTTAAAAAAAAAAATCTCTTAAACGTTGATCTGATTTCTTCACATTCTTATAATTTTATTCGATTTCGGGAAGATATGGAAATGACTGAACTACAATTTAAAAAAGGACATAGAATTGATGTACAATTTTGTGTCCTACAACTGAAGCCTAAATATCATTCTTCAGCATCAATCCCAATTTTACAAAATACAAGATTTTCTTTAAGGAAAAAAATAAGCTTTTCAATTTCATGATGTGTTTCTCGTGGGTCGTGACCTTGAGACGCCCTTGTCGCCGCCCCCTTTCAGGATGGGGCAGTTCCCTAAAAAGGGATTTCTCGGGCCTAATCCCACTTTGGGGTCCTCCCTCTGCCATCTGTTCATCCTGATGATGCTTGGGATATCAATCTTTCATCCGCTCCAACTTCCTTTCAGCATTTTTGGAAAGACGTTCTTGGAGAAATTATCGAAAACCGTCTTATGGGGGTAGACATTTTTCCTAAAAGGATAGCATGAAGCTTTTCTATATTAAATTCTACATTTAACATAGAAAAGCTTTTGGATATCAATCTTTCATCCTCTCAACTTCCTTTCGTCATTTTTTGAAAGACTTTCTTGGAGAAATTGTCAAAAACCGTATAATGGGGTAGACATTTTCCCTTAAAGGATAACATCGCACGAAGCATTTCTATTTTAAATTCGAAATTTAATAATCTTGTTTAATTTTTTTAAGAAAAATAAATCCACTCTGACTTCTTTTCTTTATTTAAAAGAAAACCCTCAGCCAAAGAAATTGTCCTTTACTCATTATTTGAAAGACTTTCTTAGAAAAATTATCGAAAACCGCCTAATGGGGTGGACATTTTTTCTTAAAAGATAACATCGCACGAAGCTTTTCTATTTTAAATTCTGCATTTAATAATCTTATTTAATTTTTCTTATGAAAATAAGCCCACACTAACTTTTTTCTTTATTTTTTTAAAAAACTTTAGCCAAAGAAATTGTTGGAAAAACTTTAAAAACATCAAATCGGAAAATTTTATCCTTGACGTGTAATTTTGTGCGAAACTTTTCACTATAGCAACTGTTCATTAAGTGCTACCGTGGGCTGGGCAGGTAAAGTGCAGTAACTTCCCTTATGACTTGGTGGACGATTGTTGCAAGCACTCAATTATTATGCTTAGAATATCAATTTTTTATTCGCTCCAATTTCCTTTCATCATTTTTTGTGAAATTTTTGAAGAAATTACCGAAAACCGTCAAATGGGGATGACTTTTGTATATGAAGGGTAACTTTGTGGGAAGCTTTTTTTGTCTAGAATAACTCTTCATTTAATAATCTTTTTTACTTTTTCTTACCAATCTTCATCCAATTTAATTTCCTTTGCTCAATTTTTTAACAATTTTCTTGAAGAAATTATCGGAAAACTTAAAAACCGACAAATCTGTCGTTACTTTAACGGTACAAAATTTAATCGAATAGAAAATTGGTAAAAAGTTTAACGCTTGGTAGAAAGTATACCCTAATAATGGTTGAAAATGCCACATTGTACAATATCCATTAAACATACGTCCATTATATATCCATGTGCAAACTAGGTTCTTTAAACTATTCTCGACAGACATCTTAGAGTTTAGAACCCCACCGAAAATTCAAGACTCGTCCTATGTAAACGGGCAGCCGTCGGAACAATTTAATAAAGACTTGAATTTATTTAGCTCAACTATGTATAAAGTTTCGATAAAAAAAACGTAGTATTCATACTTAACAAACTATTTTGAAGTTTAAAATGAAGTAAGGCACTCGGGCGTGTTCAAAGTAAAAAAAAAGACTTCAAAAACCTTTATTTTAGCTATGTAAATGAGAATTTCAAATTTATTTCCTCAAAAAGCAATTGGAGATATTTTAAAAAAGAAAAAAAGGTATTTTGTAAGTTTCTGAAAAAGCGAAGATCATTTTTCCAAACAGGTTTCTCAAAAATCGAAAATTACCATAAGGAAGTCCCAAAAAACAGTAAATATCCCGAAAACATTTAAAAAAAGATGGTTTTTCTCAGAAAAAATCGTTAAAGAGGCATTTATTTGTATTTATGATCGTTTGATTAGCCCTCCTCACGGAAAATAATGATTTATGTTGCTCGCCAAGGATGAAATCGCCAAAGACCACCGGAGTAGCCAATGAAGCAGAATTAGGAGTCAAGGTAGGGAAGCAACGAAATAGGTATTTTTTAGGAAGAGAACACTTTGGTTAAAGTTTTTTTTCCCTCGTTCAGACTAAGTGAAAGTATAGCAGTGAATCCCTGATTGTACGATTATGTATATCAATTTTTACATATTATTAGTAGACTAATAGATACTAATAATAAGACAAAAAAAATACTCTTAATAGACTAACAATTAAAGGTATGGACCAAAATTTAGAAATTGTTTTAGAGAAAACTTAATTTTAAAAAATTGTATATCTGTGTGTGTGTTATATCTTTCGTATTTTAACGATTTTCAGGAGATGTAAACCTTCACAATAAAGATCTTTTTTTACTTATCAAATTTCTAATCATGAAGTATTCCTAATATATTCTATTTTTCAATAAAAAAAATTGCCCGCGGGTTGTTTGATTCTCGCAGAAATTCTTATAGTATCACAGACAACCGGACAAAAAGTTTAAAGAATAATTCCATGATTTTATACCATTTTAAACAAAAAAAAATATCAACTGAGATTGCTAGAAAGAAAGTGTAAAGGGAATTACGGACAGACAAAGATGGAAGGCATACCGATGCAAAGAATAAAATATATGGATTTACGAATGTCATATCCTTCAAATAAAAAATATTAATTTTTTAAATATGAGGGTAAGAACGGACAGACAGGCAAACAAAAAGTATGAAACATAGGACTAATATCATAGCTTTCAAAAAAGAGAGAAAATATTTTTGAAAGCCTGATTGGTACAATATAAAACATTCGGTTTTGCCTTTCATCAAATTTGTTGAATTCCAGTTAAAACTAAAGTGCTAGGTGCTTAGTTTCAACATTTATTGGTCGTAACATGGTAACCAACTTTTAGTTCAACGCTTGACCCTTTTAGTCCCAGTGATGACATTTGGCATCATCATGTTTCTGATCATAATTTTCTAGAAATGATAGGGCAGACATTTATTAGGATTGATAAAAATATTTTCTAATAGAAAAAAGTTCAAGAATCGAATGATGTGCATTTCGATATCATAAATGGCTATAGACGATCAGAATTTTTTTTCTAAAGTGATGGTGGCAAATTGTCACTGGGACTGAAAGGGTTATTAACCAAAACGTAGTATTGTGAAGCAGCAAAGTTTTGTTCAACATTTTAACCAAAACATAGTGCGACGAAACCGCCAATTTTGAAGAATTCTATGGAACGAGATTTTCTTTCAAAAAGAAAACAGATAAAGCAGGCTACAAAATCCAAAGCGTTGTTTTCTTCCACATCAAGTCCATTCAGTAGATAGGATCCTCAAGCCGTTACAGCTCGTGCGGAATCCGCAAATGACCAGCCCATGACCAGGAGCGTCATCTTCTGAGGTTGTAAATCTTAATTGGGGACCAGAAGTTACGATCATTAATCGAGCAAACGAGACAGACAGACAAAAAAAACTTCAAGCCCGTATATCTATATCGATTAGCCTTTGATATGATGCTTCTATCAGAGCTGGTATGGTAATTTCAATCGTTTTGAATTTCAGGATCGACGGTTTTAATTGAGTTAGATAACTAAATAAACTAATCAAAATTGAATTAATGAGGGTTTTTTTATGTATGAAAACCTCGATATAGGAGGGTGGTTAGATTTTTTTTTCATACAGTAGTTAGGTTATATGTAATTATTTAATATGTGGATGGTGTTTTTAATTTGAAATTGATTTAACCTGTCGGAATTTCGAACATAATTATTCATGATGTATGTTTATTTTAATGATGTTTTTCTGAAATTAGATATTATTAAAAAAAATATTGGCACGCGTAAGATAAATAATTTGTCCTTGCGCAGTTAAATGATTATCTTTTTGTCATATTTCTAAAAATATTTTTTTATCAAGGCAAACAACTAAACTTCGATGTTCGACGGTCTGCTGAATAATATAGAACAAATTATAATCTATAATAATAAAAATGAAGTTTTGTATGTGTGTGTGTATGTATGTCTCTCCGAAACTCACAAACTAGACATTTGTTTGACTCGTAACTTGGCACAAATGCGTAGTTCCTACTTGAGTTACAAAATAAGAACTTTCAGAGCTCAAAGTGTTCTATTTTTAGAGAAAATTCGAATTTTCTGGGAAAACTACACCACTTTCGCTCAAATCCGACGATTTCTTTACTTTCCTGATGCCATCTGAAGAAACAATTAAATAAAACTTTCAACGAAAATAAATAAAATTGAAAATGTTTATTTTATTGTGTTGCCATAACTTTCAGAAACTAAATTCATTATTTGAAAATAATTGATATGTTTCAAGTGACGTATCCCCGACAAGTCTTGATTCCTGGATTTTGTTATGGGTTTAGTTGAGGATTTCGTCAATGATGGTTCTGTTGATTACAAATATGCATGTTCAGGCAATAACTGTGCAGTTAACCTATAAGTTCTAGAGCTGCCGTTAGGTCTTTATTTTCTCGCCAAATACGTTGCCAATTCCACCAAATTATAATAAAAACTCGCCAAATGGGCAAATGGTTTGTTAAGCTATTACTGAACAATGATGGTTAATAAAGGTCATCGCACGAGCTGCATATTAGGGTTTTATGTCTTTACTTTTTCGCCAAATACGTTGCCAATCTCGCCAATTCATTGATTAAAACTCGCCAAATGAGCAAAATGTTTGTTAAGCTATTACTGAACTATGATGGTTAATTAAGCCATCGCACTAGAGCTGCATATAAGGGTATTATGTCTTTATTGTTTCGCCAAATATGTTGCCAATCTCGCCAAATTATTAATTAAAACTCGCCAAATGGGCAAAAAAAATTTTTAAATAATTTATAAGCTGGTTGGATATGCTAAGGTCGTTGTGTTAGAGCCGTATAATGGGTGTGTTTGTAGCTATATCTATTTTCTCGCCAAATTATTTACCAAAACGAGCCAAAAGAATTAAAAGGTTTTATGTATTTATGAGGGAATTGTGATGACATTTATGAGTACATTTTACAGCGTATTTCTGATTTTAGAATATTAGGGCAATGAATTGAGATTTTTACTTGATAACGAGTGGGAAGAGAATAACTTAAGTTTATGATTTTATAACAGGTTATATGGTACACATACTTGGATCGATTTGATATTTATTTAATCCGTGCGAAGTACGGGTATAAATTTGCTAGTTTATATCATAAAGCGTAGATATTTAAAACAAAAAAAATAGTAAAATATATCATAAGGCGTAAAATAGAACTAATTATAATTTATATCACAAAGCGTAGATATTAAGAAAAAATAGTAAATTTATATCATAAAGCGTAAAATAGAACTAATTATATTTTATATCATATATAAGTTCAACGTCATATCATACAACTATGACACGAACCAAGCAATACTAATTTTAACCAGTCAATATTGCCTTTTATCAATGAATGTTAATACAAAGCAGGCATGTTATGGGCAGTTCTACCATAATTTTTAATTTCAGGCATAAAAAAAACTTGTGAAAATACAACAAAAGAAACAGCAAGGTTCATTTGAATTTTCGAAAAAAAAGGGGTGGCAGTTAAAAAAAAAAACGGTATCGAAGAAACCGGTTTAAACTGGAATTATGAAAATTACTAATTTTCAAGAAACCGAAGTCACGAACAAACCGCTTAGTTTTAAAACTGGTTTCGGTTTTAAATTATTAGATTATTGAGATGGTAAGGAATGGTAGCTAAGGAACAGACAGTAAGGAAAATCACGATATTTTTTTTGCATTGCTACCGACTCCAGTTTAATAAAAGAAAATTTACTCCTTATACTTCACTTAAACATATTCATAAAAAAAATTCAATACTCAATCAAAAATTAACCTTATAACTCTGGGAGACTGTGAGGAAAGCAATAAAGCCACGCAGCTCATTTTACAGAGTTTTTTTTTTTAACTTTTGGGCTTATTGGTAAAGTATAGCAAAAAAATGAGGCTACACTCTTAAAACAAAAGAGTGAAATCCACTCCAGTTGGAGAAGTGCATTTTAGACACCCTAAAGGCATGCATATTTTCTCAGACTGAGTTAAAATCACTCGTTTGGAGTCATCCTGTCGGAGGTTTAACACACAAAAGATCCACTCCAAAAGGAGAAGTGCATTTTCCAGTCTGGAGGAGTGAAATCCACTCAGACTGAGGTAAATCGGGAGTGTTTGTTTTAAGAGTGTACTAACAATGAGGTCAGTGAATGTTCCAAAACCCAGGGACAAAGTTAATAGAAGAGAAATAATTATTATAAATATTAAAAGCCAAAATTGCATGGAAGGAATGTTAAGATATAGTATTAGTTCAATTTAAAATCCAAATGAATGTAATTTTTAGCTAAAAAATGTGTTAGTTTAAGCGCTAAACTAAAAAATTTGACATGTGACCGTAAGGAATTTTCTGCATTGTTTTGTGTCTTAAAATTCTTTGGGTTTTCTTTGCTTCTCCGTTTCCCTTCTAGATAGTGGGCGATAGCTCGCAGTTTTTCTATCTCTACACTCTTAAAACAAAAGAGTGAAATCCACTCCAGTTGGAGAAGTGCATTTTCGACACCCTAAAGGCATGCATATTTTCTCAGACTGAGTTAAAATCACTCGTTTGGAGTGATCCTGTTGGAGGTTTAACACACAAAGGATCCACTCCAAAAGGAGAAGTGCATTTTCCAGTCTGGAGGAGTGAAATCCACTCAGACTGAGGTAAATTGGGAGTGTTTGTTTTAAGAGTGTACACTCTTAAAACAAAGGAGTGAAATCCACTCCTGTAGGAGAAGTGCACTTTCGACACTGGAAAGGAGTGAATATTAACACAGACTAAGTTAAAATCACTCGTTTGGAGTGATCTTGTCGCAGATTCAACATACAAAGGATCCACTCCTGTAGGAGAAGTGCTTTTTCGACACTGGAGAAGTGAAAATTAACTCAGACTGAGTTGAAATCACTCGTTTGTTTTAAGAGTGTATGAATAAAACACTAGCACTAAGTTAGTCACAATCAGATGGAAACCAACGATTCAAAAACTAATTTATAAAAAAATAGAAAAAAAAACGAATTTCGAACCGATATTCAGATTCCTCTGATAGCTTATTGAATGAACTTAATAGTTACTTTAAGGAAAATCTCATTAAATGAAAATTAGGCTTTAATTCCCTACACGATTAAAACAAACGAGTGATTTTAACTCAGTCTGAATTAATTTTCACTCCTTTCGGTGTCGAAAACGCTCTTCCCGGATACCGATTTAACTCTTTTGTTTTGTTTAACCTTCAACCTCCAACAGACGAGCGATTTTAATGCGATTAGGAGCGATTTAGGACGATTGCGAGCGATTTTAATTTCACTCCTTTCCAGTGTCGAAAATTCACTTCTCCTATAGGAGTGGATTTCACTCTTTTGTTTCAAGAGTGTATGGCTATTCTCAGCAGTACGATCTCTGGCTATCAGAGTCTATGTGTAATTCTAACATGAATGATTTCATTCTAACTTGAAAAATTTAAGGTGTTCGTCTTAGTAGCAATTATGGAGTAGGTACTGGTCTAACTAGTATTCGTGAATCATAAAGCAAGATGGTGAAGTTCATAAATAAAACAAACATTAAAATGAACTTACTTCATAAACGCTTCTTTTTCGTTACTGGCATCTCCGATGGAAAAGTTCTGACGATGGAGATTTCGTATGTACTCCCTGGAAATAAAACTCTAGTTAGTTATACAGTGGTGGAAATTGATTTATGAACTGACAGTTTTTTAACAGTATTTCTTTATTAAATGCATTTTTATCGATTTAAATTTTATATACTATACAGGCTTTGCATTATAAACTATACACGTAAATAAAATTTTATATAAATTCGTAAACAATTTATTTTGTTGACATTTTAGTTTTAGCATAGGGAAATTGATTTATGAACTTTTGCATTCAATCTCAATTAATAATTGCTAAAACTATTTTTTGTCACTAATGCTTCCTTGATTTTGTTTTTCATAGACAACACAAAACTTTGGGTAAAGTTTTGGTCAAGCAATTTGCAGTTTTTTATGATTAAGTCCTTCTATTCCATAACTGATGCACACTTCATTAAAACCATACTCCATTTGGGTAAATTATTCAAACCAATTGATCTCAGACATTATTCTTGGGGTTTAAGTCATGGCAATTGGCAGGATGATCTAAATGAACAACACTTAGTTCATTAAACCGTCTTTAATTTCGTTTGAAATGTGGATACTTGCATTATCATGCATAAAAATCTAATCAAAAGCATAGTTTTGCAACGCAAAAAGGAATTAAAGTATTTTCTAGAACTAATCTGCAATAAAGTGATGTTTGTCAACAATTCAGAAACATAACCTTGTTTCTTCAATCATAAGATATCGGGGCCCAAACCATCAAACTTCCACCACTAACATTTCTGCTGAAGACAGATCTTAGTTATTTCCGAAGATCCTTTCAATAAAATTTTAAACCATCACGTCCATCCAAATTGAACTTTTTTTCATCAGCAAATGTCACTTTTTCCCATTTCTCTCTTTCCACCCCCGCCCAATCCATTTTCATGTAGTTACGACTATATTTTAATAGACTGTTCTTATGGTGAAGAGTAAGCTTTGGACCTGCCTTCATTTTGGAACATTTCAAGTTCGACGACGATATCAATATTTGTCCTACTCTTCTGGGAGTTACAGGAAGTGAGATTGTTCATAAAAAATTCGCCCTGTAATGCACAAATGCTGACACAAATGGCAACTTTTTGGGATACCAGTCCAATATTCCTGCTTTTGTCCCTCGTCCTACGAGGGTTACACCTTTTTTAATGATGGTTTTTGCCGAAGTCAGAATGATTCTTCAAATATTTATGAATTATATTTATTGATCTTTTAATTAATATGCTAATTTCTCTTACAGATTTGTTACAATATTATATAAGGGTCATTTTTTACCTTTTTGGTTTCAGGCAGTCCCGCAAGCCTTCCTATTTAGTAAAATGGGAATAAAACAGATAAATTTCAACAAATTTGGCCTTAATCTTATTTATAAACACTGATAGTAAGCTCCCCTGAAGTTCAGATGAAGAACTAGTTAAAATATTTGGTACCTGGGTTCAAAATAAATTTGAGTTCATAAATCAATTTCCATCATTTGATATGCTTAAAAACTAAAATTAGATATATTTTTTATTTAATATCATTTTTTGAAAAAAAATTATGTGTGAAATTCCTTTATTGTGCTCTGAATATCCAGCACACAAAATTTGAATTGTTAGCACTTAATACAAAGCGATATCTGGTGAAAAGAATGTTAGTTCATAAATCAATTTCCACCACTGTAGTCTGGCTGCCACAACTTGGCATCCCAAATATTTTGATTGTGGAAGATTCCACTTTTAATTAAGGTTATTATTCCATCTAACTATTCAAAAAGGAAATATAACTTTATATGAAAAAAATCTCAAGCTGAAGATTCTAAAAATAATCATTAGGGGTGTAAGAGTTTAAACCATGCGCTCCCTTAATTTTTTTTTAATAGTGTATAAGGTCGATAGAACTGACTGATCCCGATAACAGAAAAATTCTGTCACCCATCGCATATTATAAACACCACTTAGCATTCAAATCATAGTATCATGATCATTCCTTAGATTTATACACACACGTATACATCTTCCACAATGGCACCGCCGCAACGGTAATAAATAATAATTTGCCTCGCTTTCACTTTAGAAGAAAATTAATGTTCCCGAACCAGTTTTTGGATGGTTAGATTCTTCCAAAGCTAACCGAAAATCAAGATATAGATCAAAGATTAATGAACAAATATTCAGAGCGCTTTGATAATTCCTGTAATACAATAAATGAAGATAAAAAAAAGTGACATCGTCAAGAAAAATCTTAGTTGAAAAAAAAAAGAATTATCTTAAGCTGCGTTTACACAGCAAGAATCTTACCTAGGTCGTTTTCACCCAGCAGTAGGGATAACAACGATAATTAGGGAATACCAGACAACCTAAGAAAGTGCGTTTACACACGTCTTTGATGTTTACCCGGGTGTTCGGCAGTGCAGTTAAAATATAACGGAATTTAAAATAACTATTTCAACAAATTTCTGTCTTTTAATTATTACAATGCTTCTTCAACTAAGTTTTTTCCGGCATAATTATTATACTAGAGCAGTAACATGATTTCTTCAAAAAATTCTAACAAAATTGAAATTTTCTGAAATCATTGTATTTAAGTCAAAAAAAATTTATTTAATTACTCAGTTGCATGTACGATTCATACACAACTTTTTTTTAAATTTTATTCCAACTGAGAAACAAAAAACTAAATAATAAAGAAATATTTTTTTGTATTTAGAGCATCGATAACAAAGCAATCGTGCTGCCATCTATTATTTATATATTTAGAATATTTATATTGTCTCTTCATACTGTTTCATTTTAATCAACAAACAGTTATGCAATTAATAACTCAAACATTAAAGTAAAGTACATGAAAACTTTAAAAAAAAACCTTTAAAATATCTGTTGTTTCTTAACTATTACAATCGAGCCATTCTCTTGTTTTCTACAAGCAACACAAGTTGTCGACACGGCGACAGTAATGGCCGCCATTGGATTTCGCTACGGATCACTGATCATACCCGGGTAGAAATCGCTTACCCACCTCTCGACCAGGGTGAGATGAAACCCACCAATCACCCAGCATTATTCCCTATTCTGGTGTGGCTGGGGATTTTTCGCTGTCTTACCTAGGTAAAACCCACCAATTTTGGCTCGTGTAAACGCGGCCTTAGAAGTAATTGAACAGCATTCGCTTCTTGTTATGTTAGAGAAACTTTTATATTTGTCAATAAATTATGGAAGAGAATCGGAAAGAGTGCCTTTCTGTTTCGATTGCAGATGCAGAATATTAAACAGTTTAGATTATGATTATTCATTTATTAAAGGTATTTTGATCGAAAATATGATATATAAGTCAATAAATTCGAAAATATGTTCGTTTACGGAATTCGTCAATAAATTATGCAAGAATCAGGATGAGTGCATTCATGCGTTCATTGAGAAATATTTAATCGTTCTTCAGATAATTATTTTGTACATTCATTTATTTCGAAAATCAGCAATCTAATTATCGTACTTATCAATTTGGAATATCGAGTGGCTTACACACAGTCAAAAAAAAGTCCGTTTGTTCATAAAATGTTTCCTCTTCAGCACTAACAATTTCCATAATTTCAATGTTCTCAAAAACCACTCTTTTTAGAATAAGCACTCACCTAAACGTGTAGAAAACACAAAATCTACACTTGGGATCATGGCCGAATTTCTAAATAGGCTAAGTAGACTGTAGCCTAGAGCGGCAAAATTTTGGGTGCTGCAAATTTTAAGAACAATTAAAGCGGCATTCGACATAAAAAATAATTATAAAGATACAAATATTTTCAAGAAAGAAACAAATAATTTACGATTAAATTTCCCCTATAATAAGCTTTTGATTTAGAGTGTTCAGAGATGATTCTATATGTAGAACGAAAAAAAAGTGAAGAAAACTATGTCTGACGGCAAATCGATCGTAGCCTACAGGCGGCAAATCTTTAAATTCGGCCCTGTGCTTCGGATATTTGACCCCATCTCAACACTTTCATTGCCTTATATTTCATATTAGGTAATAGAAAGTGGTTATTATGCTATGAATAATTACCTTTTTCTAGTAGCTCACGATGCTTGATTTATGATTTATTATTCATTATTAATGCTAATGAAGACAGAGTTTAATGATGATAAATTTTGAAGTGTTATTATGTACTCAGTAAAAAAAAAGTTGATTTTGATTGATTAAAAAGAGAATATAAATAATAACTTTTTTTAGGACTTTAATAACTTTTTTAATAAATTAAAGATAAAGTGAGGTGAAATTATGTCACGTTGGGTGTAAAAATTGGCACGCGCGTTAGAGTAGTGGTAAGGGGTGAATCTCTAGTTTCTACCCTTAAGTGGCAACAGCTCCAGCCTATTGTTTTCAGTCGTGGGCCTGCTGGAAATACATTTGTTTTGGTATTCTCAAAATTGAGTTGTGTTCAAACTTTTCTTTCAGTAGAACTAAAAAAATTCTTTGTTCTATTTAAAAAAATTCTAATTGAATTATATTCAAATTCTACCCCACATTTTCTTCGCTTAAAACAAACATCTGAACTAAAGTTTCAAGGCTGCTCATCACCCCCATTCCCCGTCCTCCTTCGATCGGGCTTGCTAATAGTAAGTCTATGGGGGAAAAATGGTTTTTGTTCCAAAAAAAGCAAAGAAATTACAGGAATATTTTGACGCGTTTTTTTTTAATTCATGAAACTCCAATAAAGATGTGCTTTTAGAAGTTATTTTTTTAAAAACGTTATTAACTTTTTTTAATAAAATTTTTTTTCTATTAAAAAAAGTAAATCACGTTTTAAAAAAAAATAACCTCTAAAAGCACAACTTTATTGGGGTTTTATGAATTTTAAAAAAACCGCATCAAAATATTCCTGTAATTTCTTTGCTTTTTTTGGAACAAAAACCATTTTTCCCCCATAGACTTACTATTAGCAAGCCCGATCGAAGGAGGACGGGGAATGGGGGTGATGAGCAGCCTTAAGGGGTCACAGGAGTCTTAATAATGTGCAAAGAAGATACTACATAGCATAGTTTGTTCTCTCTTGTAATTTTTTAACTACTCAATAAATGAGTATAATTTTTTTATATGTAATTCTACAAGATTTATTTATTATAAAACAAGTTTTAAAATTTATGAAACTTTAGCCAAAACTAAAATAATTGTTATTAAACATGAAGGTACTTGAACACACTGTGATTAGGCTTGCGCGGCAAATTGTGAGGTCAAAATTGAAAAAATGAATAAGAAAATGACTTTATATTGTACAAATATGTACAAACAAAGACTTATACCTAAATTCTCAGCTCAATTTTAATTAGAAATTATTTTTAAGAACTTTTTTCTAAAAAAATTAATAAAAATTTAAAAATTTTGATTTAAAATTTTTTAAAAAATAATTTCTAATTAAAATTGAGCTGAGAATTTAGGTATAAGTCCTAGTTTGTACATATTTGTACAATATAAAGTCATTTTCTTGGTCATTTTTTCAATTTTGACCTCACAATTTGCCGCGCAAGCCTAATCACAGTGTGTTCAAGTACCTTCATGTTTAATAACAATTATTTTAGTTTTGGCTAAAGTTTCATAAATTTTAAAACTTGTTTTATATTAAATGAATCTTGTAGAATTACACAAAAAAAAATTATACTTATACATTGAGTAGTTCAAAAATGACATGAAAGATCAAACTATGTTTTGTAGTACCTTCTTTGCACATTTTTAAGACTCCTGTGACCCCTTAAACGAAAAGGTGGAATGTTGTTATAGGGTTAAATCTACTGTGTTTCAAAGCTCCAACCGCGAAGTAGAAAGTTGCATTTGATGTCAGCTCAAGTGTTAGTCTCGTCACTTGACCGTGCTTCTAAATCACAAGGCAAGTCGTGAATATGCTTGTTTCATTTGACGCATTTCCTTCCGAAGAAATTCTGACTTTCAAGCGTATTTTCTTCCGATTGGAGTTCTGTTCCCGCTTGGCATTGATTCACAAATTTGGGAACACTCCATTATACGTTTCCGTTAATTAATGCAAGGCATATTGGGAGTGAATTATAAAGACGTTGAAAAATCGCGAAGTGCAAATAGGGTCCCAAGGGGAAAAATTTGTAGTGCGACATTAAAACCGAAACCTAAGAATCTCAATAATGTGGATGTGTGAAAATAGCTTTAAAAAAACCCTTATATTATACACTTGCACTTAGTAACGGGACATGCATCACAAAATGCATTAATCAGTCTAACAGGCCAGCCACACCCCAGATACAATGATGGCACCCGTATACTACCACCTCCACCAAAAAAATCATATAGAAAGTAATGATGCAACAAACACCTATTAAAGACAAGAATAAATAGTTTTCTTTTTAACTGTTCTTTCCAAGCCGTTAAGTTAGGTTGAATTATCGTCGCACTAGAGCTACACAAGGGCTGTTGGTGACGAATGTCATTATTTTCAACCACTGTACAGTGACGAGTCGACATCCGTCTTTCCAGGCAGTTATTTTTTTTTAAGATGAAACTTCGGTTCTGTCTTGATCTAATCCATTATTATTATTTTCCTACTTTCAAGTTCCACATATGAAATATAAAGAAATAAAAGTTTTCAGATGGGCTTGGAAAGACGAAATGGGGATTTTGTGTTTTCTACACGTTTTGTAGGATGGTTATGTGGTATTTGAGGTTTGGTCTGCCTGTCTGTTTTAAACCACTTTACAGATCGAACATTGAACTCGAATGCCTAGCACTTGAAGGTTAAGTTAGGTTTGAATTATCGTTGCTCTAGACTAGAGCTACACGAGGGCTATTGGCGACGGGCGTCGTATTTTAAGCACTTGTAGGACACCATAAGGTTTCCTAAAAAACCTAACAATCGTCCACGATTTGTTCCAATGTGTAACGATTACCTAAAAAATCGCACAAACGCAAAGGGCAGTTGCCATCGAAATTTTCCAGTTACAAGGAATTGCAGGATTTTGTTTACATCATAAATATTGAGTTTCCGTCTATGTTCCGCATTCTTCGCGGCCCACATTGCAAAACACGAACAGATTTTAAATGCTTTTCTATATAAAAATTATATAAAATAGCATTAACCAACAATATTTGTTATCTGACAACATTCATTCACAAAACCTCAAACCCAGTAGCAAAAAAATACGCACAAAACAAGTGGAAGAGAAAAAGAAGAAAATGAGAGACAGTGCATTCCTTTGTCGCCAAGCCGGCGCTCTTTCTGGCGATGCTTGGCGCTGATAACGGTGCAGGTTTAATGGCGTATTCTTGCCAGGCACGTTTCGTTTTTGCTGATTTGCTGATAAATGCATTCCAGTATGTGCGGGTGGATGCAGGGGAATGCGGGCATTTTAAAATATTTCATTTTTTAAGCCTGTTTTTGAAAAAAAATGTCATGAGAAATCTTTTTCAGATACGGCATAAAATGGTTAAAAGGTTTTTAAAATATCACATAGGAAATAGTTTAAAGTTTTTGTCGACTCTCTTATTACTTAAAAAAAACTAGCAAATAAATATCCGTTCTTCGCATGGAACTAAAAAAAATTCAAATCGATCCTAGTATAGGCATCATTTAATCCGTTAGAGGACAATAAGCTTATGTTTATTGTTTAAGCTCGAGTGTAGAATCCCGTTACTTATATTACCTTGAAATTCAAAATTAAAAATGCGCTATAAAATTCACGGATAAAATGCCATCGTAATTTCACGCATAAAATCTTTTTAACTCATTTGGCGCGTTTTTGATAATTTGGCGAGGAAAATGCACACGTTGGTATTAAAAGGAATCTATGTATAAAATTTCGAATTTTTTTAGAACAGTTTAAGTAGGTCTTTTGCTATCCACAGACATACAGACAGACACACTAGAGACACACAGACTCTTTCTTTTATTATTATAGACTAAAGGTGTGTAACACTCTTGAAGACTTTCAATTACCATTTGGTTACATGCCCTTTAAGGTAATTTTAATTATTTAAAAACCTCAAAAGAAAAATTGTTATGGAGCTACCCTTTACTCTTGGACAATTTTCTTACAAACCTTATTAGAGCGTCCAAACTTTTTTGAGAACTCATGTACTAAATTATTTATTGCTTTGGTAATCTTTTTAGCATTTCATCGACTATCTTGCTTTCATTTTAAAAGTAGGTAAGTACTTTAAAATGTAGTAGGTACTATGCAATTTTTTGCCCTACTATATCGTCATCGCTTTTGTGGCACGACGTCGATCTCAGTATTAAGAAATAGTTAAGTAAAATCCACCAACTTAATACTACTGCACATAAAATTTTCTAAAATCTAACTTTCCTATTATAAACGAAAATACCATAGCTTTTCATACATATCGATAACGGAAGCAACTGATTTATTCATTGAAAAAAAATGACTTAGAAAGAGGGACATTTTGCATTTAAAATAAATGTTAGGATGGGCTACTAATTACCCCCCCCCCCCCAAGAAAAAAAAACAGAAGAGAAGAAAAACAGACAGATCTTGTTGGCTCATCTATACAACACATGAAATTTGTACTTGTACACTTAAAAAATTTAAATTCCACTAAATAAACGCGATCCTCACTAAATGTTAAGCGCTGATCTTTTAAAATTATTTCATGTTAGTCATATTAGTTAATGTTGAATTATTATATAATGTTATTATGTTAATGTTTTTATTTATTATAATTTATAATATATTTTTTTATTATTTATTATTGTTTAATATTATATATAAAATTATTAATTTATAAATATAATTTCTAAATTATTAAATTTAAAATTGTAATTTATAAATTATTAAATTTAAAATTATTATTATATATTATTAATTACGTTAATGTTTTAAAAATTAAAAAAAATATTTAATAAAAATTGTAAAATATATTTATATAAGGAATGTATTTCCAGAATTATTTTCGGAAGTAAAGAAGGATACATAAGTGAAATATTGATATCCTCGATATTCCCTATTTTCGAATACGTATTTATCATTATGGGCAGCAGTGTTATAAGCTAATTAGTGTGCATTATCAAAGAACAACCATCAAATTAGTTATTCAGGGTTGTCATGATTAAATTTAGGGTGCTCGGGCGTTTTCTGTTGAGAAAATCATGTAAGAAATTACTGTTTATTATTTAGAGAATCGATTGACGACGGTAAGTTGGAAAGAAATCGGTTAGTGGAAATTTAGCTTCATTACTAAAAATAGAATCAACATAAAAGTATTTTTTCCTCCCATAACTATTATTGATTTTAATTTCGGGAATAGGAAATAGAAAGGGAAATTTGAACTTGGCTGTGGAAAATTTGCGTTTTTGGAGGTTATAAAACTACTAGGAAGTTGTTTATCATGACTTGTTAACTAAATAAATATTCTATTAGTTTAGAATGTGATGTGGCTGTATTAATTAACACATCTTTGAAACACCAAAGAAGCACAAAAAAAAAAGTCATTTTCACTGACACCGACGACGTTTCATAATAGTACTGCTGCTGTCATCTAGTGGAAGAATCATTAACTTTATTCTGACTGTATGGGAAATACAAGTATATGGAAATGTATACGCGCACAAGTTTATATAGTAGTATGTAAGGTTAGTACCAACCGAACCGGACTGGTTTTGTTTTAATTAAGCAAATACTTTTTGTTGCAATTATTCAAAATACTTTGAATTCATATAAACGTTTTACTTTTAACTTTTATTATAAGTTATTAATTTTGGGTACATCTATCGCATTTTAAGGGCACTTAATTTTTTTTTTCTTTGAGGTTCGCGCTCGAATCCTAGGCATTTTAATTGCATTAGAACAATGTCTAAATTACATTTATATAACAGGAATTTTAAAATCAGAGACAGAAATTGTTTTTTTTTTTTATCTAATTGTATTTTCCAAAACAAAGGAGCTTTAAAAAATAAATAAAAATAGTAAAAAATATCGTATATAGTAAAAAATATCGTATCATTCAGCTAGAATTTTATAATTTTGAATATTTCAAATTATTTTTTAGTTGAATTGATAGAGTAAAGTGAAAAAAAAACAGACTATTATCCCTAAAATGGTCCAGGCTTGTTTTGGTATAGAGTTTAAACTTAAAAATATTTCTGAATGAAAAATATTGTTTCAAATATTAACATACGTATTATTTTCGCAATTTTGAAATTTTTGTAGTGGCGCCATGTACTAAGTCCTATATATTACTAAAGTATCATACATTTTTTTTTTTTTCATTTCGGAGATAACTTTTATAGTATTACGTAATATGCATATTTAACAGAACAGTGGCGGCGCCATCTAGTATGAATCATATGTAATATTTTCAACCCTAGAAAATGTACGATGCAATATTTCATTCTACTGAAATATTCTAAAATAAAAATGATGAAATATAATTTTATTTCCAAGATGACCAATAAAGACTATAAAGTTATAATAAAAGGATATAAATTACATTTATCTGATCGTACTTTTTGGTAGATGGGATTTAATAAAATTTTAAGATATCGTAACTCTATGATACCGATCATGTTTGTTATCCTTAAATAGGAGATAAAATTAAACTAGTAAAGAATTTTTTTCAATTTATTGAAAGAAAAATAGAGTAAGATTGTATTAAATTATATTTAGTTGGTAAAGTAATTAATATTAAAGTTTTACAAAAAATGAATTTTAAATTAAAGTTCAGTGTTATAATTTTTTATAGGTGCTTAATCAAATTTAAATTCGTGCTTTAATTAAATAGTATTAAAAAGAATCATTAAAAATAACCATTAACTTGATTTATTCATATTTTTAATAAAAATATAGTAGTATCTTTTATTAATAGATGGCAGCACCAAAATAGAAATTAATTTTTCAATATTGTATTCTAAAAATACAACCAAAAAGCTAATCAATAAGACAAATCCACTGTTCTACACAATATTGTGTAAGTTTTTTAAAAAAATCTGATACTCTTTTATGCAATTAGTTTTTGTTAGCGTTGAGCGGGGAGAGAGTTATTTGCCATATAACAACCAATCGTCGTTCAGTCAACAAAACAATTTGTGAATATTTGCGGCAGATCCACCATTTTCATGGCAAACGAAAAAAGCGATTAATGTTTTATTTTAGCCCGAAAAAATTATGCGAAAAAAGTATTTTCTATAGATTTTACAGACTTCATCTTGAGAAAATTTGTGTGTCAGCGTTATGTTTATGGTTTTGTAAAATCATTCCCAAACTTAATGTATATAGGTTGGGTGATGAAGACATGATGCCCACTTAATTCTATGTAGCATTAAGAGGAATTAAGTAATTATAAATATTTAATAATTTAAGAAAATCCTAAACACTGCCACTCTCTTCAGAGTATTTTTTTGCAATTAAAACTTAAATATCAGTTATTTAACTTTACAATTTTCCCTAGATATGGAATTGAGATAACAACAAAATGAAACAAATTTGAAACGAAAATATTATCTTCCTTCTGTGCTTGGAATAATACTTGGTGATTTGAAAGAGGGCCTTCTATTTAAAATTACGAGGAAATTAAATCCTTCGTCTCTAGTGTAGGGCGACCGCAGACACATGACATACCGCATTTCGTAAAGTGACTCAGTTTGTTATTTAACAATCTAGCTATAAAATAATTGCAAATAGTCTGTTTCTTTTTATATCTTTTTTCAAACAAAAACTACCCAAAAATATATGAATTACGAAAATTTAATGAAGATTTCTTAGTAGAAAAGTTAATCACTGAAGCAAATGTGGTAATTGGCTTTCAATTCAATTATTAGTGCTAGATGATGAGTTATCCGGTTGGAAAAGGCCAGGAACATTTCCTTGTATTTCCTTGTAACGAACAGGTTTAAAAAAACAGGATGTGTTTTTCTACTTCATCAGCCTCTATCGATGATTTAGTGGCAGCGAATGTGTTAATAGGTCCTCAACAGTTACTTTGGCAACCCGGACCTTTCACAAGCCACCAGACAAGCGCCTTACCAACTGGCTCCCCAGCCCCATATATTCGTAGAATACCACCGCTCATACAAAACTCAATTAATCCGCCATGGAATTATTACATTTCACCCAAAAAACAAACACCAAAACCTCGATGACTGACCCACATTACAAAGCAAGAACGTGCCACCAATAAGCCACCCAATTCCGAACCTAAGATCTGCGAGTGCGATACCCGGGTCCCTTACTTATTGCCCGATCACGACTATTCAATCAGCAATCAACATAGGAAGAGCTTTTAGTGGAAGAACGTGGTAAGTGACTAAAAGCTGAAAAACAAATGACGAGCTTTAAAGTTTTTAGTTTGCTCTTAGATACGTAAAAAAGCACTTATAAAAAATCAAAAATTTACTTAAATTTAAGTTTATGCAGAGGGGAACATTGCTATCCTTTAAAAGGTTGTAAAACATGTTCATTGACATGAAAATCCCAATTTTTTTCAAAAATATCACTTAGCACTTTCTTTCACTAAGATCTTTACATAAACTTGAAAATATTCCAAAGCTGGCCGGCCACCTTATCTTTTATTGTGGTTTTACGGTTATCTTAAGATAACCGTTAGAATCCTCCCACCAAATTAACCTAACGGTAAATATTACAGCGATATTCATGTAATGCCAAATATTTGTTTATCCGTAGCCTTATAGAAAAGAGGCGCATGTTTAATAGCATTATATACGATCTAGGCCATTTTTGTTGCTTGTAAAGACAGTTACATGAGGATTTTGATGAGGACTGGTTTTGACCTGGTTGTTTATTTAGATAATGCATTATAAAATTAAGATAAGGAATACCTTTTGCAATGAATTATGTATCACCCGGTTTAGAGGTCTTTTTTAGTTATTTTTTTGGTTGGGCTTTATTGCCGAAATGAGAAGATATTTATAAGAAAATGAATCATTATCGATTTCAAAACTTTGGATTAAATTATAAAAAAAAGCATTTGTTGGTTGTTCAAGTTTAACCCTTTCAGTCCCAATGACGATTTGGCATCATCATTTTAGAACTTTTTTTTTTCTGATCGTCTATAGCCATTTATGATATCAAAAAGTGCATCATTCGATTCTTCAAACTTTTTTCGATTAGAACATATGTTTTATTGGTCCCAACAGATGTCAGCCTTATTATTTTTTTTAAAAAACTATGAACAGAAACATGATATTGCAAAATGGCTTCACTTGGACTGAAAGGGCTAAGATTATAATTCATACTCAATCAATATTAGGGAAAAATTAATATCAAAACAATAAAAAAGGAAAGACATTAAGTATTTTGTCATAATACAGTTCAGTTCAGAATTATAACGCTAATACATATTTTTTGGCAATGGCCAAGCCCGAAAACTTGGGATTTCCGTATACAATTCCTTATTGACTTTTCTCCCTAGTAGTCTCAGTCCCCCCCAATCATAAATGATTCCGTGCTCAGAGCGGACAGTGCTTAGAGCGGACGTGCTCAGAGCGGACAGTCGTAGAAAAAGTAATTTGTCACCAAATGGTTTTCACTTTGAATAGTTTAATCACCAAATTTAATTTTTGACAATTGCAAGAGCTATAAATATATTATTTTAACAATTTATGGAATTATATTTATTTTAATTGCAGGTAATAAAGCGAGTAAAATAAGGTTTTCACTGAATTAATAAATCATAAAAACTTGCAAACATGTATCCACAACTACAAAACTTTGACCTCTACTTCTCCAACTTTAAGCAGTAACTTAAACTCAAAATCTTTACCTCTATGTCATTTATTCTAAGAAATATAAAAGTATTAAAGATTAAATTACATAACAGTTCAGTAACCAAAGATAGCCGCATTTGCTCTGCACTCTCATAAATAACACTTTCATTTTTGACGATTCATGAATCCTCAAGCCTCATTTCGTTAATTTTGAGGATTGTGTTTCGTTAAACTATCACCTGACTTTTGAGTAAACGCGAATCCTCACTTTTACGATCGTGATTTGAAGATTCTGTATCTTGATTTTGAGGAAACTGAATCTCATTGCTGTACTCAAATGCTCAAAAATGACGAAATATTTCCTTAGATTAGACGACATTCAAATCCTCATAAAAATGACGATTAAAGTTTCCTCACTTTGAGGAAACGAAAACTCGGAGCATTTGCCAGTAATCGAATCGTCAAAATTAATTACAATTTCGTCGTTTTTGAGCATTCATTTTTAAGAGTGTGACATTTACGAATAAGTTCCACAGCTGCTTCCCATTGTTATGCGTTAGAACTGCTATGTCTCCTCCCGACGCACCTATTTCAAAATGGTGTCCTCTCTGAGCACCAAAATGCAGTAAAATGAGTGTCCCCAAAATCTAAATGTCCGCTCTAAGCACGGCACCCCATAAATTGCATCTATAAAGTTTCTTCAGATACCAACCTAAACCAATAAACTATTTAAAAATCCATGGACCAAAATTTTAAATTCAATTTTTAAACCATATAGCTTCTTGCGACCTGGCATAGCTTCATTTGGGGACATTTTTTAAAACTTCCCCACAAACAATTAACAAGTTAGTTCCGAAACGGACCTGGTCTGATAGAAGAAGATCCAAAAGTTTTCAGAATTTGATTACAAGTATCAGTAATTTATTTCTATAAAAATTAAGTTGAACTAGGGTCAATACGATATTAGAGTTCTTAGAATTTTTTTTTTCTTCAAATTTTTCTAAAAGTTCTTTTTGTAGTTGATTTTAAAGGTATTTTGAAATAAAAGCAATGTTAAAATAATCTGTTAACTACAAATAAGTGATACGGTCTTTTTTGTTGCATTTATAGCAAAAAAATGTGTAATTTTAGAGTTTAAGGAGTGTCCCTAAGTAACAATAAACATATATTTTTCAATTTCTCTGAAAAAGCATATATTTGTATGAAAGCATTTCGCAAGTTTTGTTAGCATATATTTGTATGAAAAGTATGTTTGGATTAAGAATATAAGTGCAGGATTATTCTCGGGTTTAACCCTCTAATGCATACTGTTATCGTTTGGTAACAAGTAACATAATCCACTTTATTCTATCAAATTAGAGCTCCTCCTAGACAAATCTGTGTTTTTTCATCTATTACATTTCATTTTAAAGTTTTAGTTACTAATAATCCTCATAGATGACAGTAGTAAAAGTGTATTCAAAATTAAAGAGTGAGGTGATTAACTTTTGTGAAATTACGTTTTTGGCAGTATTCAAAGAATAATAATATTAGTACTAAATACTAATAAATTGTTTTGAAAAATTAATCATAGTTAAAAAGGGTTATTTTGAAATATTTTTAGTAGTTTTCTAGTCATTATTATCATAATTGGAATTTTGCAGTTGGTTTTTGTCCATATGGAAATTTTTTTAAAAATTTAAATTATTTAAATTCTAATGCAGTTAAATTTTTTTAAAGTATATTCCCATAATGTGTGAGTATTAAAGATACATATATATTTTTTGGGATGAAAATAAAATTCATGCATTAGAGGGTTAAGAGGTTAAAAAAATTTAATGTAAAATAAAGTTCTATATGACATTGAACAATTTCTTTCACGACTGTCCTTATCCTGACATTGCCTGAGATTAAGTCCGAATCCGGTATATGCCGGTCTCAAGTGCTCGTTTTCCGCCTCTTTCGCCCAAAAATCCGACTAATATCCGAAGAAAATTATCCTAATCCTTCGTTTTCTGAAAGCAGAGGAAATCTTCACCAGTAGATTAGGGAAAATCTTCGAGATGAGAGCCTTCGAGTGCTTGCTAACATGGGTTTGAAGTGAGGGTGACGTATGACCCAGCTTTTAAGAGAGGCGTTTATTTTGGATTGGATGCTTGTAGTAAACATGTATCGAAGTGGGACGGGTGTATATTGATATGATTAACACGTTGATTACCATATGTTAAAAGCAGCATATTTTTTGTTGGGATTGAAAGTGGTATGACCTATCGCTTGCACTCAGAAAATATCTTAGGCGCACTCGATTCAAGATAGTAGAATTTTGAAAAGTTGATATAAACATATAAAATATAATAACTAATTATAATTTTTTAGTAAAAAACAGCAAGAATTTCTTTTATGGAGGGACAACGTAATTGGTATATTTGTTTTACCTTATTACAATGGAATTGGTATCGAAAAAATTCAAACTTTTATGAGTTTTAGAAATCAGCATAATAAACAGCTTGATCAATAAAGTAGCCATCCAAATTAACAGGAATTTAAAATAATGTCACTAATTAAGAAATATCCATGTAACAAATAAACGATCTGTATGATCTCCATTTGTGCTGTTTGAATACAAGTATTGTGTAAAACAGCAACATTACAAAATTGTGTTGTTTCAATATAAGAATTGTGTTGATGAGATACGAATATAAATTTGCATTGTTTCAACAGAACTGACTATCTCAAGACGAGATGAGTATTATATCCATACCCGATTGACAAAAAAAAAATGTAAGCTATATTGCTTTCTAAAATGTGCTTCATATAATTATATAATATTCATTTTAAAGTATACCGTAGCATATACAGGGTGGTTATAAAATAACGCTCCCTATTCGGAGTGGTCTGTAGCTTGAATGAATAATCCAAATGCATCAAAAATTGAGACACTTGCTTTTCAAGAAGGGGGGAAAAAGAATGGAATCATAAAAAAGACAGAATCCTAAAGAATAATCATAAAGAAGAATAATCATAAAAAACAAACTCGTCTTTTGACCAGAATCTAAATTACGAGGCGTCGTCAATTATGGCCAATTACTATGCCAACACAGCTAATTACGCGTCGTAATTGAGAACCCTGGTCATGTGACGAGTTTCTTTATTACGAAAAAGAATGGAATTATAACACAGAAACTCGTCTCTTGACCAAGGTTATAATTACGAGGAGTAGCCATTTATGGCTAATTACGGCCAACACATCCAATTACGCCTCGTAATTTAGAACCCTGGTCAAGAGACGAGTTTGTTTTTTATGATTCCATTCTTCCCCCCCCCCCCCCCTACTTTCTTAGTAAGTGTCTCAAAGTTTTTTGTATTTAGATTTTCATTCAAGCTACAGACCACTCCAAATAGAGAGCGTTATTTTATAACCACCCTGTACTTTGGAGATTTAGTATAGCTATTTATCCGAACGGTACAAATAAGTACTTCCTCTTACTAAATACGAGTAATTGTATACTTGTATAGTTTTCGTATTACTCTATTTCAAGTAGCTTCCTAAATTAGGGGCTTTTTGTCGGTACGCATCACTAGAAATATAGAAGACTAACGAATAAACGACTTGTTTCGATGTCTTCATTTTTAGTTATTATCCCCGCTAGGTGATAAAAACATCAACACATAAACACTTCTCCCCATAACAGGAAGTTATGATAGCCTCGTACAATAACAGATATGGTTTTGGCCGAAAAAATTTGTCGAAAATCGTTTTACCCAATAGTAAAAAAAAGTTGAAAGAGTGTTGCTTAAATCAATTGTTTTATGAATAGTCAAATTTCTTTTATGAATTATAGATTATTGGACTCAACTTTGAAGTCACTGATCTTGTGAATTCCCGTTTTAAATTTCTTGCAAAATTTTTATACCGATAAATTTTCATTTCGCGCTATTTAATAATACTACAAAAATACGCAATTTAAACTCTTATTTTAAATTAACTCGCAGTTTTTGATGATCAATTTTTTAGGAAGAAGGAATTGCTTAAAATTTTGGAAAATGCCCTATTTGAAATAGAAATACACCTGCAAATTGCAAACTAAATAACAGATACTATCCAAAATTAGGTGTACACTATCATGCAATCAAGTACTTTCATAAGGTTTGAGCTAAAATTAAACCTAATTTTTTTTAAGTCGTATTCATTTAAAATAATTAAAAGTGGATTTACAGCATTTTTGTGCAATACCATACATACATAACATTAGAACACAGCGGGGATACGATAATCTTGGAGAAAATCTTCATAAACAAGCTCTATCAATAACATTACACTTCCGCATGTAACATTTAACCTTACATAAGAAAACGCCCCCCAAACACTTTTAGTCGTCCTTTTAAAATCAATTTTGACACCCTCAGTTTTCGGAAACATATAATTTTCATGCTTGAAATAACACCCCACCCTCACAGAAAAAACAACTATCTGACCTTTCATAGGGTTTGCCACATTTGATTCTTGAATTTTGCGCCAACTTGTATTAATCGTCGCCAAACTACAGAATTCTTTTTCAATGGGCGAAGACATTTTTTTAAAAAATAAAATAGCATAGTTATTTTAAAATTAAGGTTCCGAGTTGGAACGGTAATAGTTAAATTAAGATCAATGATTTATTATCATTCAAATATTTAACCATATTGAATAGAAGTTTTGTAATTTGTTTATCAGACAGTAAATAAATAATTAAATCGTAAATCAGTAATTAAACAATTACATAGACTAATAAGCAGAAAAACAATATGGAGCGTGTATCACTTACATCATAGGGAAAAATCTACATTTTCGAAACATATTGAAACAATATAAAGGCTGGTAAAAAAAAATCCGATATCGTATTAAATTTTGAAACGATAATACAATAAAATTATCGCATTTTAAATCTTTTTTTATTTAAAGCCCTTAAAACACTTTTTTGTGAGGAATAACGCAACTGGTATAGATTTTTTTTATTTTCGTGTAGCAACGGCATTAACATGCAATAAATTTTAAAAAATTTTATGAGTTTCAAAAATTAGCCAAGCAAACGGCTTTCTGAGTATATTAGTGACCCAAATCAATAAAAATTTTTAGTAATATCACTAATTAAAAAAAATCCAAAAATACTCTCCGGTGAAGGCGAAAACTCGCCAAAATCCGGCCCCTATCCCTTCACCAATTCTCAAACATCCTCATCGGCTAAAAGGGTACCGAAACCCGATCAACCGAGCCATCACTCCCCCTCGATTAACCGGTGCTCTATTATCCGTCCGGCCTCTCCCAAAGAATTGCTTTTTGACGCCTTCCGTAAGGATGTTTACCATCTATTCCGTCAGAAAGTTGACAACCCACAAACAAGTTTTTCTTAATGGTCGTTTCACCCATAAAATTCAAAAGTGATGGAAGCTTCTCTCGTGGTAAATAAGCGGTGAAGGGCTCACTTATATTGTGTGCAGGTTAAGCCTCGGTTTCCTCGGAGTCCGTCAACAGATTTAAGCGGTCGGACCAATGCGGTGAATGACGTCAGACAAACTACTGACATTGATTACGCTAGAGTGGTTTCCTCGGGAGCGTTGCCGGACAACTCAAACGACCGCCAGATTGCGTTGCTGTTGAGTGCGTGGGGGGAATCCCGATGACAATGTTTCTTGCTGTTGTCCGTTGCGTGGTGTGCTTGCCAAAAATTAAAAATATGTGGAAATGACGGAAGGCGAGAGTTGTTTTACGCTTGCCAAGGAAGAAATGCTAATTGATTTTGTGAGAAATCACGAAGAACCTAAATTTTCCATTTTTGACATGCAAAGACTAAAACCAAAACAATAGCAGAGTTAAGTTGAGTGAGTTCGCTAGGCTTCCAGTTTCGTGTCAACGTAACGTTCCGATGAAGCGGTGGCCGGTAGGGTGACGTCATCCACGTATAATAGCAGTCGCATTTTTCTGGCGACAGACTCCGAGGAAACCAAGGCTTTATTGTGTGCAGGTTAACCCTCTCCTCTAATGCATACAGTTGCCATATGGCTACTAGTAACATAATCCACTTTATTATATTAAAGTAGAGCTACCTCTCGACAAATATGTGGTTTTTTCATCGATTACAGTCCATTTTGAAGTTTCAGTTACTAATAATCCTCATAGATGACAGTAGTAAAAGTGTATTCAAAATTAAAGAGTGAACTTATTAACTGTTGTGAAAATACGTCTTTGGTGGTATTCAAAGTATAATAATATTAGTACTAAAAAACAAACAAAATTGTTTTGAAAAAATAATTATAGTTCAAGAGGGTAATTTTAAAATATATTTAGTAGTTTTCTAGTCATTCTTATCAAAATTGGAATTTTGTAGTTGGTTTTTGCCACATGGCAAAAATTTAAAAAATTGGAATTATTTAAATTCCACTGCAGTTAATTTTTTTCCAGTATTTTTCCCATAATGTATGAGCATTAAAGATACAAATATATTTTTTTTTCGGGATGAAAAAATATCATGCATTACAGGGTTAAATAGTTCAATTTAGTCCTAACAGTAGCCTGTCCATATTTGTTCCATAAACTTAACTTATCGACTACGAAATCATCAAGTTTCCATGAATCAGATTTAGTTACATTATTTTTATTTGAAAATTTTAAATAAAACGGAGACTATTTGAGCATTTTTTATAGCAATTATGTAAAATAAAAACTATGCTGCGAAATTCAATTCGACTGGTTACCCTAATTATAATAAGAGTTTTGGTATTTGCAAATGTTTAAACTCTAACTTTTCTAATCATGTTATTAAGAATCACGTGGTCGTTTTTAATAATATCGCACCACAAAAGTAATACTGTATTAGTACAAGGTTGGAAAATAATAAACAAGTATATTTGTAACAGAATCTGTTACCAAGACAGCTTCCAAACAACACATGAACTCAACAAGAATGAAAATAGCGCAAACGACTGTATAAATTTTTATTTGCGTTTGTGAATACTTTATTTATTAATATTAATATTGCTTTGTTATACTAAAGCAATATTAATATTAACAACACATTTAATTATTATTATAACAACACATATAATTAAAAATTATTCCAGCCACCCTACTAATCTCCTTACCAACCTAACTTGGATAAAAACAAAGAGTAAAAGGGCAGAGGGAAAAGTGCGGTTGGTCCGTTAGTTGGAGCTCTCGTAAGGTAATATTTACATACAAAATGATCTGAATACAATTTAACCAAATACACTTTTCATTCTGATAAAAAAAAATGCCAAATTTTCTCAAATAATATTCACATCTGTTAGACCTTAAACAAAATTAATGTTTTAAACATGCTTTCTGGATGGATTCACAAATAATTCATGGAACTCTTTACATGCGCGGAAGGATCTTCTCCATAGCATATTTCTATTTACCCAACTTAGGTTGGCGATGAGTGTATAGCGCCCTTATCACTCTGATCAAAAAGGTGTTTTATGGAAGCAATGCCCTTTGGTCTTTGTTTACTCAACGCATTATTTGAAGAACTTGAAGCAGATTTGAATCGCTTAGCCCCCCTTGGCCTTTGGCCATTCAAAAACCAACAATGCTCACGGAAAAGACCTAGTTGCATTCCGAAATTAACTTTACTGCTAAGCGCTGACAAATTGAACAAACAACGATTTTTTTTAAAGTTGTGAGACGTTGGCTACCTTCACCGTAATTCTTTGTATACAAAAGCTTGTGGTATATCTACTCGTGACAGAAAATACTGAATATAGCAAGATTATTTAGTTGAAGTGGTCATAAGTGTGTCATGCGCATATTAATTCGCGTGTAAATGTCCAAAGGTATAAACATTTAAATGATAGGTATTGGGTGGCAAAACAAAATAGACGTGGCGTGGCAAAAGTCTTTTGTCCACAATTAAAAAGTAAACCATTTGGAAAACGTCAAACGTCAAAACGTTTCTAAACAAAGGGGGCAAAGTCCCCTGTTCGCTACCGCTCGCAAACCCCCGGGAATTGCTACGCAATTAATATTTTTTTTTGCTCCGCAAACAAACATGCAAGACTAATATGAGGATACTGCCAATGCAGGAATGCTCATCTATACAATCTGGCTAGTTTCCGTGGAACTGCTCCAGGGCATCACGTAGCTCTCGCGCTAAGCAATGATCTCTACCAAAGCCACGGGACGCAACCTGAAGCAGCCTCGGCACAAAACAAGCACACCGCCACACTTGCTTTCAGCGTTTTTAACGTTTCTGATTGGCTGAAGCCGCGTAAGTCAGTGGCTTTCAAGCGTCCAACAATTACAATTTCATATTATATAGAGAAAACATAATGAAAGTGCTATACAGCACCGCTTTTATGGATATTACAATATTAATTTACATTCTTAGTGTTTAAGGAGCGTTTCTATAAACATATAACCTCTTCCTCCGTCTTAAAATCACTGAAAGTCAAATTTTCATGTCTCTCCCCGATAGTAAAAGTTTGAAGCACAAGATTTTTTTGAATCAAAAGTTTTTATGTTCTAACTCTATAAATGTTTCTTAAAATAAAGAACATTAAGGGGACGCATTACCCGTGTAACTTGCAAATTATATTGGTTTTGTATAATGTTCACTCTAAATAAAAAATTTCTAGCAATAAAAATGAATATTTACAAGTAGTTTTTCATTTATTCAAAAAAAGTCAAAATTTTAAACTTTTTTTTAAACCCTACTCCTCCTTCAATTTTAAGAATAACTTCACCAAACTTTTATGGTTTCTTTTTAGTACTATTTGTTCAAGAACTGTGCATGGATTTAAAAATGTGAGCGATAGTTAAAAAGTAATATGCATTTACAGTGAAAATCACAAAAAAAAATACACACAAAATACAAATTATTGAATTCAACATTATTTTTTTTAAAAAAAACTATACATAGAAGACCTTATTCCATGCACAATTTTGTGCATAATATATGTAAGAACACAGGTAAAAAATTTCAAAATTCTAACTTAATTAGCAAAAAAGCCAAAGGGATTTATTAAACACAAGAATTGAAAAACGTGAAACAGAGAAAAAAAAAAGGTTGAAAGCAGACGAAATAAGTATTCAAACTTATAAGAATGACACCAGAAAATATTCAATAACTTTTTTCTATAAAAGATATCATTATGAAACTTTCAGTGAATGTTCAGAAAGTTATTGTAAATAATAAAAAGTAAAAACTGATAAATTAATATTTTGACCAATTTTTGGGTACTGCGTCCCCTTAAGGGGTCACAGGAGTCTTAAAAATGTGCAAAGAAGATACTACATAGCATAGTTTGATCTCTCTTGTAATTTTTTAACTACTCAATAAATGAGTATAATTTTTTTATATGTAATTCTACAAGATTTATTTATTATAAAACAAGTTTTAAAATTTATGAAACTTGAGCCAAAACTAAAATAAATGATATTAAACATGAAGGTACTTGAACACACTGTGATTAGGCTTGCGCGGCAAATTGTGAAGTCAAAATTGAACAAAAGACCACGAAAATGACTTTATATTGTACAAATATGTACAAACTAGGACTTATACCTAAATTCTCAGCTCAATTTTAATTAGAAATTATTTTAAGAACTTTTTTCTAAAAAAATTAATAAAAATTTAAAAATTTTGATTTTAAATTTTTAAAAAAATAATTTCTAATTAAAATTGAGCTGAGAATTTAGGTATAAGTCTTTGTTTGTACATATTTGTACAATATAAAGTCATTTTCTAATTCATTTTTTCAATTTTGACCTCACAATTTGCCGCGCAAGCCTAATCACAGTGTGTTCAAGTACCTTCATGTTTAATATCATTTATTTTAATTTTGGCTAAAGTTTCATAAATTTTAAAACTTGTTTTATAATAAATAAATCTTGTAGAATTACATATAAAAAAATTATACTCATTTATTGAGTAGTTAAAAAATTACAAGAGAGATCAAACTATGCTATGTAGTATCTGCTTTGCACATTTTTAAGACTCCTGTGACCCCTTAAAGGGAAATCATCATTGGAATTTCGCTACACTTAAAGTCGATATTTTTGGATCTAACCCCTTGCGACCTGGCGTTCCCATTTGGGGACATTTTTTAAAACCACCCACAAACAATTAACACGTTAATTATTTCCGAAATCGACTTGGTCTGATAGAAGATCCAAATATCTGTTTTAAGTTAAACGAGGGTTAATACGATATTAGAGTTCTTAAAAATTATTTTCATTTTTTTTTCAAACTTTTCAAAAATTCCTTTCAGAAGTTAATTTTAAAGCCATTTTGCATTCCGTTAACTACAAATAAGTGATACGGTCATTTTTGTTCGGATACGGATTTTGCTTGGGTCTTAAGGGTTTAAAGTATACCAACACTTCTTTAAATATTGCCAAGGATCAACAAGAGCAAGTTAAAAAGTCGACTGTAAGTAGTGCTATATAGTTCGATTAGCAGGTGTGAAAATGATCCTATTTTAAAAAGCGGTGTAAGACTTTTTTGTGAAAAGAATAAGGGCATTAGCTCACGCCTTTGAATTGAGATTTTTGACATGCTTGAACTTTTCAAAAGTCAAGCTGATTTTGACAAGGGTTTGTGGTTAACCGATTGTAATTTGTAGAGTGTTTGAGAATTCCTCGACAGAGTTTTTGACTTTTTAAAAAAACAGCATATAGTAATTCAGTATAAAATATTTCCATAAAGAAATCTTTAAAATCTTTTAATCTTCGTTTTCCTGTTATAATTGTCTAGTTTTCTAAGATAGTCAAAAAATCTTTGTGGAAAAAAAATTAAATTTTAATTAAATAATAAAATATGCTTTAACAGATTTCAAATTTACTTTTGAATTATTTTTTATATTTTCATTTATTTAAAACCAAAGAATAATAAAGTTAATAAAGCAGAACAAATTATTTAGAGGGGCAAATTTATTCAATTTTTTTTTTAATCATCGTTAATGGGTTAAGGAAATTAACAAATAATTATACAGGAGTTGAAATGTAAGAAGTCATAAATTTTATTTATTTTCTATAACTAAAGATATAAAGTGCAATTTTTTTAATGATTTGAGTATTAAGTTTGTATCCAAGTTAGTATAATGGATATTAGAAATTATTGTTTTACTATGTTGATTTAAAAGGATAAATAAACAGAAAGGACTTACTTACACATTAATTACTGTTGTAAGTAAAATTTAAAGTGCGACTAAGACAAAAAGTCGTCTGCCCGCCGGCGCAATGGCTAAAGCGCTAGCCTCTGGAGCTGCTGGGCTTGGGTTCGAATCTCAGTCATGGCATGGATGTTTGTGTTTGTCAATACATGTTGTTATTTGTCTATGTGTTTGTGGCGTCATTCTTTGTGTGTCTCTTGTGACTGTTTCTTCTGGCGAGCGGAGTAATGGGATAAAAAGCCTACACTCTTCCCTTCTAGAGGACGCAACCACTGTCATTTGTCAAGACAAAAAGTCATTGACCAAATTTAGCGTATTTTACTACCAAAATAAATGCATTTGTCAAGACAAAAAGTCATTGACCAAATTTAGCGTATTTTACTACCAAAATAAATGCCATTACAATGCTCCTCTCAACAAGAAGAGGCATCAAATGACATATTTTTATTACAATGAGTAAGAGACACGTTCATTACCAAAATTTTCTTCGAAAAAAAAAACTTATTGAAAAAGAACTTTTTATAGATATTCTTAACCCCTTCTATGTCATCTGACACTTATCTCCTACAGTACAATACCCCCTTGCAATCACGGTGTCACAGTAAGCTTCCGCCATTTTTAGGACAAAATCTTATGTTCGGTTTATTTATTTAAGGTACACGCGCCATCGTATGCTTTTTTATAGGGTTGTTGGTGATATCTTTTGTGTCCTCCGACAAAAAAGGGGGTTCCGTTGGAAAATATGACCAATACGGAAGTTAAAATGTCGCCTGAAGGGATGACGAATAATAAAAACTATATGGAAGGGAGCAAGACGGAATTTGGCAGATGGTTTTTGTGGCGGCTGATGCATCGGGAAAGGGTTGGAAAACCAGAACTTGTAGTTCAAAAATTAAATTCGATTCCAAGTATAAAAAAAACTTTTTAAGGTGTCAAATTGCATTAAAAAAAAGGCTTCGAAATTGTTGATTAATCTTTGATGATTATTAAATCATGTGTATTAGGTTACTTATAAAATACGTTTTTGTGACGTTTCAGTCCTTATTATTTTTAACTTAAAAACACCACTAAGAAATAGCTCTAAGTCGGCATCACATATTTATCTGTCCCAATTTTTTTTTTAACAAAACTGATCAACATGAATTCTTCTGTTCTTCCAATAGTTATTTTTAGACTTTAAAATTCGAAATTAGGTCTTGATATCGTTGCAAGAAAGACGGTATTTGTTAATTTTGGTGATATTGAGTTATTGGCATACACACATAAAAGGAGACAATCTATCTTATTCCGAAAGTCAGAAAGTGCGCTCTAAAAAAAATGAATGCCCGAAAACGACGAAATTTTCCTTAATTTTGACGATTCCGTTACTGGCAAATGCTCCGAGTTTTCGTTTCCTCAAAGTGGGGAAATTTGAATCGTCATTTTTATGAGTATTTGAATGTCGTCTAATCTAAAGAAATATTTCGTCATTTTTGAGCATGTGAGTACAACAATGATATTCAGTTTCCTCAAAATCAAGATACAGAATCGTCAAATCACGATCGTAAAAGTGAGGATTCGCGTTTGCTCAAAAGTCACGTGATAATCTGACGAAACAATCCTCAAAATTAACGAAATGAGGCTTGAGGATTCATGAATCGTCAAAAATGAAAGTGTTATTTCTGAGAGTGTGTAAGTACATTAGAACTATGTCAAGTTTTTATTTTACCCTGACGAAACGTGTTTTCTTCATTTTCTCTAAACTCCAGTTTTTACAGATACTGTCTTTTTTCTCTTACAGTGGCAGTACTGACAACCCAATCTTTCTCCAAGAAAATCCGAAGAAATCTCTGGACAAGGTCGAAAATGCCAACCCTACCCTAAAAATCGCGTGCCTCTGATAATCCATCTACCCTAATACTCACTCCATCATGCTATTACTCGGCATTACACTTGTATCTCCAACAAAAATAATCAAACCCCACACGACGGCCCACTGGAGAGAAAACCTTCAAACACAACAAAAATCTCCAGTGGATATAACCTTCATCCCTTTATCTACGGCGCCAAACTATCCCCTCATTTAAATACAAAAGGGGCATTCTGAACGGGTGACAATTAGACGGGGGGCAAAGAAGTTAGTTCACTAGGGATTAGTATTGACAGGGCAGTGAAAGGGAATCAAAATTTTCGGTATTCTTTGATGCCCCCTCCTTCCCCGTGTAACCCTGGATATCTGTCAAATCGAGATTCATATTCAAATCGTCTGAAGGGAAATTGCCTTATCGCAGATGTAGCTTGTCGTGTTCGGAGGCCGTAGATCGGTCAATCTCTTGGTGTTGACGGGGATCGGAGCTGACAGGTTGGCGAAGTTAGCGCTTACTGGAAACTTTTATCATAGATGACGACAAACTAGATCTTACTGATACACTCTACTCTCAGAAATGAATACTCAAAAACGGCGAAATTTTAATTAATTTTGACGATGCCGTTTGCTGGCAAATGCTCCGAGTTTTTCTTTCCTCAAAGTGAGGAAATTTGATTCGTCATTTTTCTGAGGATTCAAATTTCGTCTTATCTAAAGAAATATTTCGCCATTTTTGAGCATTTGAGTACAGTAATGAGATTCGGTTTCCTCAAAATCAAGATACAGAATCGTCAAATCAAGATCGTTAAAGTGAGGATTCGCGTTTGCTCAAAAGTCACGTAATAGTTTGACGAAATAATGCTCAACATTAACGAAATAAGGCTTGAAGATTAATGAATCGACAAAAATGAAAGTGTTATTTCTGAGAGTGTAAACTCTGGTACAAGTAAATTGTTTTTAAAGCTTTTTTAATCGACTATTATTTTTTCCAAAAACAATCGGAGAAAGGATTACGATATCGAAGTAAAATAGATTCTCTTTTCAAACGTTTATTGTTATGAGACCTGAAAATAGACAAAGAGGACAGGAAGTGTTAGAAACTGTGATAACTGCCCAGATGCCCAGTTTACACCAAACCACATTTCTGAATGCCCGGCAATGAGTGCCAATTTGAGACACATTGGAGTTCTGCCATCATTAATGGATCTTTATGACATTAATATTCAAAAAAATGCAGATGCGGTTATCAAAACATGTTGTTTCCAACCCTTCCTGATCTAGCGACAGCTAGATCAAATCCATGAGCCCGTGCAGCCATGCAAAGTCCATCACTAGGAGAGAGGGCTATCACAAACATCCTCTAATGTGAGCCCCAAGCAATCGAGGAGATAGGGCGGTAGACTAACCAGTGAATGAACGCTTAATAAGACGTCAAGTTCGCCAGTGAATGAACACCAGTATATAATGACCAGGACAACCAACCTTTGTCAGATAGCTTCCTACTACATGGGAGGAAGTCAGTGTTGCCAATCCATATAGTGGAATGATTTTTAATCCTTATTTTTAAAATTATATTTACTAAATGTTCATTCACTGGGGCCTGTTCACTCACTGGTCAGTCTACCCAATGTTCCAGGAAATAGATAATTCAAATACATAGTTTCATTTAACTTATCATTCACATTTCGTAAATGTCATAGACACGACAAAAAAAAATTATCAGCTCCTTTCTTTAAAAACAAATACAAGTAATTGTTTTGAGCCTGCCCTGTGGCTAGAGCATGTACTGAATACACTGAAACTCTGTACAGCCTGTTCTTAACACAGTACAATTCGTTATTGCTCATACTAAGAACAGTGCCTTTTCCATAGCTTATACTAAATGTAACCCTTTGGAAACCAGATATTTACACCTTTCATAAATGCATTGACAAAATTCTAAGTATATATTTTACACTAACATATTTAAACAAATGTATATTCAAAAGAATTTTTACCTAGAATTTTCGCTCAAATTTTTGGTTAATATTTGCTGAGAAGATATCAATTTAATGAAATATGAGGTTGAAATCTATAAAAATGCACTTTTTTTGCTTGGGTATGAATGTACAAACAAGCAAGTTTTTTTTAAGGCAAAATGTGATTATTTTCCGCTGAAAAAAAATTACTTTTGTTGGCAAGACCTCTACAATCGTGCTACGCGTTTATCGATACAGAAATACAAATTATAATTATCAGGTGTGTACTATTTTGTGTTTGAAGAACTGCTCTTAGAACGATGAATTTTTTTATTTAGAACAACACAAACGTACGAGTCAAAACGGTAGAATTTTGTAAGATCTAGCACAAACGATGTTAAACAGTCACATTATCAACAAGTTCTGACCAATCCGTCGCCAAGGCAACCACGAATTTCATACATTCAATCAAATCCCTTCATGTCACGTATGAAAGTCAGTCATCATCAAAAGTATTATTTTTATGGGAAAGTCACTTCATTACAAGGTGTTTTCGATATTCGAAGAGAAACTGCAAAATAAAGTTGCAAATTGGATTATACGAAGGTCCACGAATGTTGAACCTTTGGTTAGGTTTGAATTATCGTCGCACTGGAGCAACACGAGGGCTATTGGCGACGGACGTCGTATTTTAGCACCACAGTCAAGGGACGAGCCAAGTTGAATAGGCAGCCAACGCAACCGTTAAGGGCGACATCGTACGCAGCGTTAGGACTTTGAAGGCTGTTAAACGTGCACTACCTTACACGGGGTATTATTCGTCGGACATTTTTTTTGGCTGCACGGGCCGTTTATAGGTCGGCAGTTATTTTGTCGATGCCCGGACACGAACCGGGGACGTTTCGCAAGCTAGGCGAGTGCCTAATCGATTGGGCTCCCCAGCCCCCGTGGAACCTTTAGAGCAAAGAGATCAAACTTAAAAGGAATTCGATTACAAAAAAAATACACCTTTCCAGAAATAGTTGGAAATAAAAATGACCAGCAACCTGCGCCAACCATGGTGTTTCCTGGCGGCAAATGTTTCAAATTGAAACGTGTCACAACTGCTTTATGGCGAAAAGGATAGTAACAAAAAACTGCCCGTGAAGGCTTCTTTCATTGACTATATTCTAAGGTAACAAACAAAAAACGATAACAATAAAAATAAGAAGGTTAAATATCACAAAAAAATCAGCCTTTACGGCTATGTAAAGCAAAGAGGTTTGAATGATATGTAGATGCTGCTGCGTCAAAACCGAAGCAAAATCCGTTTCGCCAATTGAAGCCATTGATCTTTACCATACGCCCAGTAACTATTTTGCAATGTTTTATATGTTCCGACAAATCATGATATCAGGCTTTCCACAGAATGTCTAATTACTGTGATATTAGCATTACATAAAATTAACTAAGATTAAACAATTTTAAACTGTAAAGCAAAGCAATATATAATTTTTATTAAAAGTAAACTAGCAACTTTTTCGAGTGATTAATTTAAATTGCTTCTTTATAAATAACTATTTATATTAAGTTGCATACACTTTGCTATGTGTGTGATGACGATTCCATAAAAACCCTGATTTTCTACTTTAGCAGTAACACATACAAAAAAAAATGGACGGCTGGAACGGCCAAACGAACAAACCACGAGTACGAATCGTTCATTAATAAACAGCTAAAATGTTTCGTATAAAATTTGGAAATTTTGGCGCACTAGAGCTACACGGAAGGGAAGCTATTATTACATATTTGAATTGAAAAGGTTAGATCCTTGTATCGATTTGGATCTTAAACCCACAATTGCACAAATATGTTTTTGATATTTCTAATTACCTATTTGTAATGTATAAGCAGAGGAGTTTAGAATATAAATTTCATTAAGAGCGATTTAGTGGAGGTGTCATCGATTTGGCGACTGCGTCCTATTTTTTGGCGCCAATTTCCTTAGTTCTACTCTGGCCTTTATATTTCAGAGTAAGGAGTGATACCTTGACATGAAATTTTCCAGGGGTTCGGGCACAAACAATGCACATCTCACCCTTTCAAAAACGGGATCTATATAGAGAATATTCAAATTTTTTATGGTTGGTTTTCGGTCATTTTTGGGGTTTTGAAGGATTCTAAAAAGGCGTGTTGACGGTCGTAGAAAGGACTCTGATAAGTTTTTTTTTTTGTGTTTTTTTTTTTTGTTAAAGCTCTGCTTTTTCTTGACGAACGTCTTAGTAGCGTTGATGTAAAGATATTTTTATGGAATGGTGACTGTAGATGTTAGAGATAAGATACATATGCCAGAAGTTAATGTCCTTTAGGCCATTTTGTTATTTCTCTTTATGTAAGGTTGAATGCACTAGTTACATACTTTTTTTTGCAACCCTTACGGACCGAAACGTATTGAGTTATAGGCAGGCTAAAGGCTCTCATTATCTGCTGCAAAGATGTAGTTAGGTCATTTTGAATTATCGTTGCGTTAAAAGGTACACGAGCGCTATTGGCGACGAGTGTTGTAATTTAAAAGAACAGTCAAGTGACGAGCTGACACTTGATACACAACGCAACCATTAACCTTTCGGTCCCAGTGATGCCATGGCGTCATCAGTTTTCTGATCATAATTTTAAAAAATAATAGGGCTGATATCTATTGGGATTAATAAAAAAAAATATTTTCTAATCGAAAAAAGTTTGAAGAATCGAATGATACGATTTTGGATATCATAAATAGCTATAGACGATTAGAAAAAAGAATTCTAAAAGATGAAGCCACATAGTCATTGGGACTGAAAGTGATAAGAATGACATCGTACGCAGTCTTGTGGCTTTTAAGCATGTATAACGTACACTCCATCTACACGGGGTATTATTCATTGGACTTTTCGTCTACACTCTTAAAACAAACGAGCGATTTTAACTCAGTCTGAGTTAATTTCCACTTCTCCAGTGTCGAAAATGCACTTCTCCTACAGGAGTGGATTTCACTCCTTTGTTTTAAGAGTGTACGCAGGCCGTTTATGGGTCGGCAGTTGTTTTGGCGGTGCACGGACCAGGGACCTTTAGCATGCGAGCCTTAGCAACTTTGCTCCCAAATCATTTTAAATGTTAAAAATTAGCTTGTTCTTTTACTGAAAAGTCAACCTTTACACTAACCAGAGAAGGCACATCTTAATCAGAATCACCCACAATTCAACCATAAAAAAACATTCATATATATTCGAACTGTGGGTGCTCTCAGCGGGGGATTACAACTCCTCCACCCCATACAATGGGGGAGGGGGTCATTCGAAGGGGTGAGACTCAAAACCCTAATCCAGAGACTCTTCAGGTATTGGGGATGGAAAATACAATAAAATCTTGTTATTTTCATCGGTGCATTTTAATAGAAAAACATTGTCTGAAAGAAATAAAATTCCATATGTGCTTTTCTGTTCCACTATTATCACACATCCTAAGTAGCCTACATTAATGATTGGTCCTAATGGACGATTCCAACCGGGCGTAGCCTGGATTTTTGTGGAGTGTTAACGTTGCTCTGGAACTACAGGAGGATGATAGGACATTAATAGCATATCCTTCCGAGTGAAAAGCAAATTGGCTGAATTGTAAACTGGTTTTTCACTGCATGAAATCTAAAATGAAATTTTAACTAAAAAATTTAATTTCTTAATTTTTTCTAAAAAAGTTTTAAAAAATAGTAGTAGATGTTTATTAAATGGCTCCTTCATGCTTCAAACCTTAAAATTTAGTAAGGTTATTAAATTTATATTTTAAAAAAAAAAAATGTGTGTTACTCTAATTAAGTTACTCTCTAAATTACTCTACTAAATATGAGTGTCTCTTAGGCGATGATAGCGAGAAATAGCCTAAACTAGTGTAAAGAAACCAGTTACTCGCTTTGTTTTTCTTTCGCGGCAACCCTGATTCACTCAAGAGATCAGTGGACACGGGACACACTCTTGCACCGCGAATGAAGAAATGAAAGAAAAACCGGTTTCCTGTCGCCAATGTCCGCCAAGTAGACACAATTACGGAAAAACTCCGATTAAATCAAGCGGTTCTTCCCGTGTACTCTTCATAAATTGCTCAATTTAACAGGAGTTACAACTAACCGTATTCTTAGCAAAGCTGTTAGAGTGTATTCTATCCCTGCCCCTGGTCGGTAAGCCTTTTCGATACTTGTATCAGAAAGTTCCCCCTTTATTGTTGGGCATTCTTTTTGCCCGCTCACCGTTCCTTTTTCCCCCCTGGTGTTCTCATGGTCGACCGTTCTCACGCGCATGGATATCGTCAAAAGACAACGATATCAGGGGCCTTGCCGGTTTTTTCTATATAACAAGATCTTTTTTTGAACTGAATAAAAGTCGAATAAATGAAAAAAAAATTTAGTATGGAATGCTCAGTTGCAAAAGGATGAAAATTCGAATAAATGCGAAGGTGTAGTATCGAATGTTTAAAACGATGGGTGAATGAAAGTCTAATAAATGAAAAACCGTGGTATGGAATGTTTAGGACGATGAAAGGAAGCAAAGCCGAATAAAAGAATAATTCTGGTAATTTTAGGAATTTCTTACATGATGAGGGAAAAAGTCGAATGAGTGAAAAACTGTAGTTTGGAATTATCAAATCGATAAAGGCTTGGTTTGGTTTGAATTATCGTCGCATCGCACTAGAGCTACACGAGGGCTAT
Organism: Hylyphantes graminicola; assembly: GCA_023701765.1. Lineage (NCBI taxonomy): Eukaryota > Metazoa > Arthropoda > Arachnida > Araneae > Linyphiidae > Hylyphantes > Hylyphantes graminicola. The sequence continues at coordinate 56,275,333 of CM043118.1, read as the reverse complement.
TGGCGACGGGCGTCGTATTAGAACCACAGTCAGGTGACGAGCCAACACCTGAATAGGCACCCAACGCAACCAAAGCGATAAAGGAACTAAAACTGTATACTGCAGTGTAATGTAAAATATTTAGAAGGATAAAGTATTTGGAACCAGCGGGTTTTTTTTAAAAAATTAAGATTGTAATAAAAATCTTTATCAAAAGCCTAAAAATTTTAGCATTTTATTCTTTATTATCATTTATACTTTATTTTGCAATTTAACCGTCCATCAAGCATCCATTGGAACAAGTTAGTTTTGGAGATAATAGAATTTTTTTTTTATCCATGGAACATAGGTTTTATGAGTCAACATTCAATAACCTTATAGGACTCATCAGACTTGTTTCAGATGAGAACTTGAGGAGCTTGATAAACAACAAAAATCCACAGTTATACGTAATTCGATGACCGAAAGCCTCGGTTTCCTCGGTGTCCGTCAACAGATTTAAGCGGTCGGACAAGTGCGGTGAATGACGTCATACAAACTACTGACTTTGATTACGCTAGAGTGGTTTAATCGGGAGCAGCAACTCAAACGACCGCCAGATTGCGTTGCTGTTAAGTGCGTTTGGAAAATCCTGATGGCAACGTTTTTTGCTGTTGTCTGTTCCGTGGTGTGCTTGCTAAAAATTTAAAATTTGAGGAAATGACGGAAGGCGAGGGTTGTTTTACGCTTGCCGAGGAAGAAATGCTAATTGATTTCGTGAGAAATCACGAAAAACCTAAATTTTCCATTTTTGACATGCAAAGACGAAAACCACAACCAGCAGAGTTGAACAGCAGAGTTCCAACAGCAGAGTTGAGTTGAGTGAGTTCGCTAGGTTTCCAGTTTCGTGTCAACGTAACGTTCCGATGAAGCGGTGGCCGGTAGAGTGACGTCATCCACGTGTAACAGCGGTCGCATTTTTCTGGCGACAGACTCCGAGGAAACCAAGGCTTAAGACACACTGTTAAAACTTTTGGCTCAAGATTGCACCGGAATCCTGGAACATTCTAGCTGCTACCACTATTTGGAGCGTGGATGTATTAATTTCGTGGTAAAACCATAACTTTGATGCACCGCAAAAGTGGTGAATCCACGCTCCAAATAGTGGTTGCAGCTTACTCTTAAAACAAACGAGCGATTTTAACTCAGTCTGAGTTAAATTTCACTCCTTTTGGTGTCGAAAATGCACTTCCCCTATAGGATTGGATGTCACTCTTTTGTTTTGTTAAACCTCCAACGATCTTAACAAAAATAAAGAGTATTTTTTAAGGCGATTAGGAGCAATTTAGGGCGATTACGAGCATTTTAGGTGTTAATTTCACTTCCTTCCAGTGTCGAAAATGCACTTCTCCTATGGGAGTGGATTTCACTCTTTTGTTTTAAGAGTGTAGAAAGTTCCAGGATTCCGGCGCAATTTTGCGCCAAAATTTTTAGCAGTGCAAGATAGTCTTCAGACAGCCGAAGATAAATATCACTTAATATCAAACTGGGAAATATATAGATCAAAGAACGGAAATAGACGTTTTAAGAAATTAAATCTGGGTATGACACCACTTTGAGAAATTTTCTCCAATCATGCACACTTTTAACCTCTTGCGACCTGGCGTCCCCATTTTGGGACATTTATTAATACCTGCCCACAAACAATTAACACTTTAATTAGTTTCGAAATTGACCTAGTCCGATAGAAGAACATCCAAATGTCAGTTTTCAGTCTTTGGTTACAGGTATCAGTCATTTATTTACAAAAAAATGAAGTTGAACGAGAGTCAATACGAGATTAGAGTTCTTACAAAAATTATTTAAATTGTTTTTCATACTTTTCAAAAAGTTCTTTAAGTAGCTAATTTTAAAGGCATTTTGCATTAAAAACATTATTAAAATAATCTGTTAACTACAAACAAGTGACACGACCTTTTTTTGTTGCATTTATAGCAGACAGGAAATAGACGTTTTAAGAAATTTTATCTGAGTTTGACACCACTTTGAGAAACTTTTCTCCAATTATGCATACTTTAGAGCCCAATCCGGTCCGTTGGATGTATCCGTTTCCAGTATAGACCAAAACCATCAATATTCGTCCCAATCTGAAATCCGATATCCAGCAAATTGAGGACCATTTTTCAAAAAATCTGTGTCGACCTGACTTCTCTTGGACGAATTCTCACCAAATCTCAGCCTAAAACGGTTCTCATCAGGAGCCCGGATAAAAGAAAAACCAGGAAATATACTCTCTTGGAGAGAAACAGGAAGCAGGACTCGTAATAACATGGCTTTTATCTGGAGTATTATGCCATTCGATGAAGTCAAGAATAATCTTGAGACGTCTCAATTCCAAAGGCATCAGATCACCTGTTTTTCTACTATTGTGACGTGCGCAAGAAATGTCATTTGTAATTTCTACAAATCCGGGGCTGTCATAAAAGACAAAACAGAAACGTCTTACCCCAATTTGACCGCAGGAATAGTTTTTTTTTCTATATTGTCATTAAAAAAAATATGAAAAAAAAAGTGTTTGTCGCATGTACAATGAGGGAGGAGGGTGTTAACACGAGTGATATTGATACCTTTAATGGAAGTTTTAGGCCAATGGAAGACGAGGCGTTAGAAAAAAAGTCGTGGATTTATCCAGGGTTACCAGAAGGAAATACCCAAGTTACTGCTCAAAAGTAGCCAAAATTAGCCAATAGTAACTTCCGGTACGTCACTTCCTTTAACCATCTGAGGGACACAAGCAAATGGACAATTTAAAAAGGGCAGAGCCTGGTTTGTTTATGGGGTAGAAGACAAATCTTAAACGCAGATGTGACGTCACCGTTTGCGTACCGTTGTCATTTACCGGAGTGGAAAATAAAAGACTTCATCGCCTGAAAATAAAATTAAAATTTTTGATTAAAAATTTAAATTTATTATTTACAATTATATTTCTGTAACAGATGATCACAAATGATTTTTCCATGCTTTAAATTTTAAAATGTAGTAAAATTAAAAAAATTTGCATATTTACAAAATATGTTGCTTGAAAACCTGATAGATACAAAGTGTTTATGCTTCCGTATCCTTACCAGGGCTATAGACACCATTAAATACTCGGTTCCGTGAAATTAATGTCTAACTAGTAGATCACCAGGGCTATTAGCGACGGGTCTCGCAATTTTGAACCTCCTTACTGACACGGTAAGCTATAAAAGCTTGAATTTTCTTTCTAACAATACAAGTTAACACTGTCAGCAAGTTTTAAAAAAAAGCTCTGGAGAAATGTTAAATGTAAAAATAACAATTTGACGGTTTGTGCGTTAGCAAAAACAATTAAAAAAAATAATTATTATTAATGAAGTATTAGTAAAAATAATTAATAAACTACATGAATCTGATGCCAGCCAAAATGACTAAAACCAGCCAAATCTAGAAACCCTGTACACATCCCGAAAAATATATCGGATATCCACAAATCGAATCATTTCTCATCTTCCGAATCGCTGACAGTTACGTTCCCGCCTTGTAACCGAAATCCCACAAAATGGAGTATTTTTTTCGCATATATTCTACTTAACTTTTATAAACCTCCCCCTACAGAAGTTTTTTTTTATTCCCCTAATGGTTTTTCTTGTGGTTTTTAGCCCCAACCGAACAGATTTTTTTTTAAATCGCGGTTGAAAAAAAGAAATTAGTCTGACTTGTTGGCTGGTTATAAATGATGTTTGGTCCGTAGTAGTCACCCCTCTTTTTTGGTTCGATTTCTCCATATTGTCACCCCTCTAACTCCCCATTTTGTAGTAACAGGGGATATTCGAATGATCACATTTCGCCAAATGAAATGTAAACATCGCCAACTGACGTGTAAAAAAATACTAAATTATTTGGATTATTAATTTTCTTTTAAATGACATCTCTTGATAGTGAGTGACCAAGTAAATTTTTAAAACAACAACTTCTTGTATTGTTAGATTAGCGAAGAGTACATTAAAGATATCGCCAAAAAAAAAAAAACAATTTTTAGGAGCAACAAAGATAAATTTTATGACCACATTACTAGATCTTTGTAGAACATATCTTTTTTTTAACACAATGAGATTAATTTTTTAATAAATGATTTTTCTAATTACTTTTTTAATAAAATTTTATCGTCGTTTTAAATGATGGTTTCGTATCTTAAATAAAATTGTCATAATAAGAATTGAATTAATGAAGCTGATAAAGTCAAACAATCCTTTAATATTCCTCAATTTTTAAAACCACTTACTTGGAACACTACATGTTATTTTATATTATAAATTAACTTTTGCTTTACTTTGAATATTAAAAAAACTACAAATCAAATTTTAACGTGTTAAATAAGCAAACTTATTATTTAAATAGTGTTATAAAAATACAAAGCATCTTAATAAATAAGAAAAAAAATAAAATTAAGAATTGAAAATAAGACGAATAAGAAATTTCACCAAAAAAGCAATATTTTAGCCAAGAAGGTAAACATGTTGGTGCCGGTTTTGATACGGTTTCTAACATCATTTATAATCAGAGCAACATGTTGGGATTATTTGTATGGGGGAAGAGAAAAATCGAATTGGGGGAGGGGGGGGGGGCACTGGAGGTGTCGATGTCGAGGGTTTAGTTCTTCAAAAATACATTTATCATACGGGATTGTGAGGATATATAGGATAGAATGTTCTACTGCGGTAGTGTTTGTTTGACGAATTTTTATTCGTCTGAGAGGTCCATTTTCGACGAAATGTAAACCAACTTATCCCAAAAGAAATAGTTCATAAAAGTTGTGCTTGAAAGGGGTTCATTGCCTGATAGGTAATATTCAAATAATCGATAGAAAACTATCCAAATAATGGGGTAAACTGCAGACAAAATACACATTTAATTTAAAATATTCAATATTTTTTACAATGATTTTCGGATTCATATCGCGAATCGAACTTGTTGAATAGTATTCCACCCAAAAAAGGGATTTTTTTTTAACTCAATGTATATGTTCGTTTATATGCTTAATTTTTTTTAATGTTAACTTATATTTATTTAAACCAATTATACCAATACGCAAAGTGTTCTTGCCAAATGAAGTTGCGATTTTTTTTCCTTTTAGAAATATAAAACAGTCGATTGTACGTTTAACAATTGTGTGTTTTCAATGGACATGTTTCACGTTCTAACCCTTTCAGTCCAAGTGATGCTATTTGGCATCACTGGGACTAAATCATAATTTTAATCACTGGACTAAATCATAATTTTAAAAAAATAATAAGGCTGACATTCATAGGGATTAATAAAAATATTTTCTAATAGAAAAAGTTTGAAGAATCGAATGATGTGCTTTTTGACATCCTAAATGGCTATAGACGTTCATGAAAAAATGTCTAAAATGATGATGCCAAATTGTCATTGGGACTGAAAGGGTTAAATGGTAACTGTACCACAAGCATGAAAATAATGCCTCGTTCGGTTAACCAATGTAATGGGTGGAGAACTATTCTTTGTAGCGTTTATTTACACACAGTCTTCAGAAGGAAATATGTTTGCTACGGAGAATAAAGGATTTTAAAGTTAATCTAAATGGATTCAGTTTATTTTATTTTGCGAGAAAGCCACTGTCGAAAATAAAAATTAACCAGTGGCCCCAACCAATACCACCTAGATTAGAAGGCCGAAGAACTAAGCAACACAACGTCACACTATAGTGGACCAATTTCAATTTGTTGAACAATAACGTCGTATCTAAAGATGACGTCGCATCTTGATTCATCTTATCTTAAAATTTTATTCAAATACAAGATCTAGTCACGAATGATGATTGGTCAAAACCACAGAATCGGTCCACTTATATGACGTCAAGCATTTAGTTCGCCGACCTTCTAATCTAGGTGGTATTGCCCCAACCACCAATCACCGAAACCAATGAAAGCAGGAATAAATTAGGGTAAGTGGGCCATTGGGGCAAGGGGGCCACCCCCCCCCCCCTCCCCTGGCATTTCCCAAAATATGGAAGTAAAAAAATCTGTTACAATATTTTTACGTATTTACCCCAATAGATAAATGAAAATGATGCCATAATGTTTCCTGTAAGTATGTAACAAGGTACAATCATATTTGTGAAATTTTTTAAAATTGCATTTTTTTCGTAATTCACGCCATCATACTGTTTTTTTTATTTATTTCCAAACGGTTCATGATACAAAACAAAATGTTATATGTTTTGAAAGTGTATAAAACATAGTATCTTTTTGTAGTGTCATATACTTGTGATGTTGATAAGGTTAAAAGAAAATTGGGGTGGCCCATTTGCCCCGCGTTTGGGGTAAGTGGGCCACCACAATGGCGGGGTAAGTGGTCCATGGGTGGCCCACTTGCCCCAACTTTTTAATATACTTAAAAAAAGTCATATTAACTGATTCATAGTACTATTCATTGACATAGGCCAGTTTAAAATCTGTAGCCCTAACATTTTTTTCTTTTAGTAAGCTTGCATGCCAGAAAAAGTTGCTATGGGGGAACTATTAAAGATATATCATTACTTTTTTTTTTCAAACACTCAAAAAATCATGTAGATTATTCCACTTGCCCCACCATATCTCTACCAGTTATGTGTAAAAATATATTAGGGGGGTGGCCCACTTACCCCACCTTGCGGGGCAAGTGGGCCACTCGGATGACCAAAAAGAAAAACATATTTTTTTAATTTATTATTTGCAAATTTGTGTTAAGGTCGCCATGGGTACATTTATAACATATGAGAGAATTGACCACACAAAAAATAAGTTGTTAGGCCGATTACATCCAGTGATATAAGGGTCTAAAGTCGAATTATGCCAAAAAGGTGGCCCACTTACCCCACCTTACCCTACGTCATGTAAAACATTACAGTAGTTTGCGTTGTCACATTTGGCGAGGGACAAGGAAGGAAACATGATATTACCCATTATATTGAAGCTGAACAAGTAGGGGTTTATATAACAGAAACTGTCACTTAGAACTGCTTCAAATCGAAATAAAAAAAAGTGTCTAGAAATTGCCAAACACAGCATATACTTCTATATTAAACTTTTGTCATCACAAATTCAATAATTATTACAAATCGTTTGGTAAATTAGTTTTGATGCGCTGATTTTTTTTTTTTTTTTTTTTTTTTTGTCGTAATCACTTGCCTGTAGCATTTGTAGTTTGGATATGAAAGTGGTTGACGAATAGATACTTTCAACTTTTCACCTTATAAGCGTAGTATGAAAGCTAAAAGGGGGACCCATTGATATCCTCAGGTATCATTTTCCTTGATGAATAAACTCAGGGGCGCGTTTACCAATAGGCGTCAGAGGCGGCCGCCTGTGGCCCCAAGATTGCGAGGGCCCCCAAATTTCAAAATTAACAACAAATACCTAGACTAACAACTGTGTTCGAGACGAAATAAAACAATTTTAAAAACTTGCAAGAAAAGAACAACTTTGGTTTCCAGCGAAAATGTACAAAGTTCTTCTGCAATACGGATGTCATTTTTTTTCGAACTTAGCTCATTCTAATGCATTTTGAATTGCATTGAATTGAGGACTTTTATGATGTGATGTTAAAAAAAAATGAGACAAACAACAATGAGTACAACGACAGTTAATGTTTATTTGTAAGGAAATTAATTAATTTCAAACTCAAATAATTAAATTAATTTAACCCTCCCACCATCGCTTTTGATGGGGATATGCTATCCTAATCCGTCCATTCATATATGGATGAACCTTAACCGGGACCTTCCAAGAGTGCTAAATTAATTCAAATTTTTAAATTTGAAATTGCTGAATTTCCTTACAAATAAACTTATTAAACTATTGTTGTATCAATGTTTCTTTTTTTTTTAACATCCCTTCATGAAAGTTCAGGGCTTCAATAGTATATAATCTGATTAAAAATGCATTAGTTTAAATGAGCGAAGTTCGAAAAAAACAACAAACTTTGAAAGATTAATCTCGGAAACTACTGGATCTATAGAGACAGTTCTAGTATCATATTGTAGAAAGTTTAGTGTACTTTCAAAACGTTCTTTTAAAGATTCTTCAAAAATTAGTCCTTTAGGGTTATTATCGCCAAAATTTGAGAAAATCCGATTTTTTTCTCGGTTTATTCGATTTTTGACAAAGTTGCGTTCTGCGCTTGAGGTCCAAAACTTTGATTATTCATTAGGTCAACATCATTAACAAGTGTGCAAAAAATCAGAACTACCGGATTTCACGCATACTAAAGTTGTATAAAGTTACTGGGCTATAAGGGCATTAAAAGTTTTAGTGAAATTCTTATATCTTATAATATTTAGCCGAGACCATAGTTCTTTTTATCAACCCCGATTGCGTCACTAGCATTTTATGCTCCAAAAAAGGGGAGGGGGAATCCCAATTTACAAACTGGTTCATTCCCATCATGCTTTTTAATTTGTACAAGTATTAAGTTTTTTTTTTAAATTCTAACTCCTATTTGGGAAGGGGGGGGGGGGGGGGGGAGGTGCGAGTAGCTCCACATTCGGAAGCCGCCTATAGCCCCAACATCCATAAACGCGTCACTGAATAAACTCCTGATCAAGCCAAAGGAAGCGGCCATTTTTTTTTAATATTCCACCCTTCGTTCCACTTCATCCTATTATGTTCGATTTTCTGTCTCTACCCAAGACATGATCCCATTCTTCCCTTCGCTGCAGTTCGGAATGTTTTTTTGTCGTCTGTTTCTTTGGGTATTACTTTGAATGCGGTTGATTCTCAAGGATTCGAAGTATGAATGGATGGACGGATTTGCGTGTGTTGTGATTTATATACCCTTGCTCGTGTGATTTATTACGTTTTATTGCTACCCGTGTCGTCTAGTGTAGTCCATGGTCATGAAACAAAATTAATTTTTACTTGTACTATTATTTCTTTCTTTATATTTTTACATATTATATTTACATTCTAAAAAAAACGAGCGATTTTAACTCAGTCTGAGTTAATTTTCACTCCGTTCGGTGTCGAAAATGAACTTCCCCTATAGGAGTGAATTTCAATCTTGTTTTGTTAAACCTCCAACAATCTTAACAAGAAACGAGCTGAGCTATTTTAATGTGATTAGGAGCTATTTTGGATGATTAGGAGTGATTTAGGAGTTAATTTTCACTCCTTTCCAGAGTCGAAAATGCACTTCTCCTTTAAGAACGGATTTCACTCTTTTGTTTTAAGAGTGTAATTCATTCTATCAAATTTTTCATTTCTGAATAAGATTAATTTTATTTGAAAATCAAAATTTTCTTTTCTATTTCTTTTTCTGAATACAGGTTTTTAGAAAACAGATGAGAATAAAATTAGAGTCAACAATTTTGATTTTCAGAAATTTTGCGTAAATCGGAGGAAAAAAACTAGCTTTGGTAAAAGAACTGTGTTTCGCAAATATCAAAGATAAACAAAAAGAAGATATCCTTCACTATAAGACGACTCGTGTAACATTAAAATGTCAGTCTGTTTTGACGAACTAAAAAGCAATGACTTTTATTTCACTTTAATTGCATAAAAAAATGAGTTTTGGCTATTCGATAGAGCCAATAGTTCCGCATACCAACCTCTAGCCACGCGCACCAGATTACGGTAAAAATCTCCACCAAAATGTGGAGTTTTCCCATTTTACAAATTCAAAGATAGAGTAAAATTTTTTAGTTTGACGGGATTATCCAAAAATAACAAAATTTTAAGTTCTGTCCACCTAAATGTTCGAAGGCCATAAGGCGAAGAGGTATCCGGAATAACTCCTAAATGCAACTCCAAAAAAATCGAAGCTCACATGAAAAAAAAAACTGAACCTCCCCAATCCCCCGAACTGCCAACAAACACAACAGACAACCCTTTTGATTTTTTAAAAGTAACTTTTAAGTAGCAAAATTTTAAGTTCTGTCCAAATGGCCATAAGTCGAAGAGGTATCCGGAATTACTCCTAAATGCAACTCCAAAAAAATCGAAGCCCACATGAAAAAAAAACTGAACCTCCCCGAACTGCCAACAAACACAACAGCCAACAATGGGAATAGAGTATCTCTTCCCTTTGCCAGTTCATTTTACACCAACTCCTCAATTCATGACTGGGACTTCAAGAATAGGAAGAGGAAACCGGGACAAAAGGAAGGGACACCATCGAAAATGACTGAACTGAAAGTAGTAAGGCGTATCGGATGACACCACCACTGTTTGGTCGTCGATCCATTCATTGAAAAGTCTCTTGAAGGAGGAAGGTCTACTTCTTTCAGTGTATTATTTGAAAGAAGAAAGTCATCCTCTTTTGCTGAAATGTTTTGATTCTTCTTCTTCTTGGTTGCCTTTTTTTTTTTGGACGTGACTTTTTGATGTGATTTTTGGATGTGCGTGGTGTAATGAGGGGTGAAAATTGTGTTTTTGGAGTCGTCTAGATTCTAGAACTTAGTATTGTGATTTTCCCAAATGCATTTGGCAGAGCAACATTTGTGCGCACAGTTACATATTTTTAAAAAGTTTCGAATGATGGGTTCAATTAATTACATCAAAGACCTACTAAATAGCAGAAAAATCTAGGTCGAATCGAAGAAGAAAATCGAAGGTCTTGGACCAGTTAATGTTTCACGAAAAGAGTGGTAATCTTTTAATTATGCCTAATTAAAGAAGGTCATAATATTATGCCGGAAATGTTTCGCCAAACCATTCATTGAGAAGTCTCTGAAAGAGGAAGGTCTACTTCTTTCAGTGTATTATTGAAAGAAGAAAGTCATCCTCTTTTGCTGAAATGTTTTGATTCTCCTTCTTGGTTGCCTTTTTTTTTTGACGCGACATTTTGATGTGATTTTTGGATGTGTGTGGTGTACTGAGGGATGGAAATTTCGAGTTTTGGAGTCATCTAGAACTTAGTGTTGTGATTTTCCCAAATGCATTTAGCCAACGTTTGAGTAAACAGTTACATATTTTTAAAAGTTTCGAATGATGGGTTCAATTCATTACATCGAAGTCCCTGAAGGAGGAAGGTCTACTTCTTTCAGTGTATTATTGAAAGAAGAAAGTCATCCTCTTTTGGTGAAATGTTTTGAATCTTCTTCTTCTTGGTTGCCTTTTTTTTTTTTGGACGTGAATTTTTGATGTGATTTTTGGATGTGCGTGGTAATGAGGGGTGAAAATTTCGTGTTTTTGGAGTCGTCTAAAACTTAGTATTCTGATTTTCCCAAATGCATTTGGCAGAGCAACATTTGTGTACACAGTTACATATTGTTAAAAAATTTCGAATAATGGGTTCAATTCATTATATCGAAGACCTGCTAAATAGCAGAAAAATGTAAGGTTATGGACCGGTTAATGTTTCGTGAAAGTAGTTGTAATTTAACTTCTAATTCTGCCTAATGAAAGAAAAAAATTCATAATTTTATTCTGAAATGTTTTGATTCTTCTTCTTGGTTGAATTTTTTTTTTTGATGTGACTTTTTGTTGTGATTTTTGGATGTGCTTGGTGTAATGAGGGGTGAAAATTTTTGTGTTTTTGGAATATTCTAGATCGAAGTGTTGCTATTTCTCCAATAAGAAACATTTTTTGTTACTGATTTTATTGTTTCGAATGAATGGTTCAACTTATGTCGAAGACGACATTTTCAATCAAGTAAAAAGTAAGCTGTAAGTTATTGGCCAATCAACATTTTTGCTGAAAGAATGATTCCCTTCTTAACTTTGTCCATTACTAGAACAAAGTAATCCCTTTTTTCTGAAATGTTGAATGAATTTGTTGACTTTTTTGGTTTTTGCTTTCGATAATCATTTCAATTTTTAATGTTTGTGGTTAAGGAAAGAGTGAAGGCTTTCCAATATGTTAAGTTTAGGTTAAATAAAAGATAACAGAAATCTGATTTAGAAAGCAAACATAATAACTTTTAAGCAAAATTTTAACTTCGAATTTCAACTTATTTTCTTCGAACTTACTTTCTTACTTTTTTATTTCTTTCTTCTCATTGAAATGAAGTAAAAAATGGTTTAGTTGGTTTGGTTTGAATTATCGTCGCACTAGAGCTACACGAGGGCTATTGGCAACGGGCATCGTATTTCGGAACCACAGTCAAATGACAAGCCGGCTATTTTTGGTGAAGTAAATAATGAAATTTCTTGGACAACCAAAGTCCTCTTTTCTGTGAATTAAAATAATAGTCTCATCCTATTGGTGACTTAATTAGTAGTTTTTAATGTCTATGTAGCAATTTAAAAAGCAGTTGCTTTTCGATAAGAGCAAATAAACTTATGCTTTTTTAGTGTATTCCTTTTTTTATAGCTAAAAAAGTAAATTAAGCACTTGTTCAATCCTCCGAGAGATAGAAAAAAAATAATAAAAGAATCAGTCATTTACTATGAAACGTCTTTGACAATCTACAAATTTAATCCATTAACGACAATTGGCAAGAAAATGTGCCATGCGAAAATGGCTTTCTGTTTAATTTTGTCTGAACAAACAAAATATAAAGTATTTGAAGCCCATAGTTCTGAATTTTTATGTAGGACAAGTTACAAGAAAATCAAAAATAAATAACTTAAAGTTAACGTTTTCATTTGGAAATGGAGGTGTAAATTAAGTTTCAAAAAAGGTCACCTTCAAATTTCCCTTCAACCTGTCTTCCCACGTCAATAACATCATGAAATGAACTTTCTTGTCGATCAGAATAAAAAGCGCAAAGGGTTAAGTAAGAACTACAGCACATGTTCTCTCGCCAAATCACAATGGAGAAACCCTTATTAGAATGTTATTAAAATCGATTTTAAAACATGATTATTTTTTAGAAGCGAATTCTGCACCTGTCACATACTTACAACTCTTTTATTACGTAGGTTCATTCAAGTCACAACCATGGTTAGAATACGACAGAAATGCTGTGGGATCAAATGAACGCAGGAACAAGTTTTCGTGATGAAGCTAATGATAGCTTATCCGATACGCCCAAACAAATAATTGGATAATTAATTGGCACTAATTTGCATGCAACACCATCAAAAGATCATAATTTAAATATTTATTGTGAAGGGAGGTACAAAGGCCTTGGCTTAATTCAGATTTTGCACAGAGGGTGGACAAAATAGTTAAGACAATTTGCAATGTGAACATTTTTTTCGCATTTTTTTTATAAGTTTACTGCGGAATAGGTTAAATACTTTTGACTATGTTTCAACTTGTGCCACGTGTTACGGGGCACATTTTATGTCAAAATTATAGTATCTAATGTAATTAGATTCGCAGAATCGATCCAAAGATAAAAACCGTACACTCTTAAAACAAAAAGAGTGAAATCCGCTCCTGTATGAGAAGTGCATTTTCGTCACTGTAAAGGAGTGAATATTAACTCAGACTGAGTTAAAATCACTCGTTTGGAGTGATCATGTCGGAGGTTTAACACAAAAAGGATCTACTCCAGTAGGAGAAGTGCATTTTCGACAATGGAGGAGTGAAAATTAATCAGACTGAGTTAAAATCGCTCGTTCGTTTTAAGAGTGTATTGCCATCCGCCGTACGCGCAGCTTCAAATAAAATATAATGGTTGATGGCGCTGGTTTAATACTGCGTTACTAGAGTGAAATCATCTAGATTATAACAAAATATTGAAGTCCGAAGTAAATTGGTCTTAAGTCTTCTCCTAGACCACCATCCCACTTTCAGGCTAATTAACGGGGAGGTCAGATCTCATTACTGACGTGCTTATGGCATTGTTTTCTTCGGAATGATTCGGAATAGAGCCTCCAACCATCTCCGAGTTGCATTTTATACCCAATAGGTTATTTCACAATATTCGAAAGAAAAATGCCAAGGAAAATATAAGGAGCAAAACAAGAAAATGAGTCGTGTATCAGAAGAACGAAAAGCGAACTGAACCAGCTAATAAAATTCAAGGATATTGTAAGTTTCATTGAATCGCTAAGACTCCGCTAGCTTGGACACATACAGCGCAGATGCAAAAATAATATCACCAAAATAATTACAAAGAGCAAGTTTATTAAATACCAGGAGAAGAGAAAGACCACAACAGACTTGGATTAGCAACATAGAAAAAGACTTAGAAGAAATGAAAATTAAAAACTTTAATGGGTTTTCTTTGAAGCGGGACAAGTAGAGAGCTGTTGTGACGGAGGGGCTGAGGACTGCATAAGGCTGTAATGTCAGATAAGAAGAAGAAGGCAAAATTTTTAATATAAATTGTTCCATCTTCAATCTAAGATAGCACTTTTAAAAAGAGCAGAACTTTCGAACGAAAGACTTTCATAGAACTTCATTTATTTTCTCACCATGCATCTCGGCTTACTCTATCCTCCCATGGTCACAACACATCAATAAGTTGGTTCGACTCGTCCGGAGTTCAAACCCTAGTTTGTTAACCCTGCTTGGAAATATGATATTTCGCCAAGTCTCTCTCACGAGATATGACGACTTATGCCGTAAATATTTGCAGTCCCTTCAAGCTTTGATATGCTAATAGACGACGACAGCTCTCCTTGTGTCTGGGTAGATAAAGATCTCGGTTTATCGTGACGTATCTCCTTTTGTGACAATACCAGACAATATCCGATTGACAATTCTAGATTTATATTGGAGATAAGGTTTAGCTAGGGGAAGGTACAATTTTTTTGCTTATTGTATGGGGGCTTATTTTCATAAAGTTTCTCAAACAATTTTTGGTGTGTGTGGAAATGGGCGGTCGTGGTTGGGGCTCCGCCCCCTTTAACACACCCCGCCTACTTGTTGGGACATTTTTCGCACATCATTTTGCTGTTGCGTTTTGGCAACAGCGTCATTAAGGGTGGTTATGGCGTCTTGTAAGCGAGACTTCTCTTTTTTTTTTTTTTTGCTGGGTGTGGTGGGGGGACTACAATGGGAAAACCTGCCTTCTTTTCGAACATCCTGGAAGTCGGTGTAGGGCAACACACACGAAAAATCGGAAATAAAAATTAAATAACAATAAATAAAGAACACGAACATAACAATAAAAAAAAATACATCTTCGGGATCACCACTAGTTCTCATATTGGAAGTCTTCGCCCCATTGTCAAGATAGGGGGGTATAGGTTGTACCCGAATCGGGCACAATTACTACTTCAGACGCGCCAGTGTTTGTTCGTTTTGGAATATAATAATAATAAAAAAAACGGGGGTGGGGTGTATGAGGGGTATGAACCCGCCGAGTGCAAACCATACCCACTTGACGAACAATGCGGTTGCAGTTATATTCGATTCTCTAACCCTTTGAGGTCTTATACCCCTTTGAAGAGGTTTTGGCATCAGAAGAGGGGGGATTAGGAGATGGGGTTTATTTCTTGTGTTGGGTAAGGACAGTTGTCAAGATGGACTAGGTATCAGGTTGGATATTAAATTAAATTCGAATGGTTCTTTTGACTCGTTGACTAAAGCACTTTGGCTGATCAAATGTTCCTCGCTGCGAGATACGTCGTTAAATTCAAAATGAACGGGCTAGAGTTAAAGTTTATCTTTGAAGACAGTTTTATTTTGTTTTGTTAAATGTTTATTAGTGACACTTATTTTCAAAAGTGGTCATTTATAAAAGCATATAATTTTTTTTAATAAAAATTCTTAAAACTTTAAAAAACCAAAACCTTTTTATTATTCTTTATTTTAGCAGGTAAAATGCTATCTATAACAATAAAAAAAGTGTGTATCGTGAAAAACTTACTTACACTCTTAAAACAAAAGAGTGAAATCCACTCCAGTTGGAGAAGTGCATTTTCGACACCCTAAAGGGATGCATATTTTCTCAGACTGAGTTAAAATCACTCGTTTGGAGTGATCCCGTCGGAGGTTTAACACACAAAGGATCCATTCCAAAAGGAGATGAGCATTTTCTAGTCTGGAGGAGTGAAATCCACTCAGACCGAGTTAAATTAGGAGTGTTTGTTTTAAGAGTGTATACTGCTCCAGAAATTCGAAATTATCACTCATAAATCAGTACGTTAAAAAATAATTATGAACCCAATAAAATGATTTTAATAACTTAGAAACCTAAAGTAGTAAGACCGAAACCATTTGCTTATGTGAGATTTTCTCAAACACCTTATTATGAGTCTATACTGGGAACTCGATTACCAAATTTGGAGTATGTAGTTCAGACAGAGAGATGGGCCAATGCAAAGAAAACCCTACTATTAGAATCCTCACCATTTAAAATGTGTAGAAAACACAAAATCCCTACTTCAGATTTTCGACCCAATTGCAATACTTTCATTGTCTTATACGCAATCTATATCGGGTAATTGAAAGTAATAACCTAATATAGTAAATGTCATCAAAGTGTCTCATTTTAGAGGGTTTATTTCGTAAGCCAGAAAAGAAAAGAGGCAAGCCACGGATCAAGATGGCTGGACAATATGGAGAAGTGGCTAGGAGAGTCTTGGCGTCCGTCGGTCGGATAGTTTAGAATGATTTAAACTGACTGAGACAGCCTTTGCTGGAAACCAGCTGCACACTCTTAAAACATAAGAGTGAAATCCACTCCAGTAGGAGAAGTGCATTTTCGACGCTGGAAAGGAGTGAATATTAACTCAGACTGAGTTAAAATCACTCTTCTGGAGTGATCATGTCGGAGGTTTAAGACGCAAAGGATCCACTCCTGTAGGAGAAGGGTATTTTCTAGACTGGAGGAGTAAAAATTAACTCAGACTGAGTTAAAATCGCTCGTTCGTTTTAAGAGTGTAGTGCTGAAGAAGAATTTAAAATAGAAATAGGAGAAAAAGCACAAAAAAGAACTTGCACACATAACCCCTGTTCACAAAAACGAACTTATATATCTTACATCATTGAGAAAAAAAGTATGTTCTTGCAAAAGCTAAATTTGACTGAAGGGATAATCCTTATGTGATGAATTTTTATAAGATTCTCAAGAAGGATTTGTCTATTTCCTCAAGTAGGATTTGTACGTTTCAAGGCCCGTCCTATATTTGACCTTTACATGAAAAGCCCCCAAAAAATTCAATGTCAAATTATCATAATTTTTTATGGGCTTGCAAAAACACTTTTGTGTGTCCTGACAAGATAGCACTTGGTGAATCATACTGACCTAATAAGTGTGTAAGGGGTTGGTTACGTTCACTTTTCAGGTTCAACTACCACTTGTATAAACACTTGCGCTTGATGTTTTTTTTCTCTCGATTTATTTCTATTGTGCTTTTGCACAAACTTAAGGGTTAAGATCAGGTTGAATGTTTGTCACATGAGGCCCAATGGCTTAGTGGTAGTGCTTCGTATTGCCACGCCACAGGTCTTGGGACAGAGTTCCAGATAGGGCGAAGTTGATTCATTTTTTCATCTATTTAAATTGGTCAATAAAATTAGGACCAAGCATGCTTGCGAACTTAAGGGGTCATAGGAGTCTTAAAAATGTGCAAAGAAGATACTACAAAGCATAGTTTGATCTTTCATGTAATTTTTTAACTACTCAATATATAAATACTATAATTTTTTATATGTAATTCTATAAGATTTATTTAATGTAACACATTGTGATTAGGCTTGCGCGGCAAATTTTGAGGTCAAAATTGAAAAAATGACCAGGAAAATGACTTTATATTGTACAAATATGTACAAACTAAGACTTATACCTAAATTCTCAGCTCAATTTTAATTAGAAATAATTTTAAGAACTTTTTTTCCAAAAAAAAAAAATATGATTAATTTTTTTTTTTAAATTTTTAAAAAATAATTTCTAATTAAAATTGAGCTGAGAATTTGCCGCGCAAGCCTAATCCCAATGTGTTCAAATAGCTTTATGTTTAATATCATTTATTTTAGTTTTGGCTAAATTTTAAAATTTGTTTTATATTATATAAATCTTATAGAAATTACATAAAAAAATTATACTTGTATATTGAGTAGTTAAAAAATAACATGAAAGATCAAACTATACTTTGTAGTACCTTCTTTGTACATTTTTACGAATCCTATGACCCCTTAAGGTATAACAGATTTGAATATTATTTGAGAAAATTTGGCAGTTTTATCAGAATGAAAAGTGTATTTCGGTTAAATTGTATTCAGATCATTTGGCATGCAAATATTACTCTTTGTTACTTGTTTGCCTTTTTACTCTTTGTTTTTACCCAAATTAGGTTGGCACAGAGTGTATGTCTCCACATCAATCCCCTCCATATGCTTTATACAAAATAGATACATCATCTGAAGTAGCAATCATTTGCAACCCCAGTTTCCCCCCCTACAACTATTTGCACATAACGCCCCCAATGATATTTTTTGTTGGAGGGAAGGAAGGGGGGTGGGTAAATATCACATATCACGATCCCGAGACTATCGAGTCAAGCAGCCAGAAAATTACACGGCGTTCTGCTATTATTATTGTAATACAGGAGAAATAGCGAGATGGCCAAAGTAAGGGGAAATGCTCTTGTTGGAAGAAATAAAGCCAATTCTTTATGAAAGCGCAAAGCAAATAATATGAACGGTGGGAGAAGTATCATTTTCAATGGTTGAATTCATGCGTACATTTTTACCGTTAAAATTGAGAATAGGATCAAGTCAAATTCAAATTAGTTGTGTGTCATTTATAATACATGCAATAGCTTAATGAACCTGGCGCCGGACGGGTGTACCAATTAAGAAAGGTGAAGCGTGTAGCATGTAAACTTTTAATCTGTACCAATTGATCCCCCTTCACTGGCCAGTGCCCAATCAGGATAATATAAGAAACACCCACTGTTAATGTCAGCATTATTTTTGAGCAAAATCCCGACTTTATTTTTCTGAAGTATAGTTTGAACTCCACATTTGTACATAAATATCTCCATTACTTCCCATTAGTAAACACGGGTTCTCTCAGCAAAATTAAATATCGGCATACTTTAACATCCACAGAGAGCTCAGATTCATTGTAATCTGTGCGTCAAAGTTGGTAACGAGAGTCGCCTAGATGGTGCTACAAAAAAATGACTCAGTTCTGGGCAACATGCTGAGTCTGCAAAGGCTATACCGCCTAAGTTGCGGCCCCATTAGAGAAGAAAATCTACAAATTATGATTTTAAATAAAGAACGTTATAATTTGATTTTGAAATATAACAACAGGGCTTTTGGTTCGAAACAATGAAAGTAAGTTAAGAATTAGATTTTGCTCAGACCACTTTTTCCTTCAGCCATTGAAGTGGGATTTTTTTAAGTTTTCATATTTAAAAATGATTGTGTAACTGAATCAGAGATTGAAATATATGGAAAAGATAAAACTTTTAAGTGAAAGAAAGTTTAAAAGGAAGTTTCCGAAGTTGTAGGTATTCTACTTATTTTAAAAATTGGAAACTTTAGCTTTAATTTTAGAAGTCTGTTAGTGCTAACTTTGTAAGAGTCTTTTACAAACTTTCTTTTTTGTAGAGAAGCGTAATTTTTTGTATTGCCCAGTCATTTTTAAAGGAATTAAAACCGCAGTTTAGGAATATTATGTATTTTTATGAGCTTTATAATAAAATCAGATGATGTTAAAAGATTTTAAATTTGATATAAAAAGCGTAAGAGAAAACATTCTTTAATAAAAAGGTTTATATAAAAAAATACTTTTTGCCGATTGCTTGATTTTTAAACTCTTTAAATTTGTGACCGATGTTTTTTTTATAGTTTTTTCTACTATTTACACAGCGTATCTGATATGATTCAATTTGGAAGTTATAATTGTGTAGAAACATAAAAATCAAAATCTTCAAGATTTAACTAAGTTAGGGTTTTTAAGTAAATAAATACTTCAATTAGTTGTGTTATTCCAAGATAACGTATGAATAATTTTACTTCTTTTATCTTCCCACGGTTGCTTCGGTTGACGCGATTTCAGACCAGGTATTCGAGTGCGAGTGTGGAAGTAATATCCTGTGTGACTATTATAGTCACATGGGATATAGGCAAGATAGCTGAGTTCAATGCGGTCCATAGTAAAGATATAATTTTAGAATAAGAAGAATTTAAAGCTAATATCAGAGCCTCCTAGAAAGAAGAAGTAAAAGGGAAAAAATATGTTTCAATTTTTTTCACCTTCGCTCTTCTTTCAGGAGGCTCTGCTAAAATTAAGTCATCTAAGGATGCGCGAGAATTACAAACGCTTCCTGGTTTGTTAGCAACTCCATTTTGCACCAAGACCTTAGGATTGACTCCATAGACAAAGAGATCCTCACAGCACCACAAAAATACAACATGGCCATAAAGAACAGGAATTTTAATAAATTGGGGCAGTACAGGCTGCTACCCTGTTGTTGAACAGAAGTTCAAACATCCCTGGAATGTCCATCACGATCCAGTTTGGTAATTTTGACCAGCGTGTCAACTCGACAAGCAAATATTTGACTGATTTTTATTCTTTTAGCACATGTTTTCATTTTGTCGCCCTACTATGTCTTGCTACTTGCCTATTTTGTAAAATGTATCTTGTTTTATATGCTTACTAATCGTTTGTTTCATTTTCAAAATTTTCTATAACCTGTTATGCAGAGCCCTGCTGCACCCTCTCGACAATCTTACAGCGAGGAACTTGTTCAGCCCCATTCCCAATCAAAGTTAAAACCTTTTCGGGAAGATTCCGATGAACGTATAAGATCGCTTAGCGTCGACACTCATCAGTTATTTTCTGATTTCAGATTTACTATCTCGGGTTGACACTCACTCTCTATTCGAAAAAGGCTGGAATGATAGAAGATTTTCTCATAGTATTTTCAAACAAAACTTAAATAAACTATGATTTATGAAAACTGAATGATTATCTCATAGTAAAGAAGTTATAATAATTGAAACAAAATCTAGTCAGACTACCTATGGGACAAAAATTAGCGTGTTAAAACTAGCTTAAGGTTACATTATTTAATGAAAACGTTAAAGTATAAAGACGAAATTATCAAGGTGTGAAGTGTTCTTTAGCTTTTTTCCCCACAAAACTTTCCCCCTTTTCCCAAAATAAAATATTCCCACACGAAATCTGTTAAAAATTCAATTTTTCAACAACTCTTCCGTCGCAAAACGATGACCTCGAATGGGAAAATCGCTTTTTTAGAACATTTTTAAATTTATGCGTTTCCGAAAAACCGCAAACAACTGAAAAGGAAACCTCCAACAATAGCGGACCAATATTCGAAATTTATTGCACACAAAAAACGCCTCGTAATGAGCAGCTCATGTACCATCGAATACTCTAAAGGGTCAAAAGGAAGCAACTCGATGAAAGTAGTAGTTCTTTTTTTTATATTCCATGACTTTAAAAAATACACAAAATCTGTCTTCGGCGCCATTGTAGACACCACAAGTAGTTTGACTCAAACACAAAGGGCGCATGGGCAATTCGTTTTCCATAACTGTCCCCTATTTGTTTAGCGGTGAATTTATGGCTACCTTTTTATAATTTTTCGTACGAGTACAAAAAAAAAACACATAAGAAAAGGGATACACATTTATTTCAAAGCAATAGGGAAAAAGAAAGTGATACAGATATACAATAAAACGAATTGAAAGACCGATGTATCAGCTCACCTTAAAAAAAAAGTAGATTTTCGATTCATTTCGTATGTCCCCCGTTCCATAACCACTTGTGTGGAACGCATAACGGCATTCGAATAGGTCGTTTGAGGGGGGGAGGGGAGGGGGGCAGGTCCTCTGCTCTCATTTCAACCGCAAGTGTAGAAAAAAAATGAAAGTGGTCGCTAGTTTACTTTGTTGATGCTGCTTTTTATAGAGTAGAATTTTGCAGTGAAATAGGTAGGACTATAACTGAGAGTTTAGTGGCAACTTGAGATGACTCAATTTTGGCTTTTAAAATTTAAGGGCTTAGTGGAAGAACGTGCGAAGTGACAAAAAGGTGAAAACGAGAAAATGAGATTTAAAGCTTTTCGTTTGCTCTCGGATCTGTTGAAAACGAAACTTGCAAGGCGCAAAAAAATATACTAAAATTAAAGTTTATGAAAATAGGGAAATTTGTTGTCGTTAAAGAAGTTATTAATATGTTCATTGACACAAAAATCTAAACTCTATTTTTTTTTTCAAAAATGTCACTTAGCACGTTCTTCCACTAAGCTCTTCAATTGTCAAAGTTCAAAGTTGCGCAATTTAACGATCACAGTATAGATAATTCTGAAAAAGTTCGGATCATTGAAAATTGGCAAGTTTAACAATTTCAGTCCAATTGATGCCATCTGGCATCATAATTTTCTGATCAAAATTTTAAAAACATGAAATTGCTGACATCTATTGGGATTTAAAAAAAATATTTTCTTATCGAAAAAACTGAAGAATCGAATAATGTGCTTTTTGATATAAATGGCTATAGACGACATATATAGATATATCATTGGGACTGACAGGGTTAAGATGATTATATTTGGGAAGATCTTTGGAAACCACTTTAAAAATTTGATAGCGAAACTAGTCGCAAAAACTGCTGCTAAATGATGGGTGAAAAAATCTAAATTTATTAAATGCTTAGATAACAATTAAATTATAGCTTTATGATTTTTTATACTCCAATTAAGCTATTCTCCATTAAAATGACATTTGAGGGTGATGCACATGTTTTAATTTATAAATTCTACAGATATTTATACAAAATGTAAAAGTTTTTTTTTAAATCGACCTGATAAAAATTATTTCATGGTCGTGAGTTAGGTAATAATGGTATTACACTGGGGGGATTTCCATTGACGTATAAGGGTCAATTTAATCTTACAAACTGATTTCATGTCCAGACACTAAACAATTTTTATCTTGAAAAGTATTGTAATGTATCCTCTTACTGTGACGAATTGTTTAAATCTGTATCTTTGGGTCATTGAAAACTGCATCAAATAGACACAAAACATTATCATTGGAAAAACTTTATTGTGAGTACTGCTTATTTTGACTGTCCTCTGATGAAGTTTATTTGAAATGGTTTATTTCAGTTAGTTATTGTTTTTTCTTTAAATCTTTAAACATTTTATTAAAAGAAAAACCTTTAAAATAATAAACTTAAAATAAAAATGAAAGCATGGGATTGCCTGAAAAAATGGTTAACACTTTAGCCAATATGATGCCCTCAGATAATTAATATAGCATTTTAATTTGCATAATACTATTTGACTTGAAACCACACCTTAAACTTTCGATAACTCGGTTTTTCGGTTCACAATAGTATATATATATCGATTATGGATAATTGCGTTATCAATGAAACGCGAGATAAAATATCAAAACCCAGGGGGGGGGGGGGGGGGGAGTGCGACAGAGCAAGTTTTCTAACACCACTAAAAAAATCCATTTTTTTATAGGTAATTATGTACCTTATAATTTAATTTCATTAATTTTAAAATCTAAAAAGTTCTTTGGCATCATTTGCACAGGTGCGATTTTCTCGTAAAATCTCATTATGACGTTAAACAGGTCGTGCATGAAAAAATTTTAAGTCTGTTTGTATCTCTTTTCGTTATCCTCTGGAGACCCGAGAAAAATCCTACACGTATATTCTTATATATTTTAAACATGCTTTTCATACAAATATATGCTAAAAAGTATGATTTGCAAACTAATTTTTTTTTAAAGTTATGTTTAATAGTTACTTAGAGACACGCCTTAAACTCTAAAAAGAAACATTTGTTGTGCTATAAATGCGGCAAAAAAAGGCTTATCACTAATTTGTAGTTAACAGAATATTTTAACATGTTTTTATTTCAAAATGCTTTTAAAATTAACTACTAAAAGAACTGTTTGTAAATTTAAAAAAAAATCTAATATCGTTCAGACCCTCGTTTAACTTTAAAGAAAATTCTCGTTTTTTTTAAAGAAATAAATGACTGATACCTGTAATCAAAGACTGAAAACTGATAATTGGATTTTCTTCTATTGGACTAGGTCCATTTCAGAACTAATTAACGTGTTAATTGTTTGTGGGAAGGTTTTAAGAAATGTCCCTAAATGGGGACGCCAGGTCGCAAGAGGTTAAAATTGCAGAGTGGTTACAGATCCAATGGTGGACCCATAGTCAAAAACCATTTTTTTTTAATCATCCTCCTAAAAACGCGTGAAAAACACAAAATTTTATTAGGATAATTGAGATCCCCATCGTAATACTTTCATTACCTTAAATGTATTTTGTACTTTAAAAAAAATTCCAGTTTCTTTCAAAGTAATAAACATGAATTTTAATTATTTTTATAATAGCAATAAATTTTTTAAATATAGTTATTTTTTTTCCAAACAATTTCTATTATGAGATTCAGTGGATTTTATACTCAATTTGAGACGTTTTATCGACATTTAGACCATCCTGTAGTTCATTGTGAAAATACATAAAAGAAAATATATTTTTATCCCATTCATAAAAAATATATACTCTTTCACAATTGTACTTTATTTTTTTCAAATGAAATCGAAAGTTTCACAAAAAAAGCTATACCAAAAAAGTGAAAACATGACAGTTTGTGAGAAAAACAACGCTTTTCTGAAGGAAAAACCCCCATGAGTAGGTCAATGTCGAATCTAGACAAAGTGGACAAAGAAAAATACAGTGTCTTCCGAAATCCAACACCACACGAGCTAAACCAACAATCCAACTAAACGAAGGTAGAAGACGCCTTTGGACGACACGTGAAAAAAAATGTGTCAAGAACGGGCAAAGAAACCCCGTTAGAGTTATAGGGATGCTAAGGTTTTCGGTCTTTTGTAATGAGCAGGAGGAGACCGTTTCTGTTGTTTCTAAAAATTTATTAAAATTTTTAATTGGTAAACATTTAAGAAATAATTTTTAATAAGAATTTTTTGGGTCGAACAAGTATTTTTTAAATGACTTTCGTGACCCCCGGCAAGTAAAAGTTTTGGGATTTTTTTTTTTTTTAAAGTTTTGTTTGTACGATACTTTAATTCCTAAGGTATCTAGAAAACATGTGCTACAGCATTTCTTTTTCTTCATCGACTTATATGCAAATCATGACTTTTGATGTAACATGATTTTAATGGTTTTTTGTGCACAAAAATTTAAAAAAAAATCAAAGTAAGAAAAATGCAACTATTTCCTTCAGTATAACACATAAAAGTTTGTGTTGGTGTTAAGTTTTAAAAAATTTAAATATATTTTTGAAAATTTAACACAAATTAAAAAGCTCTTTCTTTTAAATACGTTCTATTGTAGTAAACTCACTTTAAAATACTTCGGTTTCAAATATATACTTGAAAATATCCTAAATAATGTGAATTATTTTGACGAATTAAAAAAAAACTATTTTTCAACAGATAAAAGTAAATAATTTCTCTTTTTGCCAGATGTTTATGAATTGATTCAGTATGTGGAACGTATAGTTCTTTACACATCAGGTTAAAGCACAAATCCGTATTTCTTTGACATCCTTTCGTTGGAATCGAGAAGCTACGAGTGAAACACGATACCCGATCGCTTGTATACCCACAAACAAAACCAGGGGATGTCACTTTTCCAACCTTTTTTTTTCACTCCCGTAGCCTTATATCCCCACCCTTACCAGCTTCTCGTTCCTCATTACTATCATTATTACAGCCATTCCTTATATTCCCGTGAGACAGAATGGGAGCCCAACAATTTCTTGTACTTTTGATGAAAAAACCCTCCCCTACCTACCCCAACCACCAAGATAAAAGAAAAAATCAAAGGGTGGCATACAACTAAAAAAAAGTTAGAAACTATTTCGAAATAACATGGAATCAGAGAAGTAAAAACGGGGTGGAATACAAGATAGATTCTGCGTTTTCGAATACATTTGGACAAAGCCTCGAGTGTTGGATTTCCAGGAAGTTGAGAAAGTGTTGGAAGTTTTTTTGGTTTGCTCTTTTCTGGAGGAAAGTTTGCATGTGTTTGGATGGAAACTTTCGCTTTTCAACGATTGTCCTGAAGTGGTTTTTGTTATTCATACACGTGTGACCTTACAATTCAAAACCGAAATTTTATTCCACTAAAATTTGGAGTGGTTTCTTTTGTAGTTGATCAATGGAGCAAGTGATACCAAATGTTCCCTCAGGTAGCCTTGAAATGTGGGCAGACTATGATTTCAAAAATAAATGTACATTTTTTAAAAGGAGCTGCAACAGATCGGACCACAAATTAAAATTAACCCTCGGTTGACAAGAAAATTTGACGCGCGGAAATGAGCTTTCTGCTTAAGTTTATCTAATTAAACAATATATAAGAAGCATGAACTAATAAATGCTTTCTTGAAACAAAATCGATCATAGTCAAATACAATTCATGTAATTTACTTTGCAGGAAAAACGATTTTATAAATTTTTAATGGTAATTTTTTTTTATTCGGAAATGGTGTTTATGGGCAGTCCTCGTTAATTGGTAAATTTGCAAGAAAGAGCGCATTGTTTTTTTTTTTTGGTAAGACGACTTGTTACATTTTATTACAATGGAAAACAATCATTTGATTATTTTTCATTAAAAACAATTGTTGAGCATGGTAAATATTTTTTCATAACTACGTCCAAAAAAGTTCATTTTTTTATATCATATTCATTCATAAATCTTTGCTAAAATGACACTTTACGTGCTTACGTGACCTTCAGTGCCGAAAGTAAGTACTAGTGCGGTAAAGTAAATAAGAGTATCTGATTGGTAGAAAAACAAAATGATGTCATGAATATCCCCATGGAAACTAAATGGTCATGAAACTCACTTATTTCTATTGGTTCATTACTTTTGCATTTTCTAATATCTCCATGGAAACTACAAGTACTACAAAAATTATTGAAGGAAATTAAATAAGACAAAAGTAAGAACACAAATTTCACGCTTTTGCAAGTTATTATGAAAAATATTGTAAGCAAGCACACTCCATATAACACTTTATTAAGCTCTTGTCATTATTTCACTCGACCTATACGGTCTCGTGAAATAAAAGCCACTCGCTTAATTAAGTGTTATGAACAAGTGATACCAAATGTTCCCTCAGGTAGCCATGAAATCAACAGACTAGGATTTTTATAAATAAATGTAAATTTTTTGAAAGAAGCTACAACATAACAGGAAACCGAAAAATATTCCCAGTAAGAGAAAATACCTCCACGAAATATCCCTAAGAGCAGCAACAATCATTTGTTTACGAACACGGCGATTAAATAGTTCCTTGCTCAAATGCCCACGGTAATTAACCTGCCGTATCAAGTGTTAGTAGTACACAGAGTAGGTTTGATATAAGTGTATATATTTTTGCTGTAATTTTTCAGGTTTAAAAAATATATATTTTGTTTGCAGAATGAAGACTTAGTACACCCGGATACAGCAAACAGCCATTTCGAAGGCCGTCGAAAACCCAAGAAAAATTTGTATTAAAATCTACATAAAACCGATAGTAAACGGCTCAATGACAACTAACTGAAAAGTAATTTTTGTACATCAAAGCTAGATGCTGAGTCACCGGCGCTTTAGAACTTCATGCTACGAAGTATATCTTGGCACGTTCTATCGTCGTCTTAGCGATCCTCTTAACAGTGGTAGGACAAAATATTTCCATAAATAAAGCCGAGGATAATACTACAGTACGTTAAATCTGACCTAGTCCCAGAGACCTCGTACGATATGGCTATAAGCGTTATAAGCCAGCATATGTGCCTATTTGTCTAGAAGACTTTAAACTTTAACTTAATAGCTTAAGGGGAATGGGCGCGCTGGATCGAGAGTCTCCAAAGCAAAGTGCCTCAATATGTTTATCCAATGGGGGGAAAACTATTTTCTCTGCCACATTTCTCCGGCTGTATTGAATATTTGTACAAACGGATTTCTTTATGTGAAAAATGTATTTGACTAGGAAAATTTTATCCATTGACCAGTATTTAGCCCCTATGCAATTGATAACCAAAATGTAGCATCACATATGGTCGTAAGATCAATTGGCCGACTGCCCGGGGAAAGTATCATCTCAACCAGCGGATAAAGGTTTTTTTTTTCTGGACTTAATTTTTTTCTAGTATATATTTTGATCCTGATAATGTGTTGATATGGAATTAGAAACCAAACTACAACCGCGTCTAAACAATCAATCAAATTCTTATTATTAATTCTAATCTTAATATATTCTCATTATTAAATTCTTTTCAAATTCTTATTATAAATATTTTGTGAAGGTAAAATTTAAAAAGTTATTAATTAGAAATTTTAATACGTTGCTGTTACTGTTTTCCGAAACATATATGCATAATATATTTTAAAAAAACACCTCTATTGACTCTTAACACTTCGTCAAACCGAATTCACCGAGCAGTGAAATCGTTCACTCAACGAAATGGTTCCGTAATAATAACTCGCAGGGGGAGGGGGGGGGGGTCACGCACGTGCATTGACGCAGGTGCTGCACACTGCACACGTCGTTCTAAATGACACCCCCACACTACCCCCCTCAGGTATCGTTTGGTCACCGGAAACAATGAATGAATATGTCCCGTGTGACGCAGGGACTACTATATAGGCCCCGCGTGCCCATTCATGAATGAAATGGCTGCCAAGTGGCAGGTTGTTGCTGGAGGAAAAACCGCCAAATGAGTAGCCAAAGACGCCATCTTGAATGGAGATGCAGGATAATAGTGTACTTAATCGGAAATTGTGTGAAAGTGATAGTGGGTAATTTTTTAAAAAGTTGGAATACAAAATTCAAAACTTTAAAGCAAAAGGAGAAAAGAGAGAAAAACGGAATTTAAAACAAGTCGATTAAAGTTAAAAGGATGTGCCATTATAGGAAGAAAGCGACTATATATTTCAATGTATTTTCAACAAAAACAAACACAATTTGTGCAACAACGCGCCCAAAAATGCACACAAAAACCACAACCTGCTATCACACCCCTTCCAAAACTTCGGAAAACTCCCTAACTTCAAACGTACCCCTCCCAAAACTTCAAACGTAGTCCTCAAGGTAGCTTGTCGAAAATAAAACAGAAAACATTTTGAAACAGCTGAATTGGCATCAATTATTCAAGCGTTTTACTTTCCCATGATATTGTAATGATATCTTTTATCGACACTTTATTTGACAAATTTATTTGAAAACGAACTGAGTTTGAGAAGAAGTGCCAAAAACTATTTCCGAAACTTTGTAGCAAAATATGGTTGAAATTGTGTCGGACAATATCAAGCAGTACTTTTCTCTCAAAACTGAAAAAAAAACTTACTCACCAGAAACGTTTCCGAAAAAAGTGTTCCAGGGGCGATATGTAACATAATATTGCTGGAATAGTAATGTCTCGTGTAAACGTACCTTATGTTATTTTTAATCTTGTGTTGACCCGAAGTTAGTAATATTTCGCTTTAAAAGTGCCAAAATAGCAATGCTTCACCAAAAATGCACTCCCTGTTTCGATTACACAACGCCACTGCTAATTACGTCTTCAAAAGCTGCTGAACCGCAATTACCAATTACCCAATTGTTCGCCAATTCATTAGAGCACTTGGCTGGCTTCCGATAATGCCTAATTGGACATTGTGCAGGTTCATTGTTATCCTTCGCGTTTAGCTATTTTAGGGAATTTTCGGTGGTAAATGCGCATATTTATGGACATCCGCTAAAACAAGGTGTTTTGGCATGAACATGCAATGTCATCAGGTGGGGGGATTATGGGAAGGAAATAGTTTTGTGTTGACAAAAGTTTTGGGGATTGTTTTTAATTGTGCACTGATTTGCGGTTTCCGGTAAACAAAAGGTTTTATTGATTGGGTTTTCGATATAGTACAAAATCGCTAGTCCGGGGGTATTGGTAACTGAACAACATTTGGATTTTCAAGGGTTAGACTGAAATATAGTTGCAATAGAACTACATGTTAGGCAATTGACATTGTCGTAATTTAGAACTACAACCAAGGGACTAACCGACAACTGAATAGGCACAAAAAGCAAACTTTAATAAGCCCTGCTATGGAACTTGCGAAAATTTAACTAGCAGTTCTTACACTTGATATTAGTTGGACGTTTTGGCTGCATTTAAAGGTCGACGTCATTTAAAGGTCGGGAGTTATCTTGGCAATACCGTGAGTGCGCCTTTAGTGATACGGTACACATCCAAACGAAAATGCAATTCTTCCCATACGGTCTGCAGCAAGTGCTGAGTAATTCAAGCAACAGCCTGTGCAATTCTACCTTTTAAGGTTGGTAAATCGTGGGGTATCGCTTATCTGTAACTGTTGGAGTTATATTTAATGCTTCACCTTCAACCACAACTGTCGAACGATTACAGCGGATACTTTTACAGTTTGAAACTCGGGCCTTTCTTTTACGGACACCCTGTACAACTTAGTCCCGATCACGTTCTATATTGCCCGATCCCCTTGGCGAGTATTCAGTGAATTAGTGCCTTACTCTCCCTTCGATGATCTTTATTCGAAAAATAACTGTCTTCAGATTGCTGACTGCTGAGACTGTACATGTGGAATAGGGTGTATCGAAAAAACCAAGTTTTTGATATCAAATTTGTAATAGTGCGGAAAAGTTGCCTTATGTTATTGTTGGTACATGTGCAAAATTTTATTGATCTGAGTTAATATCTTCAGTTGCCTCTGAGACCATTAATTATGCAAAATTCACTAATTTCATTTTTTTTTCTTAAAAATTATCTGGCCAAATTCCAGATTAACAGCCCCTAAAGGCAACTGAAAAAATTAACCAACATCAATAAAAATTTGCACACGCTCTAAGGAGTAATATGGCAATTATTTGGCACTGGTAAGACTTAAAAATTCAATGTATTAATTTTTTAAAAAAATATATTGAAAAAACGATAAAATTAGCGAATTTTACATAATTATTGGTCTCAAGAGGCAACTAAAGATATTAACTCGGATCAACAAACTTTTGCACACATACTAACAGTAATATAAGGTAACTTTTCCGCACTATTAAATTTAAAGATTCCAATTTCATAATTTTTAAGAAAAAAAATGAAATTAGCGAAATTTGCATAATTAATGGTCTCAGAGGCAACTGAAGATATTAACTCAGATCAATAAAATTTTGCATATATACTAACAATAACATAAGGCAACTTTTCCGCACTATTACGAATTTGATATCAAAAACTTGGTTTTTTCGATACACCCTAATGTGGAAGGTCAAATAATGCCGCGCATGGCCTTATTGGGCCCCTCAACGTTTATATCCATAAACAAGACAACAGCATGAAATACAAAGACAATCTTTAAAAAAAATCTTACCTGTATTACTTGCACTTCCGAAGTCAAATTTGTAGTAAATTAGCAGAGCTGACAACTAGCATGGTCATTTGAATCACAAATCCTCAGTTTCTGAACGGTATCCAATGATTATGTCCGCGGTCATACAATCCTGCAAACGGATAATTCAAAAAGTGAACAAAATGACCAATAAATAGTTGCAAAAACATGTATGATGCATTTTTTATTCAGTACAAGGTCCGATAGCCGTTACAACATTTTTGTTTACTTGGTTGGTTGGTATACATATATTTTCAGGCTTGTGTGCTTGCTCAGAGAGCCGCTTATAAACCTTCGTCAGGTAAGACAGTCACAACACACACACACACTCACATGTTTGTTTGAAAACCAGTGCGGACGATTAGTAAGGTTATGTAAGTTAATAATTTCCAGGTGTCTATTTCTAGCCTTGAAGGAGATGCTTAAACACAGTCAATAAAGAATCGTAATTTAGAACCTTGGTCAAGGGACGGACTTCATCTTTATGCGAACTCCACTTTGATGAGCACACCTTTCCGACTGCTTTTTCTTGCCCTTGTTTTCAGAGTTTTAACATAGTCTTGTAGTTTTAACAATGGTCAGGTGCTGAAGTCGACTAGAGCTGGGCTATTGGTGACGGGCGTCATAATTTAGAACCACAGTCAATGGACGAACCGACACCAAAAGAGGCACCCACCGAGGTAAACATCAGGAATGCTTTGAATTAACACTAGATTGCTTCGGGTGGTAAAATAATGCATTCACTTTGCTAATTTTTCAAAACTACATTAGTTGCAATGACTTTAACTGATCCACCTCTCCACTAGTATTTTTGATTCCTAATCCCAAACGCACAAACAATTTTATTTCAAACTGTGGTTCAGATTCACGAGGTGTTACGAGGCTTTGTTAAAGCTCCAATTACAGAGGCTACAAGTAGACAACACAAGACGTTCAACGTACACTTAAGGGGTCACAGGCAGGGCCGTAACTTATAGGGGGGGAAGGGGGGGAGCCTCCCCCCCCAATAATTTTACAAAGGGCGCCATTTTGGGCGCCGTCAGGCGCCCAAAAAGGCGCCCCGCGCCCACTTTAATTTTTTTAACAATTAACTTTTTAACAGTTATTTAACAATCATACGTAATTGTTAATTTATTTTCCCTCAATAGCTTTTCAGGGGGGCTATTTTCGCCCAAAATGGCACCATGTGAATGGCGCCCTGCCTAAGATTTTATAATAAACAACATAAGCTTAAACTGGTATAAAGAACATACTGGTATTTTTATTTAAAAAACAACGGAAATCTTTGAACGACGACTTAGTACTTTTCGCTCGGCCATTCTCTGCGGGGGTCCAATTATGTCACCTTATTTTATAACCCCCTTTAGCTAGTCAAGAAGCATTCTGAGTATGGGATTTCGTAAGACTTTCTATGAACGGTGACGATTGGGATCATTCGAACTTGGGTTCGTCCAGACAGATTGATTTTCTTAACGAATATCCGAACGTTGCGGCGGGATACTTATTTTATTTTTTAGAAAATTTGTAAATAGTATTTTAAAGAGCGGACATATTTTATCCACAGTTTTCTAATTTTTATTTTTTATAGCACATATTTCTAATTTTGCGAACCTATAGTTTCATATATTTTTTACTGTTTCTTTCAAAATTGACACTGCATTGTCCTTTGGAAATAAGGTAAGAAACTATTATTAATGTGTTCAAAGTTTATTGATATTAGTATTTTCAAACTTTCTTTTTCATTTGATTATGTATCAATTTAACGAGTTTCATTCGGAGCATTTTTAATATCAAGATAAGTAATTTTAAATCAAAGGGAAGCAATGGAAGAGAATTTATAAAAATAACTTAAAAATTAGTGTAGTTATATATGTTAAAAATATTTTTTGAAAAATTTATATTTTCTCTAAAAACACCATGGGCGTACCCACCATAGGGCAGAGGGGGGCAGCTGCCCCCCTCTAGAAAGGGGGAAGGAAGTGGGCCCCGGTCTTATGGGGGCCCCTGCAAATATTATATGAAGAAGGATATGCATATTTTTAAAAATTAGAGTCCATTTCTTCCCAGTAGGACACAGGGGCCCACTTTGCCCCTGGAGGACCTTTTATATAAATTGATATAAAGGGGGCCTACGAATGATGTTCGAATTGAGGCCCATATTTTTCGATTGGTTCTGAGTTGGACTCTGGGGGCCCAATACCTTACGCATGAAAGGGCCTACATATTTTTCAAATCGGGCCATTTGTTAGTAATAATGCCCACTTTCCTCTGAAGCCCCCAATTGATGTATATTCTATATATAAAAAGGGTTTCAGTATTTTTTTCTAATTGGGCCCAATATAATATCAATTGGGCCCATTGCCTTTCCGGATCGTGTAAAAACTGAGCTACCGACTTGTGTGCTGAAACAAATCTCCTCCGAAAAATGTTATTTGGAGGAATTACATTCAAATAAATGCAAGGTAAAGGGATAGTTCCACGTCGTGATTGGCAACAGCTCCAACGGTTTGTTGCCTGGAATTACTTATGTTTTCGTGTTCAAAAATGAGTTTTCTAAGAATATTTTACTTAATAAATTTTTTAATTGAAAACTTCTTGTTGTGCTGCTGGTTGTTCATAACTTATGTTAAAGAAAACCTGCATGGAAAGAAAAAAATTTCATCTACATCGGTCATTTTCAGAGTGAAAACGAAGCAACGAATATATGAAATCGCACTACGTGAAACCGAAGCAACCAATGAAATTCAGTACTAATGAAAAATATAAACAATAGCGTTATATGACCTGAAACATTCCCATTGGTTTAATTAGTAATTAAAAATGTTTTAACTAGTAATTATTTGCCTAGTTTATAAATATAGTTGTATAGGATAAATAAATTTTATAATATATTTTTTAAAAAATTACAATTTGCAGTAAGCAACTGATTGGATAAGTAAACCATATGAGTTTACGGACCGGGGGAGAGGGCCCTTCCAACTAAGAAAATAGGGGCCCCTACCATACCTGCCCCCCTCTAAACCAGATCCTGGGTACGCCCTTGAAAAACACCATTTTATTCGCCTTTTACGTGCGTTTCGAAATATTGGAAGAAAAAATTTAATTTTTGATTTAATGGAATATCCATATGGCTAGCTGATTGTTGGGATGAAGTATAATGTATAAAAATTACATTTAAAAAAGGGGGGCGGATTAGGAACGTCCAAAATTTCCACTTGCACGTCGAAAAACTACCGATGGGAAGAGGCGATGTTCGGGGGGCGTTCTGCGGGGGGTCTCTTGAAGTGACTTTTTTTGGTGGTGACCACTGATTACGGACAATGGGCTTTATCTCTGTCTGTCTGCACTCAAGTTTGTGCTTGTTTCCTAGTAAAAGATATCCTTTAGGGGAAAGGGGGACTGTATCTTCGAACTAAAAGGCCACCCAAATAGAAGCCATAAACTCACGGGGGTCCAATTTAATTACTCTTCTTGCCCTCTAGTGAGGAAGAGTCAGCCTATGTCCGATATGGTCAGTTGCAAAATAAAATTGTCGTTGTCTGTTCTTATACGTAGCTATTGAATGTTTATTTTGTTTCCTTTGCACATGGATTTGGGGTAGGCTTCTTAACGTATTTACGTGTTGTTTATAAGATAAAGCTGATTTTATCCACTTTTTTCTTGCTTTTCCAATGCGTATAATTTTCGAATCCTTCGGCATTTCGAATAATAGTTTTATTTTTGTTGGGAATAAAAATCAGGTAAGAAATTATTATTTATTCATTTTATTATCATTATATAAGTTACTTATTAGATGTATCATTTTAGGGAATTAAATTGTAATAATTTTTTTCTAAATAATATGTACTTGTGCATAAAAATCGAAATGAGAGAATAAAGGAAACTCATTTTATAATTTTAAATAGGAAATGGCAAATGTAACCTTTACAATTAAATTGCGTGCAACTCTACTTTTCAATAACTTCATGAAGCAATAATGTTGTTTTTTGCACGATTGTATAGATATATCCCAACAAAAACATCTCTGTAAAAGAAGGCCAAGTTCTTACAAAAAAAAAAAGGTCTGGCCTACAAAAGAAGTGAAATCAACAAAAATACCAAGTTCAATGGAATTTGCTGAGTTTAAGTTCTAGAAAAAATTAAGCCTGGACAACCAAAGATTTGAAAACAAAAAAGGATCAAGTTCAATAGAAGTTGATGAGGTTATAAACCCCAAAACATTTTGTTTTAAGATGCAGCTTAGGTCTAACACATTCTTACTAGCTGTTTGTGTAACTTGGCCAATACGCATTGTGAATATGGAGTTGAACCCTTCGTACCTGGTTGAATTTCACCTCGGGGCGTTTGAGTAAGTCTGTATTTGATTTATCCCTAGTTAAGTGGTGAATGACGCGCACCTCTCGGGTGGAAAGGGGTAAAATAGTAGTCGTACCATATGCGTTGCAGGTAAATAATAAAAATAAATACGTTTTCTTTTGTCGCCAGGATTACCATCACACTTAGTTGGTGATACTTATCTGAATGAACATTTAGTTGTTTGCAACTGTTGAAGTGTTTTAATAAGGTAATCGTTCTATTTCCTTCAAAGAATAGTCAGATATTCGATATTGTTAGTCATGATCTGAGCAGGGATCCAATTTAATTCGAAATATTAGATACTGCTACGGTGAATATTATTTTTTTAGACTTAAGATCCGATATTTTTTCTGCATCTTAGCAGGTATGTGCAACCGATTCCCGTCCGCCATGAGGCTGGTTGCGTGGATCGTTTTTTTGATTAAAGAGATGTTTCGCCCTCCAAATAGCCCTATTCATCTCTCCCCTGGGTTTTCACCCTACTGGGGACTTACCTTTTGGGTGGACTCTTACGGCTCCGATGAATATATGTTGCGTACGTCCCCGTCGAACAATAACTGCGATCTGTAAATAAATGTAGCATGTCATTAGTCACCCTGAAAAAAAAATACTTGTCACAGACAAGAACAAGGCAGTGCTCCATATATTATAGTAAAGCTCAGCGGTTTTACTACAAGATTCAAGCATTGAAAAACGAGATGCTACATTTACTTACGTGATCTAAAGAAATGCTCCAATCTCCATCGACTATTGTATTGATCTATTTAAAATTTTTAAAACATTTTTTTTTACTTGATTATCAATAAGGTTTCAGCTGAATAAGGAGAAAGACATGTTTTTTCAATTGCAAATAGCATTTATTAATATAAAAACACTAACAGAAATGTAATAATCTCGAACATATATATATATACATAAAACTACATAATACAAACTAACTAAATGTGTCAACTTTATAGTTCATTATTAAAACACCACAGCACATTATTGTTCTATAGATATACAACACATAGCCATCACCACGCAGAATACCACTAGGATTAACCATTTGATTAACTAGGGATAAATCAAATACAGACTTACTCAAACGCCCCGAGGTGAAATTCAACCAGGTACGAAGGGTTCAACTCCATATTCACAATGCGTATTGGCCAAGTTACACAAACAGCTAGTAAGAATGTGTTAGACCTAAGCTGCATCTTAAAACAAAATGTTTTGGGGTTTATAACCTCATCAACTTCTATTGAACTTGATCCTTTTTTGTTTTCAAATCTTTGGTTGTCCAGGCTTAATTTTTTCTAGAACTTAAACTCAGCAAATTCCATTGAACTTGGTATTTTTGTTGATTTCACTTCTTTTGTAGGCCAGACCTTTTTTTTTTTGTAAGAACTTGGCCTTCTTTTACAGAGATGTTTTTGTTGGGATTTCACTTCTTTTTGTAAGTGGGAACACATAGTGGGGAAGTATAATGAATAATGTGTTTAGTGAATAGGCAGTATCCTAATAAAATAAACATAGGATGGAGATTTACACTGCGGCGAGTACAATATTTACAATTCCTGTTTAAAAGAAATATATATTGATGGCAACAAGCAGTAAAAATAGTTTATAACTTTTAAGTATATTTTGTAACAACAATTGAATTAACGTCGCACTAGAGCTGAAACCAAACAATATCTATAGTGAAATTATTTCCTGTTCTGACTGCTTTATAAACAAGAAGTTCTAAAAGAACTAAAATAGCCTCCTGATGTCCTGTCACTTTAATACTCACCGAAATTCTTAGAGAATAACAAGTAGGTTTGTAATAGTAACTGTCACCTGGAACTGCTTCCACACAAAATTTATACACCTTAGAAAAAACTAGCCAAACACAACATTTAGTTGTAATTTAAACTTTTATAAGCATGCCTTTCCAACAAAAAAAAGAATTTTTAAAAGTGGACGATTAGAACCGAAAGAATGACAGACTGTTTTATAAAGGACAGACGGACAGAAAAAAGTACAGACAAAAAATCAAAAAGTTTGAAATATAGGTGTTTGATGTCATACCTTTCGAACAAAAAAATAATTTTTAAAATCGAGCGGTTAGAACCGAAAATATGACAGACCTTCTTATAAAGGACAGATTGACAGACGGACAGAAAAACGTACCGACAGACGGACACAAAGTATGAAATATGATGATATAACTTTATAAAAAAAGATTTTTTAAAATCAGACGATTAGAACCGAAATTATGACATACCATTTTATAAAGGACAGACGGACAGAAAAACGCACAGAAAAAAATCAAAAAGTTTGAAATATAGGTGTTTGATGTCATACCTTTCTAACAAAAAAATAATTTTCAAAATCGGGTGGTTAGAACCGAAAATATGACAGAAATTCTTATAAAGGACAGATTGACAGACGGACAGAAAAACGTACCGACAGATGGACACAAAGTATGAAATATGAAGCCATACATTTATAAAAAAAAAGTTTTTTAAAATCGGACGATTAGAACCGAAATTATAACAGACCGTCTTATAAAGAACAGACGGACGAAAAAGCGTACAGACGGACGGACAAAAAGTATAAAACATAGGTCAAGCCTTTGATATATGTCATTTCTTTCTAACAAAAAAAAATATTTTTTTAAATCCGATGGTACTGTTTGAAAGATTCTGTTCAAGAAATCGTCACTTGACCACGATTTAAAAAATACGAGAATCGCCGCCAATAACCCTTATGTAGCTCTAGTACAACGTTACTGCAGGCAAAATCCTTAAAAAAACATTTGCCCGTTGTGAAGCATTGGTTCCAACCATTACTCATATGTAGCCCTTGTGCGATGTTAATCCTACCTCCAAACAACCAATGGCTCTTTATAAAACATGGTGCTGGTATCCAGCTCAGGTTGACACATTAAATTAGTAATATCGTGTGCTAAATCCCACACATGAAAACCTTTAACGTATCTGAAGGCAAATAACTATTTGAATTGTTGGCGACGACGTTTAATCGCCGCTGGTATATCAGCGTATGGAGAGCATTGCAACTGCTTATGAAAAAGGGCGCCAATCAGTTTACGCCCAACCCCGGGTAAAATCTTCGAATTTCGGATTTTTCCTGTTATATGCATGCTCTATTCTATAAGTGTTCCAATTTTCGTAACTCCATAACAAGCCGTTGTACCTAAACATTATGATCGCCCGTCAGTCAGTCAGTGAGTCAGTGAGTGAGGGACATATTTGTCGTTTTTCTGGTTCATTTATCTCTGGCTTAAATGAATTTCGAACGCTGGAAATTTTTTTCTAGGTTAAGTCTCACTAGGACACCCAGAAAAAAGTCTAAACTCGAATCTAAAGTGCGTAGAAGAAAAGAACTGGGTCTCCAAAATTATGCCGAAATGGTCCCAGTAAAGGATAGTCAGTGCCGCCTTCGTTATGAACTTGGCGATGCACTGCCGTGCATCCAGATGCTTTGTTACTAATTGTAAAAAGGATCAATTAATTTGGAATCTAACTCGTTTCTATCGAATACTCTATTGCAAG
The DNA here is from genome assembly GCA_023701765.1 of Hylyphantes graminicola. NCBI lineage: Eukaryota > Metazoa > Arthropoda > Arachnida > Araneae > Linyphiidae > Hylyphantes > Hylyphantes graminicola. The sequence continues at coordinate 56,236,246 of CM043118.1, read as the reverse complement.
GTACTTTTATAAAGCCAATAATTTTTATGTTTGAATCTATCATAACTAATTCAGTGTTGTTATTTTAAATAAGGAGAATTCATTTTTACCTAATTTACAAATTAATTGTTAAACAATTAAATTAGTCATTAATAATTCTTGAATTTTTAATTAAAAAATTATTTCGTTAGTAATTAATAATGATGTAATTAGTTATTAATAATTATTTAATTAACAAAAATGGTGCAATTAGTAATTAATAACAATTCATTACTTTGATTAGAAAGTTAAATTAATGCATAAGTACTAATTAGTGTAATTAGCCGTTAATAATGGTTCATAACTGACTCAAAAAAATGTAAGAGGGCGCCAAAACGTGGTCCTCCCCCCCCAATAAAATGTCCAAGTTACGGCCCTGGTCACAGGAGTCTTAAAAATGTGCAAAGAAGATACTACATAGCATAGTTTGATCTCTCTTGTAATTTTTTAACTACTCAATAAATGAGTATAATTTTTTTATATGTAATTCTACAAGATTTATTTATTATAAAACAAGTTTTAAAATTTATGAAACTTTAGCCAAAACTAAAATAAATGATATTAAACATGAAGGTACTTGAACACACTGTGATTAGGCTTGCGCGGCAAATTGTGAGGTCAAAATTGAAAAAATGACCAAGAAAATGACTTTATGTTGTACAAATATGTACAAATTAGGACTTATACCTAAATTCTCAGCTCAATTTTAATTATAAATTATTTTAAGAACTTTTTTCTAAAAAAATTAATAAAAATTTAAAAATTTTGATTTTAAATTTTTTTTAAATAATTTCTAATTAAAATTGAGCTGAGAATTTAGGTATAAGTCTTTGTTTGCACATATTTGTGCAATATAAAGTCATTTTCTTATTCATTTTTTCAATTTTGATCTCACAATTTGCCGCGCAAGCCTAATCACAGTGTGTTCAAGTACCTTCATGTTTAATATCATTTATTTTAGTTTTGGCTTAAGTTTCATAAATTTTAAAACTTGTTTTATAATAAATAAATCTTGTAGAATTACATATCAAAATATTATACTTATACATTCAGTAGTTCAAAAATGACATGTAAGATCAAACTATGTTTTGTAGTACCTTCTTTGCACATTTTTAAGACTCCTATGACCCCTTAAATGTTTGGTGCTATTCAGAGACATAACATAGAGTGGACTGCGCATTCATAGTAAAGCAGCTTAGGGAAGGAAAACCAAAACCGGTTTTCAAAAAACCGGTGGTCCCAGTTTTGACTGAAAACCGGTTTTTTTGTATGAGGCCCTTCGAAACCGAAAACCGGTTTTTTAGGGAAAAACCGATGGAAAATGGAAAAACAGTTTTTTCTAAAAAACCGCCATCCCTTGCAGATTAGCATTATGTCCTAAACATCATAAATCGCCAAGAGGGGAAAGGTTGTTACATTTGGCAACTTAACGCTACCGTTTCGTTACGAACTATTCCAAATTGTCGCAAGACCTGAATATCAGCTAGCAAACCGAAGTGGAGACTACCATCAATATCAAAGTCACGTGGGTTTCTACCAATCACGGCAGCTTGAATTTTTTTTAATGTTTTTGCAGACGATTTTTTGAGCATTGTTGATATTTTCTGTTTTGGCTTTTATAATAAATATTTAATTACATTCTTTTAATCTCTGAGCATGTTAACAATCGTGAATGTTGTACTCTTAATTCAGTAACGTTTTGTGCAAGATGCCAAATGCTTGTGAATTCCTAATTGTAAAGAGGGGTATAAAAAAGTATTAGTCACACTTTCATGGGTAAAATTTATTTAGTTCTGCATACTTTTAGTAATTATGTGTTCTTCTTAAACTATAATTTCTATCGAGGGAATTTATTCTAAAGGCTCTTTTATACTTAAGAATCATATTCATGATTAAATCAACGTTGTTAGAACTCTAATTATAATAAATATTTTGGGCCAAGTCAATTAAACTAATGGTCTGAACATTGACAGCTTAGAAGTAGAATATTTTTTTTACAATTTGGTCAAAACGAAACCTGTTTTTGCAATCGTAGTTTTTGAGTTATCTATATTTAAAAAGAAGAGCATTTGTTGAATTTGGAATATATTGATGTGTTTTAGAAATTTGATTTATTCCAGGTGAAATAAAGGAAGAAGCAATATTAAAAAAATATATATTTGATTTTTTTTTTTTAAATCGGCCCGTTAGAACGAAAGTTATAGAGACGGCAGAAAATATTCACCATGTCAATAACCAACTTATATTACAGCAACACTCTACATAAACCTACTAATGTTCTTTTAAAATAATTTTTAATAAAGAGTCCACATTCAATTGTTCAAGTAATCTTAAATAGACGCACAAAATCAAAGAAATAATCCGATATCTATTAAGAGGATCTTAAAATACTAGCGATTCATCCTTGCTCCTTTCCAAGCTTCTTTATCAGAACATTAGATTGTCGGCCTCTGTGTTCAGGTCGTTGTTGGAAAACTCGCCAAATGGTAAACTCGCCATAGATGCGAGCCAAACGCGACACAGTCATGTGACTGTGTAAGTTAGATGTTTAGGACACTTTAGGTTTGCCAATGCGCAGTCCACTCTATGTTATGTCTCTGGTGCTATTTCACCAAAAAAAAAAAATTTTTAATAGCAGCTGCAACGGCTGTTTGATGAAATGGTTGGTTGTGGACACATTTTCAAGTTTGTGTGCTTGGTCTGAGACCCGCTTATAAACCTTCATCAAGTAAGACAGACACAACACACATATAAGTGGATCCATTTAATTTTTAGAGAAAGAGGCCAACTAGAGGATTCCCAGATTTGACTTGTCACACCCAGAGGAATTGATTTGGTATGCGAACTTGGAGGACTTTGTGACCACGACGGATTTAACGTAAACCAGTCACCATTAGCGTACACGGGGGTCTTTGGAAGGCAGCGGGGCTCGAACTCGCAACCTTACGGATGCCAGTCCGAGACCTTACCGACCAGGCTCTCACGGCCCCGTGATGAAATGTAAACCATAGTCTCGGTATTTGGTTTTATAGTCATGCGGAAACTAATCTTGCCAGGCTAACTTTTTAACTATTAAATCATTAAATTTTCATAAATCATAATTTGTTTAATTTTTTTTATTTAAAAAAACTATCAAAAATAAAGTGGAGACCATTTGTTACAATTTATGGCTAAATAGTTGAATAACAAACTAAACTGTAATGTGAAATGCAGTACATCTGGTCACCCTGCGGTTACACCCTTCATCACGAATTTGTTTCCCGAAACCTGAAATTGATTCAACAAAATACCAAAAATATGGTGAAACATTTCACCAAACATTCGTTGCAGCTATTCAGAACCATCTTTCTTTTGAAACCTACCACGAAATTTTTATATACCATAGTGAACTCGCCGTTCCCCTACTAAATATATTACCCCAAGCTCAATAAACTTTAGTATAAAACCAACAGACCCCAGATTCACTTTTCAAACACTCCAGAAAACCCATCCATGTTTACTCAACGGTTTTATATGAGGCCCATCTTAGATCATATCGCGGTCACAGTCAAAAAGTCCTTGGAACAGATGAGGGCACGCGCTACTCGCACGACCTCCAGTCTTACGAACAAAAGAGGTTCGAATCCCCCCCTCCCTCTGTCACCCCATGGAGTTTATGATAAAAGATGGAGGTGGTTGGCGTCGAAATAAAAGGGAAGTAGGCAGAAAGTCGCCAAGTAGCCATTGTAAGCCAAAACAAACCGCTCATTCAATGTTTGGTTAGGTTAGGTTAGGTTTTGAATCATCGTCGCACTAGAGCAACACGAGGGCTATTGGCGACGGGCGTCGTATCTTAGAACCACAGTTAAGTGACGAGCCGACGCCTGAATAGGCACCCAACGCAACCGTTAAGGGCGACATCGCACGCAGCGTTAACATTCAATGTTTGTAAAGCGCATTATTTTATTCGTTGAAAACCTTACAAATGGCCAGGAAATGGGCAAATATGTATGGTTGTTTTCACTGCATAAATTTTAAATTCAATTTATTTTAAACAACATATTTATTTTTAAAAAATTACAATTTGGTTTATTTTTGGAGAGATAATCTTGAACATATATCCAAAGAGGAAAAAATTATGAATAAAAATTTATGATTAAGGTTATTATAAGAAAAACTGATGCACAAAATACGAAAAAAGCCTGTTCTAACTTTTGGAGGGTTGTAAAAAGCAAAAAAATGACTGTGAAGTAGTAGAAGATATCGGAAATGACACCAAGATGGTATAGTAATTCCTTTTCCAGATAAGAAAAATTCGTTGTATTGTAATTATAGTTTCTGTTAGAGAGTCAAAAATCGCCAAGTCAATGTAGTAAGCCTATACACTCTACTGTAGGATAGCGCCAAATATTTCTCCGAGACTAATTCTATCCAAAATTACCCTTCCTGTAGCGTAAGTTACGTCTGTAAAAAGTGATTATCACTACAACTTTTGAAATTAAATGAATTAAAAAAAAATCGCGGAATAGCTGATCTACAATAATTGCAACTGAATTTAACGTACTTTATATCATCGTTTTTTGTTTTTTTTTTCAAATTTAAAAAGCTTTTTTAAATTGTGAAATAAGCTACAGTTACATAGAATCAGCCCAAGAGCGTTTCTTTGGGCTTACTACAAAACGATCGATAACTTCGCTTGGATAACCAGTTTCTGTATTGGTTTCTTCCCCGCACCATCTCCATAATCTTCTTACCTCTATGCTGTCACCTCTGCCTTTCGAATGTGCAATGTGGTGGAAGAAAACTTTTTTTTATTATTATTCTGCGGCGTTACCTTTACTTCCCCGCAAGTCAGGAAGGTAGTTATTTACCGGTCTTTGATGCCTCTTGCAGAGCATCTTGTGCAAGCCTTTCTTTTTGTGCGCAAAACTTCCGGAATTGAAATGTTTTTCCGGGATTTTTTGCTAAAAATGGAAATGGACTTTTAAATGTATTCTTCCTCTTCTAGTTTTTAGTGAGGTTTCTAACGGATTATTCTTTTTACTTACCCCTTAGATTGCCAACACATCCATAATAAGATCTGGCTTTCGGAAGAATTTCTACATTTCAGCGTGACGTGTACACTCTTAAAACAAACACTCCTAATTTAACTCAGTCTGAGTGGATTTCACTCCTCCAGACTGGAAAATGCACTTCTCCTTTTGGAGTGGATCCTTTGTGTGTTAAACCTCCGACAGGATCACTCCAAACGAGTGATTTTAACTCAGTCTGAGTTAATATGCATGCCTTTACGGTGTCGAAAATGCACTTCTCAAACTGGAGTGGATTTCACTCTTTTGTTTTAAAAGTGTATGACATCCAGACAAAGTTTTTGGTACATTTGTAATTATTTATAAATAATGCAGCTACTGGTTTTGAAACAATATGTTTTCAATATTTCGTTATGTCTTGAGATAAAAAAAAAATCAATCATATTTAATTTTAAGGTTGCATGAATATGGGGACATAATTTCATTCTGTGTGACATGGTGTAACCATTAAGAAAGAACTTTTTCTACGCTTTTAGAGTTATTTGAATATTTCTGTGAATTATTGAAATACATTAAAAATAAAAAAATATATTAGCATCAATCTACATATGTAAGCTTTAACACTTTCGCTACGAAGGATTTTTGCTTCCTCGTACTATTTGATAGGAATAACATTATCAAATCCTTAGTTGTTCAGGTGTTTTGGGGCGCTTCAGTAAGAAAAGGGTTAAGAAAAGTTTTATTAGAAACCTGAATCGGGGGAAAACAATTAAGCCAAAACAAAATAAATAGTACTGGGACGTGTGTCCCCGCGTCTGATTTTTCCTAATCTTTCCCCCTTAAAAATATCATTTTTGTTTCGAAAAAGATTATGAAATAGCAGATTAAATTAATCAAATAAAAAATGATAATCGAAAATGTATTTTTACACAAACAATGCAATCATCTTTAATATTTTCACACTTTATAAAGCCTATTTTATTAACAGTTTCTGAGATAAGAATAAAAAAGGATTTGGACATAAAGGTAACAAAAATATAAACCGGGGAAAAAATAAGTAACAGTTTTATTTTTAGGACTTAAGATCTCAGCAAATAGTGAGATTTGTTTTCTAAAATTCTTTCAAACGTTCTTTTAAACGCATATTTTGTGTAAAAAAAATATTTTACATAAAGAATATAATATGCATGCTATTTTACTTTGCTCTAGGTAGGCTTTGCCTCAAAATAGGTCAAGGACATACACGGATTAATCCTCCTGCACACAATATTTTGAGGGGGAGGATTGGACGATGTAATGTAGGATCAAATGAAGACATAAAAGTACTTTCTTGTGCCCAAGTGAGCGTGAAATTGAGAGAAGAGAAAGTTATTCGTGGCCATTTTTCTGCTTGGGAGGTGAAGTGACCGTTTTTTAGAGAAGGTAGATTCAAGGTTAATTTCAGAAAAAAAATCACCCAGTTGATGTTACGGATATACTTTGTAGTGGTTTAGAAATATAAAAGTAAATATGGAAGATTTCATGAAATTTTGAGGATTATTGAACTAAGCTAGTAACTTTAAATATTAACATTGTAACAAATTTGTATTGTGTCACGATTTAGTGCCACTATTTAAGCTAGAAAAAACCCAAAAAACTAAAATTTTATTTCGTTGGAACGATACCTCGTCTTCTAAAACGCTCCTAATAGGAGTATCAGAAATCAATGGAAAGCGAAGAAATTACACTCTCAGAAATAACACTTTCATTTTTGACGATTCATGAATCCTCAAGCCTCATTTCGTTAATTTTGAGGATTGTTTCATCAAACTATCACGTGACTTTTGAGTAAACGCGAATCCTCACTTTTACTATCGTGATTTGACGATTCTGTATCTTGATTTTGAGGAAACTGAATCTCATTGTTGTACTCACATGCTCAAAAATGACGAAATATTTCTTTTAATTAGACGACATTCAAATCCTCATAAAAATGACTATTCAAATGTCCTCACTTTGAGGAAACGAAAACTCGGAGCATATGCCAGTAAAGGAATCGTCAAAATTAAAGAAAATTTCGTCAATTTTGAGCATTCATTTTTTAGAGTGTATCAGATCATTAATGGAAAAGAAAACAGTTGCACTGATTCGATCCTACAACAACTTAAAATTAGACTATTTCTAAATTCCTCTACGCTGTATCATCAAAAAAGATCATACATAATTCCAAATTTTAAAACACACCAACGAACAACGATAAGAAAAAGAATTATACATTACAAATGAAATATGAAGATTCAAACACAACTTTCTCACATCGAAAACTATCGGAAAACCATTAAAAACCCAAACACCATCTTTAATTTTAAAAATGTTTGCATTTCCTAAAAAATAAATGGATATTTGATAGATTGAACAGTTTCCAGACCCTTATTAGAGCTGCTAATGGTAGACAAAAGCGTGAGCTTCGCCATGCATCAAGTGTTGGTTTTGTGAGTGTTAACCGCAAATTATTACCGGGGGAGAAGGTATTATTATATGAAACGGAAAGCTTGTGATGATAATTGTTAATGGTTTAGAGAAAGTTATAATGTGAAGCAGCTCCCGATTGAATTGGGGGCTGGGGAGCCCAGTCGGTTAGGCACTCACCTAGCATGCGAGAGGTCCCAGGTTCGGGTCCGGGCATCTATAAAATAGCTGCCGACTTATAAACGACCCCGTGCAGCCAAAAATGTCCGACGAATAATATCCCGTGAAAGGGAGTGCACGTTAAATGTCTTTTAAAGTCCTAACGCTGCGTACGATGTTGCCCTTTAACGGTTGCGTTTGGGTACCTATTCAGGTGTCGGCTCGTCACTTGACTGTGGTTCTGAAATACGACGCCCGTCGCCAATAGCCCTCGTGTAGCTCTAGTGCGACGATATTTCAATGCTAACGTAACCCGATTGAATAGATATATTAATTGAACATTTCAGATGCGAAAACCTTACTTAACTATAGACTTGTGGCTTTCGATCAAGTATAGTAAGTTATTAAGTTGAGTTACCGTCTCACTAGGGCTGCATGAGAACTATTGGTGACGCTCGTTATAATTTAGAACCACAGCCAAGTGACGGATTGGCACTTAACGCAACTTTTAAAGGTAAAACATCGCACGTGGCGTCGTTATATTATCCTTTGGATTTTTTTTAGCTGCACAGACCGTTCATATGTGAATTGGCGATGCCAAGATCGGTACACTCTTAAACCAAAAGAGCGAAATCCAATCCAGTAGGAGAAGTGCATTTTCGACACTGGAAAGTAGTGAATATTAACTCAGACCGAGTTAAAATCACTCGTTTGGAGGGATCCTGTTGAAGGTTTAACACACAAAGGATCCACTCCTATAGGATAAGTGCATTTTCTAGACTGGAGGAGTGAAAATAACTCAGACTGAGTTAAAATCACTCGTCCGTTTTAAGAGTGTACTTACACTCTTAAAACAAAATAGTGAAATCCACTCCAGCTGGAGAAGTGCATTTTCGACACTGCAAAGGAGTGAATATTAACTCGTTTGTTAAAATCACTCGTTTGGAGTGATCCAGTTGGAGGTTTAAAACACAAAAGATCCACTCCTTTCAAAGAAGTGCATTTTCAAGACTGGACTAGTGAAAATTACTCAGATTGAGTTAAATTCGCTCGTTTGTTTTAAGAGTGTAGGACCTTTCCCCTGCAAGGCAATTAGCGCTTTGTCGACAAGGCTCCCAGCCCCAATTAGATTTAAACACGTGATTCATAAATGAAGAAAATTGCGCATGTAAGTAAGGAGCATACCTTGAAAAGGTAAAACGTACACTTTAACTTAAAGAATTTTTAAAAATTTATTTACAAGGTTGTATGTAAAAGTGACTTATTACCCCGACTTAAAAACACAATACAAAAAAGTTCTCCACTAGGCATACCAGTACATTTCATTCAGTCACAATATAGTCCAGTTACCTTTACTACAACAAATCTACAAAAAAAAACTCCCCAAATCAAAGTCAACCCCTACCCCCCCCCCTTCTCTCCTCTCACCCCTGGAGGAGGAGCAGCTAACTGTAACCGGCACCCACCCCCCAAACGATCCGCAGAGGGGAGGGCCGAAGCGAAACCGTCTGCACGCATAAACCCCCTGATCGCGGATCATGGAGTCGACCGTAGCGATGCGTGCTGCCGTCGCATTCGACGGTGGGTGCCGCAGCAGAGGCGATGCCGAGGGCGTCCGTCACCCGTACGGCGTGGGGAGGTTCGTGGATCCGGCGGCGTGGATGGGGGCCGTGGTTCAGCAGAGGAGGGGTGAGTTGTGGTGTTTGTCTTAATAAGTTGTTTTTGTGTGTGTTTAAAGCCATGATATAGTAGACGTTACGATTGGTGGAGCTCGTCACGTTGAACACGCTCCCGAATACCAAAAGGGTAACAAATCGTAACACCTCCTATAAACATGGGCTCTGCATTTACGTGTGACGTAGTAAGAGTAGTCCACTCCAACCAAGCAATTAATTTAAAAAAAAAAAAACTAAAATTATGTATGGGCATAGCTTTTATGCTTGGTTCGATATTAATACTTCAACAAATCATTGTTTCAGTGCAAAGGCTTAAAGAGAGTTTATATACTAGATGCTTCTTACACTCTTAAAACAAACGAGCGATTTTAACTCAGTATGAGTTAATTATTACTTCTCCAGTGTCGAAAATGCACTTCCCCTATAGGAGTGGATTCTTTGTATGTTAAACCTGCGACAAGATCACTCCAAACAAGTGATTTTAACTCAGTCTGAGTTAACATTCACTCCTTTCCAGTGTCGAAAATGCACTTCACCTACAGGAGTGGATTTCACTATTTTGTTTTAAGAGTGTACTCGGCTACCAGATGATAACAAATGAAAATTTTCTGATTATAAAACAAGTAACTTTAGTGAACGTTTTTATCCCTATGAGGGATACATAAGAAAATTAGCTGAAGTGTAAATTTGTTTTCTCTGCTGGAGATTTAAATTTTAACTTTTAAAGAAAAGAAAAAATTCTTAATTCTTTCAAATTATATTTAGGTAGCAGATGATTATAAAAGACTGTCCCATACTTCAAACTTTAAAATTTAGTAAAATTACAAGATTTAACAAATTTTTAAAATCTATGTGTGTCGCTAAAACACCTGACAATCTGGCGTTGGGTTTATACGAATAGATATGCTGGATAATTAGTGAATTTGTGCGAGAAAAACTCTTAGCAGTAAAAGGTTGAGTGTATGTTCTCAGTAATAATTTTGAAACAACTTATGGGTAACTTATAAGAGTTTACATTGATCAAGTAGAAACAGTTATGAAATCTTTCCTCTTCGAAAAATACGGATTTTTACGTCGTTACAGAAAAATTTTAATTTATCTACAGTTTTAATTTTTTAATTCTTTAATTTTACAATTATATTAAACTTTGAAATTTAAGGCATAGAGGAGTCTTTTAAAAGCCTTTACTATAGAAATAAAAATATTAAAATAGAAACAATTTTTCTAACTGAGTTTATAAAATTAACACAAAATTTACATTACATATTTTTTATTAAATTTTCTTATTTTAAAGACGTGCTTACATAAAGGTTAAAATAAGTATATTTCCACAATAATAACATGGTTCAATAACTTTAAATTAAACAGGAAATATTAACTCTACCAATATGCAATTTTGTATTAAATATTTCAATAACTAGGTTTTTTTTCTCTCAAAACCACTAAATGTTGCAACTTTTTGATATTTTGATCTTTATTTACTCAAATACAAATTTTTAGAAAATATGTCTCACATTACTATCGAAACAAATATTAAAATGCACACATTTTTTAAAGCTATTCACAACTCTTTGATTGTTAAAAGGGTAAACAGAGAGTAGCGATTCAATTTTTTTTTAATTGTTAGAAACTTGAAATTTGCCCATATGCTTGTACGCTTTTCCACCCGTCAGTCCATCTATCCTATGATGACCGTTTTAACTTAAGTTTGAACAGAGCAGCGTTTAGAAGAAATTCTTAGAAAAGTATAAAGGTATCACATTCGAAACCTACATTTTATACACTGACCTTGCTATCGTTTATTTGTCTATCGTACTATAAGAATTTCTGTGAGTATTAAAGTAACGGAAAATTTAGGCTATCCTAGTCCAAAATTTCCTGTTAAGGGGGAATGGGCTCGATGGACCGGAAGTCTCCAAACTCAAGTGCCTCAGTGTTAATCCAATGGGAAAAACTATTTTCTCTGCCACATTTCTATGGATGTATTGAAAATTTTTGCAAGCTTTTTTTTAATAAATGTGGATAACTTACAGGTCTCCATTATCTCACTTTTTTAAAATTGCTTCGAATACTTTTTGTAAAATTATTTATTCAAAAATTTCAAAAAAAAATTCGAACTAATTTCAAAAAGTGAGATTGTCGTTACCTATAAGTCAGCTACATTTATCATATGAAAAATCAGTTTGTAAAAATATTTAATACAGCCGGAGAAAATGTTTTTTTTTCCTCATTTGGATTAACACTGATGCACTTCGCTTTGGAGTCTGCGCCCATTCCCCTTTAATAAGCAACCATATAAACATAATTCTTTCAGAAATTCTTGTTAATAAGCAATTTTCAAAACAACGTATCTATATATCATCCCCATCACCAAATTGTTTATACCTATAACACTTTTCATTTGATCAATTCCGAAATTTTAAAATTTTTAATAACCTCTGTATACCGATATTAGTTAAAAGTTTTTTTTTAATAATATCAAAGCTAAGGGCATTGCATTTCGTAAACAGGGATATTTTGAAAAAGTATTACATTTAAAATACTATATTGATAAAAAAAATTATTTTGTAGATGATTTTGGCACTTTTAAAATGTTTTTAATGGATCATTTTTAAATAATTTTGTTATTATGTAGTTGCAACAAAATTTAAAATGATCACTCTTTTAATACATGTTTGTGAATACCATTTACAACTTCCTTACTGAATAAAAACGTAAGTTTTTAAAATGTGTTGTTCGTGTAACCTAACGTTTCCTATATAAATTGTTGGGTACTATAGTCTTCCTTTGTTTTTATTTTGTTTATTTTGACTATGTTTAACAGAAAGCTTGCTTTTTACTACCAAACCATTTCAATGAGTTAAAAATAACTGATTGATTTCACTAAACATCAGTATTGTAACCTTTTCAACGTTGTGCAATTTTACTAGTTTAATTATAGTTTGGAAACTTTATTGAATCATTGAAACATGTAAAAAGTTACATTTAAAAAACTTTAATTAGCATACTTTAACTTTACACATCCATGCATTTTTAAAAATATACATTAATTAGAGAATATGTTGAAACTTTTGTAAAAATTAATTCAAGTTTGAGGTTTGAAATTAAATAAACACTATGAGGAGTTTATTGCTTTATTTTCAAATTATTATTTCCGCAAAAAAACATTTTGCTATTCCCACAGACCTACTATTTCTCCACTTTCTGTGAATTTGCTATAAAATCTTAGTATAGTAAACTTTTTTAAATATTCAAAATTGATACTATCGATTTTTAAGCTTAAAAAAACCATTTTTTTTATTAGATTTAGTTTTGTCGTATAATAAATAAAAACTAGAAAGATTTAGCTTTTATAAATTAACTAAGAAAGTTTGAATTTCAAATTTCTAATTTAAGTTTATCACATTGCTATAATTTTAAAAATAATACAAAGCCTGACCAAAGATTTCATTGAATTTGTTTTTATATTCGTTTATTCGATATAATTGTCTTTTACATAGAAAAAGTATAAAATATTTATAAAAAGATTTAAGTAATTCTATTCATATTTTAGGCCTGTTGAATATTTTAAAAGAAAAAGTCTGCGAAAATATGATAGTTGGCTGATGAATAGGTTACAATCTATGGGTTATAATATCGGTTACAATCTATGAACAGATACCAAAATCCTATTTTTAACTTGGTTTCAATGATATTTTCAAAAGCTTCTGACAGGTTTTCTCAACAGGCCTCGTAACTTTAAACCACGGTCAAGTGAGGAACTAAAGATACCTGGAGTGGTCATCAAAGGCAACCTGATTGCAACATCGTATGCTGGGTCAGAAATTAAGATATATTTAACATTTAAGATTATTTTATTAGTTAAGATATGTGACTAAGACATTTGATGTGCATCAGCCAACTTTCATATTTTTGCAGACTTTTTCTTTTCAAATATTCAACAGGCCTAAAATACGAATGGAATTACTTAAATCTTTTTATTAATATTTAATACTTTTTCTGTGTAATAGACAATTATATAGAATAAAGCGAATTCTTACAATGAGAAAAACAAAAGTTTGTTGTTATTATTTAACAAGAGAAGTTTTTATTTACATAATTTATTTTCAAGAAATCAAGTTCTCCATTTGTCAACAATTCAACGATAGTACAACCGATGTATTGCATAAACATTTTGTTGAATGAATATAATTTTTTTAGCCCAATGAATATCAAGAGCAGTTTTAGCTATTGCCAAGGTAACCTTTTGTTTCGAAAAATATTGAATACATTTATCCATTTTTGCTAAAAAAAAAACTTTAACTCTCTAAGAAAAATCATGCATCTATTGAAATAGCACATCATCATAGCATTTTAACCTAAATTGAAAAATCTATAGATAACCCATAAAATATTAAATTCATCCCGGATAGAATTACCCCAAAAATACCCCAAAGTTAAATACAAATTTTTTACAAAAGCAAAATACAGGAAACTTGCTTAGAAATTATTCTAAAGATCGTGTTCTGGTGACATTTATTGACGTAATCCTTTCGGATTACGTCAACATACGATTACGATTTTAATAGATCGATATAGAAAGATCCATCATCGATATACGTCCATCGATCATAGCTGTCATGGGATTTTAAGTTATTTAAATAACCCGTCCTTTGGCACCTTAACCCTATTTTGACATCTTCATTTTTACTGTTTATCCTTCAGTTATTTGTGACTGTAACCCTACACTCCTTGCCAACCTAAGTTGGGTAAATAGAAATATGCTTTGGAGAAGATCCTTCAGCACATGTAAAGGATTCTATAATTCATTTGTGAATACATCCAGAAAACATGTTTAAATAAATTATTTCATATAAGGTCTAACAGATTTGAATACTATTTGAGAAAATTTGGCAATTTTTCAGAATGAAGTGTATTTTGGTTAAATTGTATTCAGATCATTTTGTATGTAAATATTACCTTACAAGAGCTTCCAATTAACGGATCAACCACGCTTTTCCCTCTCTGCCTTTTTACTCTTTGTTTTTACCCAAGTTAAGTTGGCATGGAGTTTATATTTCGTATTGATAGGTAGTTAAAAGGAAAAACTGGTTTCTTATTAGCTTAGCACTAGATATTTTTTTTTAAATCTACTTTTAAATAAATCATATAAATTGAAACTATATTATGTATCGCGTGCAGTTTCGTGGAATGAAATTGTAATCTGAGAATTAAAAAATAATATTGGCTGTATCATTATAAAGAGACAAAATGCTATTGGGATTAGATTGATAGGATAACATGATTACAGTTATATATGCCAAGGTATTATATACGAATATTATGCTTCATTAATTTTTGTAGTTATGTTTTCATTATCTTATACTACCAATTAACTGTTTTCTTAATGATTTTTTATTAATCTTAATGCATTTTTTTAATGAAGTGCATCCTTATATATTAATATATGTTAACCTGTAGTGTTGTGTCTATTGTGTTATGTGAGGTTATTGTGGTTAAATCGGGTTACTGTGCCATAAAAATTTAAGCAAACTTTTCAATCTATGAAAATACATACTAAAATTGAAACATGTTTACGAAAGCCTCTAACATGGGAGAAAATACACTAATGCATTGACAAAACAAAAAGTTTTCGTTTTATTAACATTTTACCACCCAAGTTTAAAACTTCAATTCTAGACTTTCAATGTTCTATAAAAAGAAATAGTTATTTAAGTTACGCAATATTTAAAAAAAATTAGTTCTGTTCAACCCCAAATTATTGACAAAGAATAATGAAAGAACTTCTAAGCATATTTTCTTTTTCACTCCTTCTTCATAAAGCAATTATTTGCTTTCAAATCAATACGGTGAAACAAACCACAACTTACGATTCTTTCCTTTCGACTCCTTGTTAACCTTGGGAAACAAAGATCGCAAATCTACCCTGTAAATGTATTTTCCTGCGTGGATATCCTTTCGGAGTGGTAAACAACGTTGTGCGTTTCGAGAGCTAAGATCTGTCTCATATTTTAAATTCAGCTAAACTTAACATAATCATCGTCTTTAAAATTTAATAACTTTAACGCCGATATAATTTTACACATTTAAATTTTTATACAATATTTTGTTGGAAGCATATCATTCGTTTTTCTACAGCAAAAGCATACCTTTAAAAGGATATTTATTGAATTTTTTATAGCGGTTGACCATCAGAGTTGTTTAAAGAAACTCAATAAACGTATAGAAACCTTTTGAAATATTAAACGACCTGTATTTTTTTATTGAAAATACCAAATTTTATATTTTAAATCATGTATTCTAAGAAACAATTTGCATGATTGCAGACTGTTTTTATGAAAATTTTGTTCAATTTTGTACAATTTTGCGGTTTTATACTTCACTCTTAGTATAAATAAGAAAATATAGGTTCTATACATATGCTTAACTATAGCATTGAATTTATAGATAACTAAAAACTACATAATTTTAACAGATTATCCCTAAATAGTGTCTGAATAGACTATTAAGGTATCAAATAGTTATACTTTTATTGAAACATTGTTCTAAAATTCGTAAATTTACAAAATTCTTCATCTTTACAAAAAGAAATGACTCATTATAAAATTATATTCAGTTTTATTCAGAATTTTACTGTACAAACTTATTGGATCCAATAACGCGAAGGTGGAAAGATGCCTACAATAATGACAGAATAACAAATATCAAAATTACTTTGTTTTGAAATGCTATCAACAAACTCTGTGCTCAGTTGAAGAAGTTAAATATTTTATGATATCGCAATAAATATTCAAGCAAATGTATTAATACAGTAACTACTCTTCGTTCGTTGCAAACGAAAATGTAAACAAGTCAACTGTGAAAAATGAAAATCTGCATGTCAAAACGAAAAATCTCTCCTAATTTATCCTTATATTTAATTGATTTAGTAGCATGCTAGGTTGAAATTACCCTTTAAAATGGATTCAATATTGTTGTCTAATATAAAGCGATATTGCGTTCGTCCAGAAGGTTCTTTAGCTATTTTAAATTATTAAAAAAAATAACTTGTTTGTTTACAAATAGAATACTATCCAACAAACCGTCGACAGATAATATTGTTGTGATTCAACAGTTTGCTGACATTCGGTGTGTTTGTGAACAAACTCTTTCTATTAAATTAAAATGCCCCAAACATTTATAAAGCAAGTTTTTATGTAAAAGAATCAAAGCCGATAGATCATTTAAAAAATATCCGAAAGGAGTAATTTTCGGTTTGCAGATGTATAATTTGACACAAGGTTTCTTTGACGACACAAAAATTACTGCAAAAATCTGTTTGAGGGTATTACGTCAGAATAAATTACTTTTTCAATCAAATATCTAACAAGGTGTTTATAGATCCGATCATTATGCCCCACCAAAGCGTTACAGTTGCTTTATGTCCAAAATTGCCTCACAAATTATCTAGCTATTTTATCAAAAAAAAACTCTGTTCTTCAATTTTGTTTGTTTTACGATTGTGTTATAATAACACAAATTTATCTTCTTATGTCATCAATACAATTCTTGTATTGAAACAAAACACTATTGTGTTTCCTTTTTGGCACAATACTTGTGTTCCAACTGTTATGTTGGAACACAAATTGAGTGAAATTCACTCCAGTATTAGAAGTGCATTTTCGACACTGGAACGTAGGGAATATTAAATCAAACTGAGTTAAAATCACTCGTTTGGAGTGATCCAGTTGGAGGTTTAACACACAAAGGATCCACTCCAAGAGGAGAAGTGCATTTTCCAGACTGGAGGAGTGAAAATTACTCAGACTGAGTTAAAATCGCTCGTTCGTTTTAAGAGTGTCAACTATCGTATACTTATACCACTAACATTTCCCATTCCCGATACTCATCCTTATATCTCTCCCAACCACAGCCGACGGCCCACCGCCCAAGTACCGTCCCGAAGTCCCCCAAGCCCTCCTGGCATCAGATCCTCCCGGCAGCCAACTCCCGAGTCCCCTGCACCCCCTAGGGCATCAGCAGCAGCAACAGCACAAGGGGCCTTTCGCGACGAACAACGCGATGGCTCGGAGGAACGAGCGAGAGAGGAAGCGTGTGAGGCTAGTCAACCACGGGTTCGCGACACTGCGGCAGTACCTGCCGCAGGGAAACACGAGGAAGAAGGTGGGTTTGATGTTTGTTGATTGTTTTTTGGATGTTTGTTTTAGTGGTACTGGATGTTTGTTGACTGAAGAGATTAGTGGAAGAACGGGCTAAGTGATGAAAAGGCGGAAACGAGAAAATGAGGTTTAAAGATTTTAGTTTGCTCTCAGATGTGTTAAAAACGGAATTACAAACCGTAAAACATGTTCTAAACTTTACGTAAAAGTAGAAACTTGTTATAGTTAAAGAAGTCGGCAAATATGTTCATCGACCCACAAAAATCTCTAATTTTTCAAAAAATGTCGCTTAGTATGTGTGTTCTTCTAATAAGCTCTTCAATTGTTTATGATGTTTGTTTTGTTGGTAATGAAAAACTAAAAAAAAACTAAACTCCCCGGCGAAACAGCTCATTAATGGGCCAAGACCTGCCGTGCCATTTCAGCTTTCGTGACATAGGGTAATGAATGTTGTTGGTAATGAATGTTTTTAAATTATTTTTCTGTTTCTTCTGTTCTTATTGCAGGCTTGTTAATATTTTGATGTTCGTTTGGTTGGTACTGGATGTTTGTTAACTGTTCAAATGTTTGCTTTGTACTGGATATTTGTTATTCAGTATAAAAAAGGAAATTCAATAACGTTATTCTATAACGTAACGTTCGAAGCACAAACAAAATGTGTCGTAGTTTTCAATCACATGTTCTTCAGCCATGAATTCCCGATTCCCAAGATGAAAAAAACTACAGCAGGAGAGCTGTTGAATTGCGCTTATGGCACCAACTACAAAGATACATTCTTCCCATAATTTCTTGTGTCCAAACAATACTTAGGTATGCATTGAGAAATGCATTAGAAATGCATTTCAATTGTAAAAGTACTCTAATCTATTTTTCAATAACATATTTCAATTTTTTTTTCTTAAAATGAGAAACATAAAATAAATTTCACACAAAAAAAATATCTATCACAACTGGACTCAAGATTTTATATACTGCAAATAAAGCAAATCAAGTTATTAAAACTCCGACTTTTAAAAATTGGTTGTTTTTCCCTCTTTGCACCACTACAAATATTTCTTGCCCCCCCCCCCCCCCCACCAAACTAGAAATATTTGTGATACTTCATGGAGAAGAGATATAACCAATGAATATGACCCTTGCTAATTTTTGATGCAAGGTACGCAACTTGAGGAACTGTCATTTATTTTGTTTCTCTTATTTTTAAAAGAGTTATTAAAAAAGGCAACAATTCAACTTGTAAATGCACTTCCCTGCTTTCATAGTCCTTTCGAGTGGTAAAGTTAAGGTTCTACAGATCTTAAACATTAGTTACAAAATTTAACAATCCCAATACTTGCCTACTAAATTAATCATAAAAAAATGTTTGTTTTTTATTGTTTGAAATTTTTCCTTAAGTTTTGAAGCTATTTTGAAAGTTATACTTTGAATTTTTAACTCAATTATTTATTAGTTTGTGCGGTCACTGTATGTATACACGTTAAAGTTAAACAACTTACACAATTTACATTTTAAGTTTGTAGCTTAAAAAAAACTCACATTCTCTAAAGTATCACTTAGCTATATCAATAACTACCGATTTATTCAGTGAAACATTTATGCACGTCTATGCACCGTTGGTTTGTTTCACGAAACGGAAATCATTCCTGCCATTGGTGGTTTCGGTTATCGGTAATATGGCACTTAAAGCTCCTTCCACTACATTAATTAACCAATCGAGACCTTATTTTCATCCATGTTTAGCTGCTGCTACTCAAGACGTGAAAAATAGCCAGTGCTTCCAATATACGACATTGACATGCAAAATCAGCACAAAATTAAATTTTGGTAGCTGAATATCAATTTAAACTATATATTTTTACTCCAAATTATATATAAATAACTTTCAATATATTATAAATTAACCTTTTTTTAGCTGAGCAAAATGGAGACCCTTCGCTCGGCCATCGAATACATCAGACAGCTTCAGCACCTCCTAGACCCGGTGACGTCACACTTCGACCCCAACAGTGCGCATGCGGAGTGGCAGTCCGCCATGACGTCAGACTCGGCTTCGGGCTCGGCGATGGGCGCGTGGGAGGAGGCCATGGGATGGGCGAGTCAGCGCTCGCCTGGCTCGGCTGGCTCGTCTCCACAGACAAGCCTGAGTCCTGATACAGACCTCATAGATTTCTCGTCGTTCACGTAGACGCAGGTAATTAGTGTATTTTTTTAAAGTTTGATTTAACACGATTTCGTGGAAAAAGTAATTAAAACTATCTGTGGTGTTGTGTGGAATCGGAAGTTATTCCTTTAAACAAAATTGCGTTAGAGAGGGAAAATTGAGTTATAACGCAAGGCAACAGCCTATATCGAGGACATCTAATCACTTCATCATTTAAAATACGGTTCATTTATTTACGGTTTTTTAGTTAGCTTTTACGAAACCAGTCAGGTATTAGGTAAACTTTAGCTAATTACTTTAAATTTATTAAAAACTTGTTGTGCTGTGAATAATTGTTTTAAAATCTATGAAATAGTAAATACAACAAAAGTTTTTAAAAAATTAATTTATAAAGCGTAAGCATAGCATTTGCCTTAAAATAACAATATGCTGTTTAATTACCTTAAACTAGTTTCAGTGACAAAATTAAGTACATGATTATTTACCTTGAATTTTCTTTTCAGGTTTGAAAAGCAAGAAATAACTTTTATTTAAATCCAGTATGAAAATCTCTGATGATGGAGATTATTTTCATCAAATCAATGGAAACATGATGTTTTTGGCACTTCAAATATTGAAATGTTACCTCACATTCACATATAGTGATACTGCAATTCAATATGTAAAACAATGTCATTGTTACGTTATAGCACTACCCAGATAGAGCACAGTGCAGTTGTTAACTTTGTATACCAGTTAATTTTCAGATTGTTATCTAAGAAAGAATTTGTTGAGAAGTAACAAAAATTATTTTACTTCTGTAATCTTAAAACTGATACGAGTTGAACTCTCAAAAATGACATGTTTAAACTATTTTAAAGTGTCATAGTGTTTAGAATTAAATTTTATTTGGTGAAATTCAATTACTTAATGAAATTTTACTAGCTATTTTATGATGAAGAATGATAAAATACACTGTACATGAAGAAATTATATTATTTAATCCATAAAGTTTTAGTGTTGAACTATTGCAAGTGGGTGTATGTTTGTTGGAACCAAATGCATTGCATGTCGGTATAACGGTCAATTTCAGAGAAAGAGAATTTATTGGCTGAAATTTCTATAAATTCTAAAGTGCAGTATTTGCTCGAATTGGAACAGAAATCTTACAAAAAAAATCAGGGAAAATACTAAAATAAAGAGAAAAAAAGCAAAATCGGTGGCAGCAAGTGCTGCTTACACTCTTAAAACAAACGATCGATTTTAACTCAGTCTGAGTTAATTTTCACTCTTTCCAGTGCCGAAAGTGCACTTCTCCTATATGAGTGGATTTCACTCCTTTGTTTGGTTAAACCTCCGACAGGATCACTCCAAACGAGTGATTTTAACTCAGTCTGAGTTAATTTTCACTCCTTTAAAGTGTTGAAAATTCACTTCTCCTACAGGAGTAGATTTCACTCTTTTGTTTTAAGAGTTACACAAAATTCCTTCTCCTTGTATGACAGTACTCTATAAAACTGATTTATGGAGTAACGTTAACCAGCACTGTTCACAGTGTAAAAAGAAAGCAAAATAAAAGGTTACAACAGGAGGGAGGGGGGGGGGGATTTGTTGCAGTTTTGCTTCGCACAAATAATAAAATCTGTGGTTACTGTGTTTCACTAATCGAAATACCGTTATTCTATACACGAGTTGTGCCACATACAAAAAAGATTTTAACTGTAAACCAGTAGCACTTCGCACAATTTTGTACATAAAATTATTTATTTTGTATAAAACTGCTTTTTTGATATATATATATATTGTGTAAATGTTTGTGTTATCCATGCTCAATGTAGAACTAGTCTATGACGACGAGCCAAGAATTCCTAAATATGAAGAACCGAATTATTCTCTATAAGGAATATTTAAAAAGTTTTTAAAAATATATAAAAGCTATATTAGTTAACCTTTAGGTAATTATACTTACTGTGTTACTAGGGGAATAATGAAAGAAATAAAATTGGAAAAAAATAATTTTAAGCTTTTGAACACATTTTTTTAATTAAAAAAATGCAGTTGATAATAATCTTGTTTGAGATGAAAAATTTACACCGACTTTTCCGAATTAATACAGTAGAGTCCCGTTTATCCGAATCCCAGTTATCCAAAATTAGGTTAAGCAAAAACATTCCAGAGCATTTCGGTTAAAATATGAAAGGTATACGCATAAATAAATACAAAAAATAAATACGTACTGAATAATAAATTGGATTTATTTCTCAAAATATGCAGTAATTTTATTTTATTATTATTTTTTTTTTTGCTGATCAATTTTGGTACCTTACCTTTCGGATATGCGGGAATCTGCTGTATATGCTGTATTGTAAACTGTATATGCAAATATTTCTAGTATTTTAAAGAAACTGCTTGCTTCCTGACTTTTTTTCTATTCACTCCCCCCAAAAAATGAGTTTAATATTTGAATTTGCGCAAAAAACTTTACGAATATTGAAAAATATATTCAAAAATTATAATTTTTTACAAAGGTATTGACATCATATATAATGTATTTTATTATACGAAACATTTTCGTAAAATTTACACAGGGAGATATTTATTCTTTACTACCTCTTGTAATTAAACGGTTATCTATTATACATGTATTATACTATATCAAATTGTACTGTGAGCTTCCTTAAAAAAAAATTGCACATGAACACCGGTTATAGAATACTTAAATGATGAAAATTTTGTTGCGAATATTATGAAAGTGAAGTTGTGCCTTATGTTTGATGTGTAAAAAATAATTGAAATTTGTATTATGTTTGTATGAACGTATTTTTATAAACTTTTGAGTTTTTGTGTCATTGCACCTTCTAAAATTTTACATAAAGATTATATACTTTTTAGAGTTCTGTATTAAACTATATAAAAGGAAAGGGAATAACTTTTTAATTTTTCGTAGGGCAAATGTGAATTTTGAAGGTTTTCAATAAAAGTTTCCTTTGATAATTTGCAAGTAAATTATGCACAAAAGAAATAAACTTTAGATTACAAATTTTAAATTACTTACAGCTTTATATCTATAATTGAGGAACTTATTCTTTAAATATTGGAGGCTTTTCTAAATTATAGATTCCTACTTAACACGGTCATATGAAAAACGCCACAACTAATTTGTATGTATTTTATAAGGAATTTAATATATATTTTCTATAGAAATTTAAAATATAAAACTTATACTACATCGTTAAGAGGACTCCCTTGGGAATTTCAATCTTGAAAATCGTAATGTTATTCCTATGGAAAACATTCGCAAGTCAATTACCGCCACAATTTTAATAAAAGGTTACTGGTGTTTTGCATCATTGTAAAGAACGAAAGGAGTAGATTTTGTAAAATTAATTTGTTTTGTCAAAATCACATATTTAATATTTTTAATAATTTTTTGAAGTTTTGAAGTAAAAAATGGAGTACGCATTAAGTTCTAACTTCAAAAAATTATTAAAAATACTAAATATGTGATTTTCACAAAACAAATTAATTTTACAAAATCTACTCCTTTCGTTCTTTACAATGATGCAAAACACCAGTAACCTTTTATTAAAATTGTGGCGGTAATTGACTTGCGAATGTTTTCCATAGGAATAACATTACGATTTTCAAGATTGAAATTCCCAAGAGAGTTCTCTTAAAGGTAAAGGTTTTTCACAATTTTATGCTAATTCCACTCAAAATTTCTGTGGTATAAATCGCGTGTGTTAAAAAGTGATTATCACTACAACTTTTAACCTTGAATGAAAATTGATTACAGGAATAGTTGATATTCTTTTACTGAAATAAAGTATATAACTTGTTTTTCTTCAACTTTAAGAACATTTTAAACTTAAAATATACAAAATAGACGGGAATCAGACTTTAGGGAATCAATTAGATGGAATTGGTTGTAGCAAAAAAAATCGTGTTCATTGCTCAATAATTCGATATTAAAACCAAATTGTGATATGAAGACATTCCAATACAATGTGCCTTGTTTTATGGAATAATGTATTAAATTTTTATGAATCTATCATAATAAAAAATAAACGTTATGTGCTTGTGTCGATATACTTCCTTATAGTACACTGCTCACAACAATTAGTGGAGCGCATGGTTAAACACTTTCACCCCCAATGATTCCATTTTGGAACCATTAGCTTGCAAATTGCTTTCTGACTAAGTGAAGCTCACACTTATGTATCGTAAGATGGAAGAATCAACTCTTTTGAAGAATTAAATAATGTTTGTTTTAATTAAATGAAAACTTGAAAAACATGGTAAAATAAAATTTACTCTAAAAAATTTTTAAACAAATAAATTGTTCCGAAATTGTTCATTCATGCATTTTTTACATGTTTGAAAATTGATTCGAACTGTTTTTAACAAATAAAGTTTTGAAAAAGTATTGTTAGAATTTATTTAAAAGTTATGATTCCAATTTCCCCCCCATAAATTTAAAAATAAAGAATTAAGTTCCAGTTTTCCTTCCAGTTCCTTCCAGTTTTTTACCATTTCAATCTGGATGCATAATGAATCTATTTCCCAAATGTTAGATTTTTAGAATAAAAACTTAAAAGTTGAGACCGAAAAGTATCAAAAATACTTAAAGGTGCTCCCCTAATGGTTTTGAGCAGTGTACTAACATTAATTTGAGTCGTAACTTAGCACAAATCTGCAGTTTATACGTAAGGTAAATATATTTGAGCTTTTAGAGATTGATTTGTTCTATTTTTGTGATGAAAATTCGAATTATTAGAAAAAATTACTTTGCTTTCGTTCAAATACGATCTTTTTTATTATTTTCGTGTTACTATCAGCTATATAAATTAAATTTAATACTTGAAGAACTTATTTCTAATGCATTTAATCAATTTTTGCATTTTTCATAGAACGTGATTTTCTCATTTAAGATTTATTACAGATTTTAACGAAAAGATAAATTGTATCAGTTATCTACAAATGATAACACTAAATTATATGATTACAAGCAGTAAATCCCGACGGTATAGTTATTTGGAAATAAAAAAGAAAATGATTAATCTTTTGGAACAAAATTTATGATTTACAGTCTTTTGGCAGAAACAAATAACGAAAATAAAATGACTTACTTCCATTTGAAACTAATCCAAATAGATTTTTCTCCACAGACTCCAAATCATTTTTGTGCTTTCTCGAATGCCGAGGAAATACAACAATTTCGACATTCGAATTATCCTTCATTATATTTTCAATTCAATCTTATCATACTCGAAAATGTTTTTTTCCAAAACCATGAAATCATTCATTTAAATTCAGACGATACTTTTAGAAATTAAAATTTTTCGCAATAAAAATTCGTGAATAAAATAATATATTAAATTTCACATACATTTGTTTGATTTTTTATAGATTAATATGTTTCCGCTGTAAAAGTACTTTAAATTATTTATTAAAAATAATCTTCTGACAATAAATGTTTTTTATATACAATTTTTAATAAAATATACAACTTACAAACTAAAATTTTTCGCAATAAAACTCAGGAATAAAATAATATATTAAATTTCACATGAATTTGTTCGATTTTTATAAATTCATATTTTTTTACAGTAAAAGTACTTAAAAATATTTATTAAAAATAATCTTATGTGTAAATAAATGTTTTATTTTTTTATTGAAAAACGTATTAGGAAATGGGGTTGTTTTACATTGTGGATGGCAACAGCTCCAACTTTTTGTTGTCATTTGTTTTCTGGAACTACTTTTGTTTTGGTATTCGCAAATGGAGTTTCGAAGAATATATTTTACTTACTAAATTTTTAAATGCCAACTGTGCCTTGCTGTACTGTTGGTTTTCAAAATATTTGTTAAGGAAAACTTGCATAGAAAGAAATATTATTTTCATCCATATCGGTTATTTTGAGAGTGAAACCGAAGCAACCTATGAAATACAGTACGGATACAAATGAAAACAAAATCGTTGCATCATCTGAAACATTCCCATTAATAACGTTAAACGAAAAAACATTTGAAGAGTACATGGGAAGAACCGATTGATTTCGTAGAAGGCTTTCCTTAATAGCCTCTTTGGGGATGATAGCGAAAAATCGCCTACACTGGTGTAAAGAAACACCGGTTACTCATTTTGTTTATCTTTCGCGGAAACCCTGATTCACGCCAGAGAACAGTGGATTCCAGTCACGCGTTTGTACCGCAAATGATGAAAGGAAAGAGAAATTGGGTTTCGGTCGCCAATGTCCGCCAAGCAGACACAATTACGGAAAGACTCTAAAGAAATCAATCGGTTCTACCAGTGTACTCTTCATTTGTTTCGAGAGCTTACTGGTTGGTAATTGAAAATACTATAACTCGGAATTTACGTCGCGTTTTAATTCTCTTGTTTCGCGGGGTAAGGAAAGAAAACCAAACCACCAATGTAATTGCAGTACAGAGAGCGTAGACATCACAAGGAAACAATTAGCTTGCGTTTCGTATTAAGGGGACAAAACCAAACACCAATGATAGGGGGAGGGGGAGGAAAATGGTGGTAGGGGGGAAAATGAGGGTATGTTAAAAAATATAAATTTTTCAACTATACATTCAAATTTTTTTAGACTTTTTCTTTGAAATGTTATTTTTAGATGATCTCTTATCACTTTTATTTGGTTTTTAGAATCTGGCAACACCATTAATTCATTGAAATTCTTGTTTTTAAGCTAATTTTGTTTCAGCTGTAAAAATTCCCTCTTAAAAACTTCGTTCTATTTATTTTATAAAAAATGATGTACTATTAAGCCTTGTTACATGCAATAAAAACGTTTTCGAAGAGTATTTCTGTACAATTAGCTAAAAAAATTCGAATTTTTTTAATTTTTTATAATTTTTTTAATGTCGTGGGGTAAAGTGGTGGTAGGGTTAGGCTTAGCTATGCATGCAAGTTATAATGGAGATTTGGGTCGTGGAATGAACTTAAATTAAATTATATTAGAGGATATTTTTTAAAAGCCATTTTAGTGTTATTAAAACATACAGCGTTATTAAAAAACTTATTTTATGAGATTTATTCTAATTAAACTTAACATATTAAGTTTACCAAAGCATTAAGAATATGCCCTGAAGCAATTAGCAATTACTTGCAATTAGTTATTCACAATCAATTTACTAAATGATACAAACTATAATGTAAAATACTTAACCAAATCAAAGATGGAAACTTATGTAATTTCCAGAAATATACTATGCAGATTATTTTGTTATGTTCGGTGCAATATGTAAAGTTTTACAGAGCCTCAATTTCATAGTAGAAGACAATACTCTCTTGTTTAAATATTCTATTATTCTACTATTATTATCTCTAAGTAAACTTTTCTGAATTAAAAGTGTAGAGGAATATTAGGAATGAGTTTGCTTCAATTAGTTCTTTATATTAATGACTTTTGATTTAATCATATCGTTAAATTTGGGCTACCCCCATTTTCCCTCACCCTGGGGGAAAATGAGGGTATAAAACTAAGTTCCCTAAATTGCCAGATATTGAAGCATGTTTTGGAGAAAAAAATTATATATTTGAAATCTGAACAGTTCAGTTCAAATGAATGTTACATACAAAAAAAATCTGTAAAAATTAGTTAAAAAGTAGGTGTTTAATGAGATGATTTTAAAAAAGCTCAATTTTGCCCTCATCCCCCCCCCCCCCCTATTGCAGTAAGAAGAGCGTGACATCGCAAGAAACATTCCCATAATATTTTAACAGAATATGATTTTCCTTGTTTTTAGCCGCTCAAGTTTTAACAACTGGCCTATGTATTTTTCTTAGTTGATAAAGACATAATTCCTTTTGGCACAAAAGTTTTTTGTTAACTACTTCGTTTCGGAAACAAACGCTAACTTTACCCCCTGTTTCTTATAGCGATCAACTAGCTTTATATGCAAAACAATGCAACGCCTTGCTGCTTTCTTTGTAAACAAATAATGTACAATCCATAAATCCCGTAGTGCCATATTGTGAAGTATTTACTTGCTTATGACAAAAATAAATATTGCTTCAAATGTTCATTTTAATCAAGTAAACTTTATCAAGGTATTGTTGATGTAGCAGTTCAGCGATTTAAAAGAATAAAAATTAAATTTAACTGATATTTAAATGGGTAATTCGTCGAAAGACAGATTCACAGATGGCTGTCCCGACATATAGACTGGCGAAAGAAAAACGAATTGAAGAAAATGTTAGAATGAACAATCAATAACAAATAAACTTACTGTTGTGCGTCAACCCAAACAAACGTTGAACAAAACAAACATGCATTATTCGAGCTTAAAACCAAAAATTCCATAAAATTGACCTATCGTAGGCACATATTAACCGTTAAATTTGGAAAATTCTTGCTATGGTAGACTAACCAGTGAATGAACGTTTAAGGCGCTGCGTTCGCCAGTGAATAAACACCAGGACATAACGACCAGGACAACCAAGTACCAACCATATGTCAGATAGCTTCCTACACTAGATGGGAGGAAGTCAGAGTTGCCAATCCATCTAGTAGAATGATTTTCAATCCTTATTTTTTATTTATATTTGCCAAATGTTCACTCACTGATCAGTCTACCCTTAATAGACGTTTTAAAAATAGCTTTTTATATAAGGAATAGATGAGACGGATTTTGGCTGATGATTGAAGCAGACAAATAATCAATACAAATAATCCAATCTCTAGTTGCTACAATGAAAAAATAATATATTGGAAGACTTACGCACTTTCTGACTTTTCTTGTGTCACTTACTCCCATGAGCATCAACAACAATTCTTGTGATTATGCGGTAAAGTAACGAGGTAGACACCCATGATGGCACCTAACACCAACATCACAGAAACATCGTACGCCAACGCTATCAAAACATTTCCGTAGGTAGGTATAGTAAGTAAGTATATATTCTGGCTTGAGAGCTTGACCAGAGATCGCTTATAAGCCTTCTATCACGTAAGACAGACAAAGAAAGAATGTTTACTGTCACAGAGAAAGAAAGTACACCCAGGACGAAGGCGGGAATCGAACCCGTATAACTAATACAGCGCTCAGACTGCTAGCGTAATGGTCTGCGATCCAAACCATTCGGCTATCCGGGCCCCAACATTTCCGTAAAACAAAAATAAGTAAAAACGTAACAACCATTGCCAAAACGAAGCCAGTTTTAATGCAAGAACTAAATATTACATGGGTTTATTTTGCTAACTCTTCACTAGAGCTACATGTTAGCTATTTTGGGGTTTTGTTTTTTGTGTTTTGACTTCTATTTAGTTGGTGTTGGTTGACAGCACAGGTTAGAGCAATCGGATGCAGCTCCAAATTGGTTGGTTGGTTGACATATATTTTCAGGCTTGTGTGCTTGGTCGCTAGGACCCGCTTATAAACCATCGTCAAGTAGGACAACACAAGACACACACAAACACATATAACAGATGTTGCAATCTGTCGCCACCTCCATAATTTAGACATGTCCCTGAAGGGGAGGGAAATTTTCTCTAGGAACCTGTACCCATGGTGAACTGCGCAATGACCGACCACAGGACTTTCGGACCCAACAGATTTTACGAGCACGTACTCCGCATATACTCGGTACAGGGTGGCTACAGAATCTGTGAAAACAAATTCCCTGACTTTTCCCTGATTTTCCAGGCTGAATGTAAAAATTTCCCTGATTAGCGGCAAAGAACTATATTAGCATGCTGGTTTCCTTCCGGTATTTGTAAAACCACTTTCTAGTATATTTAACATTAAAAAAAGGTTTTTTTTTTAAATAAATTTAGTTAATGAATATACAATGAGTTTTTAAAAACAAATCTATAAAAAAAAGCAAGCGTTAAAGTACGTATAATATTTTTTTTAGTTATGATAAGACTTTAAGCAGCAACTCAACCACTTAGGTGAAAGCCTTTTCTGGATTAAACTTTTTTTTATCCATTCTTTTACTGGTTAAAATGGCACTTTTGGAAAATTTCCCTGATTTTTAACAAAAATCACCAATTTCCCTGACTTTTCCCTGATTTTTCCAGATTGATTAAATTCCCTGACTTTTCCATGATTCCCTGATTTCCCTGATCCTGTAGCCACCCTGTCGGTAAGTCTTCAGTGGCACCGGGTCTCGAACTCTCAACCTTCCGATCTCGAGTCCGAGATCCTGACCACTAGGCTCCTTACAGCCTTAGCTCCAAATTAAACTGCTAAATGTAAAATGAGGTAGGATCCGTTGGAGAATTTCGCACTTACACTCTCAAAACAAAAGAGTGAAATCCACTCAGATAAGAGAAGTGCATTTTCGACTCTGGAAAGGAGTGAAAATTAACTCAGACTGAGTTAAAAAAAAACACTCGTTTGGAGTGATCTTGGAGTTTTAACTAAACAAAAGAGTGAAATCCACTCCAATAGGATAAGTGCATTTCGACGCTGAAAAGAGTGAAAATTAACTCAGACTGAGTTAAATTCACTCGTCTGTTTTAAGAGTGTACGCTTCTTTCTTGCAATACTATTTTAGAGATTCAAACATTCAAATTAGTAGCTTGGAACACATTGATACGCATTAATAATAACAACCTGTCCACCAACCTACTGCCAGTCATCCTATAAACCGGATATCTGTACTGGGAAAGAGTAGAAAAATCCAACTCGTGACGGATGGGCCCGAGTACACTGGGACGGACGTGCTCGTTAAATCCGTGGAGTCCAAAGTCCCGACGGCGTCAGCGTACGATGTCTCTCGAAGATCCGTTGGGTGCCCGCTCAGGTGCCGACCTCGTCACTTGACCAGGGTTCTAAATTACGAGGCGGTATTGGCTGTGTTAAAGCTCCTTAATGAGGTTAGAAATAGGCAGCCGGAAACGATTACATTACCCATAACAACCTGTCTATTATATTTGGTTAATTTTAGTTACTTTGTTACTAACTAGGTATTATTAATAAATATCTTGATAATGTCTAAATCAATTAATTACTTATTTAGTTAATAGTTCACAATGATACAATTAGTTACTAACGAAGAAGAATCTAATAAGATATAGAAATATTGAAAATTAAGTATTTTTTATTCAGTTAAAAGGTATTGGAGATAATATCAGTTCATCTTTTACAGTCCTATTAATGTCAAATTAGTTTCAGTTGTTCCCAATATCGAAAGCCGGAGACTGAATTTGAAACAAATCAGTGTAGCACAATCCTTGTACAAATCGCAATTCACAGGAAATAAATTTTTAACTATACTTCACAATATAAATCTGTTAGGCTGTGTGTCATAATAATAAATGAAATAAGGTACAGTAAAATCATTCAGCTCATAGAGATCATAGTTAAAGTATTAAAGTGGATGATCACGTGACCTCTAATGCTAACGACGAGACAAGCATGGAGACCGCCATAGAGTCCAGAGGAGCCCCAATGGGGCCAGTGTTTCCATCTCTTTAAGGAGAAAAGTGCTAAGAAAAAATACCGTAAAAATACTAACTGCATTTCGGAATATTTTTAGTGACTTTTAAAAAACTTAAAACATTTTTCTAGTATTTTTATAATATTTTTTTGTAATTTTAGAATTAAAATTATTTTTTCGTAGTATTCTTATTCTTAATGCAGCGGCTGGAGCGGAAAGTTGCCAGTGCTGCATATTAAGAAAAAGAATACTACGAAAAAATAAAATTTAATTCTAAAATTACAAAAAAAAAAAAATTCTAAAAGTACTAGAAAAGCTTTTCAAGTTTTTTTTTAAAAGTCGCTAAAAGTATTCCAAAATGCAGTCAGTATTTTTACGGTATTTTTTTTGTTGAAATTTTATAATTAAATTTCATTTTTTCTTAGCATTTTTCTCCTTAAAGAGATGGCAACAACGGCCCCATTGGGGCTCATTTGGACTCCAAGGCAGTCTCCATGCTGGTCCTGTCGTTAGCATTGGAGGTCACGTGATCGTCCACTCTAATAACTTCAACTATGATCTCTGTGACTCAGTCCCAATACATTAAACAACGTGGAACATGTACAGTTCCCTGGCACCAGTGGCCCTCAGTATAGCTTGCATGCAAAGTGGGCAATTGGTGGAGACTCTCTTCCATCGATAGATGCACGGAATACAGAAGAAATGTCCACAGGGGGTTCTCGCCACTGGTTGCCTGGTCAGCTTATATTCCCTGGCGCTTCTGTGACAAATGGCGCACTTTGTATCGTCGAGTTCTGCTTCTGGTATTTCCTCAGTTGGCAGCCTGAATTGTACTGGTCCTCCGCGATGGTCTCGTTGCCGCTCCATTGCCGATTCTCTACGTTCTTGACGTCGCAAGTTTTGCTGCTGTTGGCTGTCTAGAATTGACGGATTCGAAGCCCAAGTTCCAGCAGTTCCAGACTTTGTGTATTTACTGTAGAATTTATTTTGATCCGGGATCCATAACTCAATTTCTCTACAGAAAATACATTGAAATATAGCAAAGGTTAGGTTTGAATTATCGTCGCACTAGAGCTACACAAGGGCTATTGGCGACGGGCGTCGTATTTTAGAAACACAGTCAAGTGACGAGCCGACACCTGAATAGGCACCCAACGCAACCGTTAAGGACCATTGAAATATAAATTTGCTTTAAAAATTTATTTTTTATTATATTAAGTTTCCATTGAGGAATTGCTTTTATATTTTGTTAACTTTCTAAATAGTCTAGTCGGGGGGAAAATGTCAATGATAAATTCTAAATTTCCTTAGAATGTCTTTTACCCCAACACACATACACTTCCCGAACACGGCACGAAACAGCAATTACTTATTTAAATGTTACTCGTTTTTAGATTGCATCCAACTACATGACATCACTCTCAGAAATAACACTTTAATTTTTGACGATTCATCAATCCTCAAGCCTCATTTCGTTAATTTTGAGGATTATTTTGTCAAACTATCACTTGACTTTTGAGTAAACGCGAATCCTCACTTTAACGATCTTGACGATTCTGTATGTTGATTTTGAGGAAACTGAATCTCATTACTGTACTCAAATGCTCAAAAATGACGAAATATTTCTTTAGATTAGACGAAATTCGAATCCTCATAAAAATGAAATTTCCTCACTTTGAGGAAAGAAAAACTCGGAGCATTTTCCAGTAAACGGCATCGTCAAAATTAAGGAAAATTTCGTCGTTTTTGAGTATTCATTTCTGAGAGTGATGAAAGATCCTAGTTATCAGTTTTTTTGTGCTAAGGTTTTGATGAGTCTCCCCCATGCTTTCAACCATGGCAATCATAAGTTGGCAATTCTGCAATACCATCTCTATATAGCCGAATGTTCCCATTACTTTCCCTGGTACTGCTAGCGTATTCGGGCCGGTCTCGATTTGGCGGCTTAACTTTTGCAGCCAAGTAGCGAAAACGTACTAGCCGAACCGAACGCCAAAAGTCGCCAAATAGCATTCCGACCCGAATACGCTAGGTGTTCCCTCACCCTTTTGAAATACTAGTGTAGTATAAAATTGAAAGATGTACCGTACTTACAATCTTGGGAAAATTCGGATGCAGTTGAAATAATTGGAGCCAACATTAAATAACTTGGAGTTTTACTAATACCTCGAAAAAGCAAGAATTAAAATTTTGCTTGCATACACAAATCAAAATCTTAGCACATATTTCCCTTATAAGTGTTACTTTTACAAATTACATTCAATTACTAAACTAAGTATAATTGACTATTTTAGTACGTTTTACCGTTATAAAAGATATTAAGGATTTAAACCGTTTTTACCGTTTAACCGTTTAAACCGTTTTTACCGTTATAAAAGATGTTAAGGAGTTTAAATTTAAACAATTGTTGCAATTAAGAGAAAATTAAAATATTTTTATTTTGAATTTGATATGCATTTCAATACAGTTGAAAAATTAGTTAAACAGCTTTATATGTAGAAGATTTTGCAACATTACTTACATTTAGCAGTTGTTCTTGCTAGGCAATACCTCAAAAGCAGAAAACTACTTTTTTAAAGCCCGATTCTTTTTAGTTTCAAATATATATAATCGTAGGACTTTAGTAGAATTTAGAAGATTTTATCCATTCGACTTGATTTCAAATTTAAATAGTCGTAAAAAATATCTAACGATTGAATTTCAATCTCGTTCGTTCAATATCAAATTAGTAATAATGCCAAAACTTTAAATCTAAGTGTTTACTCGTGAAATATCTATATATATAAAATGCAAAGTTCTGACTCACTGACTGACCTATCAACGCCCAACCTAAACTACTGGATATACAGTTACCAAATTTTAGGAAATATTATTTTTTATATCGAAGGCGTCATTTATGAAGCGATTTTTCGAAATTCGAACCCAAACGGGTGTAGGAGTGCTGAACGTGAGCTGATTTCTCCATGGGTATAGCATTGTAAGATAAGAATGTACACTTTTTTTTGTTTCAATTTAAAAGAAATTTCAGCGCGTTCAGGTAAAAGCACGTAAGAACTCTTGAGTTGAATTTGAAAAATTGTTATTTTAATATCTTTATTTTATTTTATTTATTGAATTTAAATATTTTGATTTTTTTTCTTAAATTTAATTGATGTTTACCAAATGGTAAGAAGTAAAGATTGCTACAATGTCTCATGAACTTTTTTTTTTAGCCAACCAACAAAACTAAGCACGACGATGTCAAATTCCTGTTCTGAATTACCCAAAGTTTTTATATATGGTACAGCATTAACTGTTCGCCAACTTTTGAGCCACCCTGTATATGAAATACATGCTTTGAAACACAAATTTACTCCACCTCGCAGTACATTCTCAGTGTTTGGTGCTGCCATCTATTGAGCAAATTTTTAAATGAAATGTGACCTCTGTGTTTTTTCATCTATTGCATTTCATTTTAAAGTTTTAGTTACTAATAATCCTCATAGATGAAGTAGTAAAAGTGTATTCAAAATTAAAGAGTGAGGTTATTAACTTTTGTGAAATTACGTTTTTGGCAGCATTCAAAGAATAATAGTATTAGTACTAAATACTAATAAATTGTTTTGAAAAATTAATCATAGTTTAAAAGGGTTATTTTGAAATATTTTTAGTAGTTTTCTAGTCATTATTATCAAAATTGGAACTTTGCAGTTGGTTTTTGTCATATGGAAAAAAATTTAAATTGAATTTATTTAAATTTTAATGCAGTTAAATTTTTTTCAGTATTTTTCCCATAATGTGTGAGTATTAAAGATACATATATATTTTTTGGTGATGAAAATAAAAATTCATGCATTAGAGGGTTAAACAATTTATGTAATACAAATTAATTTACACGAAAAACGGAATTAAACTTAACTTTTTTATTCAGAAATGAAGGTGTAAATGATGTTCACTATGTTATACCATAAGTTAATAAGGACTGAACATTTTCCTATTGCGATGCATGGGTAAGACCGGCGAAGACGATGGCACTATTCTGTACCATATCCAGCTGACGACAAATATGACAACCTCTGCGAAGGTTATGATGCTGGCGCCGAGATAGAGGCCCAGGGCGCCACCTACTTGACCTAAAAACAGGAGAATATCCCGTCAGGGTATTTTTAATAAGAATTTTGTGGAAGAAGATGTGTGCAGGGAAATATTCCTAGAGAATTTTTTATTTAGTAATTTAAATATTGTGCGATAATAAGTACTTAAAATGTCTACCTACCTAAATAATAAATTAATTGTTTCAAATTTAAGCACAGATTAATAAAATGTGCAATTTAATTTTCAAAGTGGGATTTTAAAAGGTAAAAATCAAGTTTTTACTGATTTTATTCTCTACTAAATTAGAGAAAATAACTAAATCAAAATGCGAGGATCTGTGCAGTAGGCTTAAAATCGTTTTTTTTTAAGCAAATATTTTTTTTATTTAAATAATGGATTGTATTTTCGACGAAAATTCAAGTTATTCACGCAAAAATTTTGAAAAGTTGAATATTTAAGCAATTTCAATACATTGTCTCATAATTCTCAAATAAATACTTTTAAAAATATATATATATATCATACTTTGAAAAGAAAAGATTTGAAATAAGGTATTCATCTCCGTATATTTTTAAACTTTTGGTGCTGCCATCTATTAGGAAAACATTTAAGCACAATGTGACCTTAAATTGAACATTTGTAAATTGAAAATGTTTTAGTGTTGCCATCTTTGAAATAATAAGTTAAGTACAATTTCAAGGCAGGGCGCCGTTAAGTACGGCAAATATTACTGGAACATTGCGTGCAAAACGAGCTTAATTCACATGGGTTTGTAAGTGAAATAGACAGAAACATAACTCACTAAATAATCCTGAAAGTGTTGTGGTCCTATATTCCAAAGATATATATTGCTTGGCATTATAAACGATCTCGATTCGACTACAAAAAAGAAAATTTGAATAAAATTAAAAGATTATTTTTTTTATTTATTTGTAGGAAATCGACATATTCAGCCCTTTATTTTTAAATTAACTTTAAATACAGTTAGAAAGAGAATATTTCAAAACTACACTTTACATAAATTAAATATGCATTTTTTTGCATTCGATAAATTTGTGCGAACATTTTAAACACTAAAGGTGAATACGAATAGTTTTTCTAACCACCATTAAAATTTTACAACTTTAACCTCTTTGCTTTAGAGGTACACATTAGTGGTAATTTGTAGAATTCCCTTAACAACTTCAGTTTACAATTGGTCTCATACTAACTTTAATAGTTTAAACTACTTTATGTTCAAGTTTTCAATACATCGATTATGAAGCACTTATTATTATTTGTATTAAATTATAATTATTTGTATTAATAATATAATTTTTTGTATATAACACTTATAATTATTGTATATACTTCAAATTATTTGTATTAAAAAATGACTTTGCAAAAGAGTTAGCAGATTTTCGAAGTTTTTCCAACGGTAAATTTATATGACATTTTGCATTGGAAAAAATGTTACAATACATTATTCATTACAAAAAAAAAAAAACTAAAAGCTTTTTTGTGTATTCATACAGTTTAAAAAATATGTATGTTTCAGGCTCAAATTGTACTACATTGAAGTTCCCCTCAGCAAACATTAAAAGTTATTTTTTAATCACTTGCAAAACATGCTTTTAGATAATAGGGATAAGATATAATCGCTAAAATATTAACCAACATTGAATTAATTATAGTACCCAAAATTAACAAACGTACGTTTTTTTTTTGCAAAATAAATCTCTAAATAAACCATAAAAATCATTTTAAAATGCCCCCCCCCCCCCCCCCCCCATTGGTGAGTTACGTGATCAGAAACACGTCAGACCAGTTTCCTCTTAAATGAATTGAGGAGTGTCGAGAAAACTTAGTTCAATTTCCAATGTTCACACAGAGACTTTAGCAATCCTAATCGTAAAGATTACCCATGGACATGCGAGATTACATAAAACAACTGTGGTTAACCTCAACAATAGAACCTCAAACGAGGTACGATTCGAAAAGCGATGCTCCCCTTCGTTTCCCGGAAAACCAAGCGATAGGATGGGGGAAGGAAGTCTTTTCGAAGCTTGGATTCAAAATGGAAAGGGTATAGTAAAGTCACAGATACCACGTGACAACCAAAAAGCGTTTTTGTGCGTGATTTTTCGTCCGATTTTTTTTTTTTAAATTTTAGTCAAGTACCCTGTTACTAAACGTGCTTGTATAAAAAAATGTGTAGGATTTTGCTCGAGGTGAAGAGTATAAATTTCAGAGTTAGTTAACCGACCTGGTATTGCTCAAGCCTAGTCCGACATACGATGCGTCAGCTTTGTAATGATAACTGATACACGGATCCAAACAATTCTCGCTGACTTCTGTCACTGAAACATGTAAAAACTACATGAAAATTCACTGTTCACAAAATACAGTAACCCCTCGCTATATCGCACCTCGTCATAACGCACATTCGGATATATCGCGCCCTGTATCATGTCTCTCAATTTTTTCAATATAATTAGCATAATATATATCAAGTCGCTCGTTATATCGCGCATTCGGTTATATCGCAGTTTTTTTTTTATTGTTTCCCGGGGAGCGCAATATAACGAGGGGTTGCTGTAATGCATTTCAATTCTTTTTACACAAAACTTGACATCGTCGATTAAAATAATCGATAATTTCATTTAAAAAAGATAAGTTTAATTCAGAGATGAACCTCGAGTACAGCAAGTACTACTTACAGTTAGTCGTCAAACAGGAAGGGATGAAGCACTTGTACTGCTGAGCTGGATCGCAGTACTTTACATCTGGAAAATCTAGACATTGGAAAATATAATTTCCGTTTAGTCGATTTGGATTTAATAAAAGCGTATTTATGACCGAAACTAGTTTTTAAAAAAGTAAAATAAAGCTCAAATGTTGATCAACGATCTATAATATACTACTAGATGAACAACTCAATATTAAGAAAAAGTGACCGATGCCAGATACCTGGTGACAAATATTTTATACGCCAGGTTTTTGCTCCTCTTAACGAATCAAAAACGCGCATTTTTTCAGATGCACTTTACATTTAGAGTAGTCCATCCATCATATATTATAGATCGTCGGTTAATAGTAAGAGTATATAGTGAGTCTAAATACACTCTTAAAATAAAAGAGTGAAATCCACTCCAGTTGGAGAAGTGCATTTTCGACACTGGAAGGGAGTGAATATTAACTCAGACTGAGTTAAAATCACTCGTTTGGAGTGATCCTGTCGGAGGTTTAACACGCAAAGGATCCACTCCTTTCGGAGAAGTGCATTTTCAAGACTGGAGGAGTGAAAATTACTCAGATTGAGTTAAATTCGCGCGTTTGTTTTAAGACTGTAGAAGAGTAAGGGTATGGGGGTAGGGTAGGTTCTTTTTTTTCCAACTTGCGTAGAGTAAGAGCATACAGTGTCTAAAAATGGTAGTGTGCCAAACCATAATTGTTCTCCCGAGTGAAAAAAGTAAATCAAAACGAGGTTTAGAAAGGGATAACCAGAAATGATTGAAACGAAAAACAAGTCAAAATAAAAATAATAATAATTTCACTTGCAATTGATAACGGCCATCAGCAATCAACTATAGTCAGGCTTTCACCAATAACCCATGTGTTGTTTTAATGTGACGCATTTTATTTCCAACAGTATTTTCCCAACAATCCCATATGCTCGGCAACCCTGTCTACTATGGGTTGTTTTCCTGTTTTCAAAATGGTTAGTTAGTTAGTTAGTTAGTTAGTTAGTTAGTTAGTTAGTTAGTTAGTTAGTTAGTTATGTTTGAATTATCGTCGCACTAGAGCTACACGAGGGCTATTGGCGACGGGCGTCGTATTTTAGTCAAGAGACGAGCCGGCACCTGAATAGGCACCCAACGTAACCGTTAAAGGTGACATCGTACGCAGCGTTAGGACTTTGAAGGATACTTAACGTGCACTCCCTTAAGCCTCGGTTTCCTCTGAGTCCGTCAACAGTTTTAAGCGGTCGGACTTAAGGGGTCACAGGAGTCTTAAAAATGTGCAAAGAAGGTACTACAAAACATAGTTTGATCTTTCGTGTCATTTTTTTAACTACTCAATGTATAAGTATAATTTTTGTATATGTAATTCTACAAGATTTATTTATTATAAAATAAGTTTTAAAATTTATGAAACTTTATCCAAAACTAAAATAAATGATATTAAACATGAAGCTATTTGAACACATTGTGATTAGGCTTGCGCGGCAAATTGTGAGGTCAAAATTGAAAAAATGACCAAGAAAATGACTTTATATTGTACAAATATGTGCAAACAAAGACTTATACCTAAATTCTCAGCTCAATTTTAATTAGAAATTATTTTTAAAAAAATTTAAAATCAAAATTTTTAAATTTTTATTAATTTTTTTAGAAAAAAGTTATTAAAATAATTTCTAATTCAAATTGAGCTGAGAATTTAGGTATAAGTCTTTGTTTGCACATATTTGTACAATATAAAGTCATTTTCTTGGTCATTTTTTCAATTTTGACCTCACAATTTGCCGCGCAAGCCTAATCACAATGTGTTCAAATAGCTTCATGTTTAATATCATTTATTTTAGTTTTGGATAAAGTTTCATAAATTTTAAAACTTATTTTATAATAAATAAATCTTGTAGAATTACATATACAAAAATTATACTTATACATTGAGTAGTTAAAAAAATGACACGAAAGATCAAACTATGTTTTGTACAGTGGTGGAAATTGATTTATGAACTAACATTCTTTTCACCAGATATCGCTTTGTATTAAGTGCTAACAATTCAAATTTTGTGTGTTGGATATTCAGAGCACAATAAAGGAATTTCACACATAATTTTTTTCAAAAAATGATATTAAATAAAAATATATCTATTTTTAGTTTTTAAGCATGTTAAATGATGGAAATTGATTTATGAACTCAAATTTATTTTGAACCCAGGTACCAAATATTTTAACTAGTTCTTCATTTGAACTTCAGGGGAGCTTACTATCAGTGTTTATAAATAAGATTAAGGCCAAATTTGTTGAAATTTATCTGTTTTATTCCCATTTTACTAAATAGGAAAGCTTGCGGGACTGCCTGAAACCAAAAAGGTAAAAAATGACCCTTATATAATATTGTAACAAATCTGTAAGAGTAATTAGCATATTAATTAAAAGAACAATAAATATAATTCATAAATATTTGAAGAATCATTCTGACTTCGGCAAAAACCATCATTAAAAAAGGTGTAACCCTCGTGGGACGAGGGACAAAAGCAGGATTATTGGACTGGTATCCCAAAAAGTTACCATTTGTGTCAGCATTTGTGCATTACAGGGCGAATTTGTTATGAACAATCACTTCCTGTAACTCCCAGAAGAGTAGGACAAATATTGATATCGTCGTCGAACTTGAAATGTTCCAAAATGAAGGCAGGTCCAAAGCTTACTCTTCACCATAAGTACAGGTTATTAAAATATAGTCGTAACTACATGAAAATGGATTGGGTGGGGGTGGAGGGAGAGAAATGGGAAAAAAGTGACATTTGCTGATGAAAAAAAGTTCAATTTGGATGGACGTGATGGTTTAAAATGTTATTGAAAGGATCTTCGGAAATAACCAAGATCTGTCTTCCGCAGAAATGTTAGTGGTGGAAGTTTGATGGTTTGGGCCCCGATATCTTATGATTGAAGAAACAAGGTTATGTTTCTGAATTGTTGACAAACATCACTTTATTGCAGATTAGTTCTAGAAAATACTTTAATTCCTTTTTTGCGTTGCAAAACTATGCTTTTGATTAGATTTTTATGCATGATAATGCAAGTATCCACATTTCAAACGAAATTAAAGACTGTTTAATGAACTAATTGTTGTTCATTTAGATCATAATGCCAATAGCCATGACTTAAACCCCAAGAATAATGTCTGAGAACAATTGGTTTGAATAATTTACTCAAATGGAGTATGGTTTTAATGAAGTGTGCATCAGTTATGGAATAGAAGGACTTAATCATAAAAAACTGCAAATTGCTTGACCAAAACTTTACCCAAAGTTCTGTGTTGTCTATGAAAAACAAAATCAAGGAAGCATTAGTGGCAAAAAATAGTTTTAGCAATTATTAATTGAGATTGAATGCAAAAGTTCATAAATCAATTTCCCTATGCTAAAACTAAAATGTCAACAAATTAAATTGTTTACGAATTTATATAAAATTTTATTTGCGTGTATATTTTATAATGCAAAGCCTGTATAGTATATAAAATTTAAATCGATAAAAATGCATTTAATAAAGAAATACTGTTAAAAAACTGTCAGTTCATAAATCAATTTCCACCACTGTAGTACCTTCTTTGCACATTTTTAAGACTCCTGTGACCCCTTAAGTCCGACCGCTTAAAACTGTTGACGGACTCCGAGGAAACCGAGGCTTTACACGGGGTATTATTCGTCGGACATTAACTTGGCTGCACGGGTCGTTTATAGGTCGGCAGTTATTTTGGCGATGCCCGGACCCGAACCTGGGACCTTTCGCATGCTAGGCGAGTGCCTAACCGACCACTGTTTTCAAAATGGAATCTTAAAAAACCAAAAAGTTCTATAGTAGGGTAGAGGAACGACTCGTACTGAGCTGCCATCGGCAGCCATGGTTCACTAAGGAGGGCGAATAGAGGGACGAAAGTGCTAGTTAATTTATAATTTCGATGCTGAGAAAGGAAGTACTCCCAGGGCAAAGGCGGGAATCGGACCCGCACCTGTTACAGCGAGAGGAATGCTATGGTTATGGCTTGAGGTCCAAACCACTAGGTCATCGGGCCCCACATGCCACCCTATATTGTCTCCGTGATGGTCCATGGTGCGGTTGGTAGGTTCAGTCTGTGCCCTACTATAGAACTCTTTGTAAAGAACATAATATTTGGGATGGTAAGAAGAAACAGGAGGAATTTTAGGCAGGAGGAATTATAAGCAGAAATTATTTTTTAGGAGGAATTATAAGCAGTTTTTGAACACGATTTCCGCACTATTTCTTTTAGTCATTATATTATAGTAAGAGTATAAAACTTGCTGGACCTGTAGTTTGTAACCACTTGCAACCGCATGTCTTCATGAGCTTCCGTGCTAGGTAGAAAGATGCGCATCCGTGCACCGAAAACCTCTCCGGATCGTCCTTGATCCTGATCCCTTCGGGCATTTTCGGGCAGTGTGTAGTACCGCCGTGCCACGCGGTGTATAAAGCGCTTCTCTGGAACTGAAACAGTTTTGGTTTAGTTGGTTGGTATACATATATTTTCAGTCTTGTGTGCTTGCTCAGAGAGCCGCTTATAAACCTTCGTCAAGTAAGACAGTCACAACACACGCTCACACGCACACATGTACGTGACAGATGCTGCCATCTATCATGCGCCACCTCCACAACTCAGACATGTCCCTGAAGGGGAGGGAAATAGTCTCCAGGAACCAGTACCCGTGGGAAACTGCGCAATGACCGCCCACGGGACTTTCGGACCCAACAGATTTAACGAGCACGTACTCCGCATATACTCGCTGAGTTTTCAACGACCAGGACTCGATCGCGGAACTTCGAATCCGTGGATCGAGACACTGACCACAGGGCGCCTCACAGCCCTTTTTGGTTTAGTAAAAGGACGTATGAGAGTACAGAGGAAAAACAACTTCATCGCAAAGGAATCTTCCCGTATTCTGGTGGGCTTGGTGGACATTGGCGACAAGAAACCAGATTTTCTTACGTGGTACAAACGTGTGACTCGTATCCACTGATCTCTGGCGTGAACCAGGGTTGCCGCGAGAGAAAAACAAGGTTAGTAACCGGTGTCCTAACATCATTTTAGTCGATTACTCGCTATTATTGCCAAAGAAACCCAATGCAGAAAGATTCACATGCAATGAAGTTGTTTTTCCCCTGTACTCTTCATATCACATTAGCGAAATTTCTCCAACCCAACCCTCGACTCAACCATATCTTCAATGCAAAATTCAAATTTTGGATGCAATCTTAGGTCTGCTATGGAAGTTGAGGCTGAAGAAACTGAAAATATCCTCAAAGTCGTCAACCTCATACGACCTAGTAGATCTAACCTAGTATTTGGACCAATCAGATACATAGATTACTGCTTTCCCCACAGCGAAGAGTCACTACGCCATTTAAAACAGAGCGTAGATTCAACTTTGATGAGCAAATCGTCACTTAAGTTCCCACTTGTGCTATCCAACTTTGCAAAACGGTAGGTTAGGTTTTGAATTATCGTCGCACTAGAGCTGCACGAGGGCTATTGGCGACGGGCATCGTATTTTAGAACCACAGTCAGGTGACGAGCCAACACCTGAATAGGCACCCAACGCAACCGTTAAGGGCGACATCGTACGCAGCGCAAAACGGTAGAAATTTACTGAACGGTAACCCTTGGCAAACTTTCCAAAATTACGTCAAAAGTCGGCCGAAAACCCAGCCGAAATTACAGGATTATTTAGGATAGGTTTGAATTATCGTCGCATTAGAAATACACGAGGGAGAGCCGAAAAACGCATTTCTTCATTTAACACCGGCTGTTCGGAAAACGTCATCGTTGCGAAGTCAAAGAATTCGAATCATCAGTCGACGTCAGACGGTTGCCACAAAAAATTTAATTTATTGCAAAATCCTTAAAAATTGCTCCGAGGGTTACCGTACAGTAAATCCGATCCTTTCACAACAATTAGATAGAACAGGTGCGAACTTAAGTGACGAAATTTAAATATGAGCCAAACATGAGGATGAATTTCGATTACTGCCCGAAAATAGTAAAATTTGCGAGCAATCATATTCATTCAACGCTTGCAACCCAACTTCCTACTTCGCAAGAAATCGAATTTGCGATAGAAGTTGACGATCGAGTTGAGTTGAGTGCTGGGTTAAATGAGGATCATCTATGCAATATGCCCACTGAACTGAACTGAAACTCTGGAAGAATCATCCCTTGATAAGCTGGTGAAGCTTTTTTTTGGGTCACTTGGCGACAGCTTTTGGGAGAATATGTGCCATATTTGGCATAACCTCGCCGATGAAAATGGACACTTGACTTGCAGTTTGCATTGGATGTCGCCAATCGCTCGCCAAGAATAGTACTCCAAGGAATTTAAGTTCTAAAGATTGTTGCCGCTATTCTATTTTTTTAAAAGTACATGTTTCCGAAACTTCATTATGTAAAGAACCTCCTAAAGCAATAACCTATCAATTTTCTGCTTAAAATATTCTTGAAAAAGGTGGTTTAAAATGTCTGTTTTAACAGGTAAAGTATAGGATTGGCGGCAAAAGTTGGGTTACTCTTACAGGGTTGCCGGGCTTCACAGACCCGTTTGACGAGTGTTTCGATACTCCTTCCAGAGTTTCAGTTCAGTTCAGTGAATATGCTCTTAGGTTTACCCTGATAAGCTCCGATTTGATGGTGGTGACCAGACCAGGGGGCGCTCTCTGTCCCTTGAGTCTCTTGTCGTCAATGATGGCATTCAGAGGGTCGTCCAGAAACACGATGAATCCTTTCTCGGTGGCTTTCTCTAAACGCAAAAAAAGTATGCATTAGTTTAAGTAAAAGTAAATATTAGTTTTTGAGTTATGAATTTTTGAATAAGACACACTCCACTAAATGTAAACTTTAAACGCTCATATCTCTGTTCGCGTTTTTTCAATTTTAAGATTATTATAAATGCTAAGGTTTGTTTTTTTAATATTATAAGTACAATAATCTTTCATAGACAAATGAATATATTTTAAACAGAAGTATGCATTAGGAATTTTGATATCTGTCGCATAAAAAATTCTCTAAGTTGA
Source organism: Hylyphantes graminicola (assembly GCA_023701765.1). Taxonomy (NCBI): domain Eukaryota; kingdom Metazoa; phylum Arthropoda; class Arachnida; order Araneae; family Linyphiidae; genus Hylyphantes; species Hylyphantes graminicola. Next base: position 56,191,353 of record CM043118.1, on the reverse strand, counting down.
AATTTCCTTTTTTTCCTGCATTTTTTTGGCAAAATTGTTACAAATATATATTTTTTTAGTTGTTCATTCGAAATATAAATGCATACTTTGGTTTGAATTATCTTCCAAATGTTGTACAAAAATTTGTGTTTAAAAATATTGAAAAAAAAAAGGAGTAGGGATTTGAAAATTGTTAAAAATTTAACAAAAATATAATTTAAAAAAGAAACCAATAGATTTATATAACATTTTAATAGCTGATTTGTGATTTTAACACATGCTTAACAAGTAAAAAAAAATTGGAAAGTGTAAGTACAAAAATAAAAAAGTCTGAGGTATCTGACTTATTCGCTCTTAAGTAGAGGTAATATCTAGTGACTTTATAGTATTCTAACCTAGATCTGGAGGCGATACCAAGTCCATCACGAAAGAGACTTCAAGTGGGCTGTGCTCAACTACTTCCACTATTTCCGTGGAATCCACCAGACTGTAGCACTGGCCCAGGGCTGTGAGAACTGGTCTGAACACGTCGCAGCACTTGATGGAGAACACCATCACGTTGCAGTTGTAGAAGAAGTCCTCGCACCTAGAATTCATTAATAAATGAAAGAGTACACGGGAAAAACCTATTGATTTTTCAGAGAAGTTTCCTTAGCAGGCCACTTTGGCGATGATAGCGAGTGATCGCCTAAACTTGTGTAAGGAAACCACAGTTCCTACAATAGAGATCAGGGCCGGATTTTTAAATAGGCAAAGTAGGCTGTAGCCTAGAGCAACAAATTTTTTGGGGCGGCAAATTTTACAAACAATTAAAGCGGCATTCGGCATAAATTATTATTATGCAGATACTTATACTTTTTAAGAAGGAAAACAAATAATTTACATTAATGTGCAAATCGTAAACGTATATATAGTACTAGTATTTAGATGTAAACGTGGTAGCATGGAAGTTGAAAGAAATATTAGAACAGTTTAAAAAAATTTACCTTTTATTTCGCTTTCGATTTAGAGTGTGCATAGATGATTTTAACACATAGAGGGAAAAAAGTTGTCAAGAAAACGATATCTGGCGGCAAATCGATTGTAGCCTACAGGCGGCAAACCTTTAAATCCGACCCTGATAGAGATCATAGTTAAAGTAATAGAGAGGCAGATCACGTGACCTCTAATGCTAACGACGGGACGCGCAAGGAGCTCCCAGAAGAGCCCGAATGAAGCCAGTGTTGTAGGTCACGTGATCTGCCACTCTAATACTTTAACTGCGATCTCTGTGGTTCCCAGCTACCAAGATTCAGGCGATTGACGATTCCGGCACTAGGACCAAGCGGAGAAGAAAGGGAGAAACCGGTTTTCTGCCGCCAATGTTCGCCAAGCAGACAATTGCGGGCGTTATCCTAATAAATCAATCGGTTCTTCTCGTGTACTCTTCAAATGCATTGCAACCTGGTTACAGAGTCTTTCAATTGACCACGAGGTTTCTGCCGTTTTGGCCCTTTACGACTCATCCAGATGGTGCTGATTTAAGGTACTAGAATCTGATTTATAGTTATAGAACTTTTTTTGAGCAGAGATATTTAAAATTCCTTAGTTTAAATCAAAGAGCTATTAATGGGGAAGAAATAATAACACTAAACATGTTGATGTCTTCCATAGTTCATGAGAAAATATTATACCTACACTCTCAAAACAAACAACTCAGTCTGAGTTAAATTTCACTCTTTCCAGTGTCGAAAATGCACTTCTCCTATAGGAGTGGATTTCACTCTCTTGTTTAGTTAAACCTCCGACAGGATCCACCACAGTCCCCTATATGCTTAGAAATTTTAACTACGGACAAGTGGCGCAGATGACACCAGAGCTTTCAAACAATGAAAATTCGTTATGTTTGAAAATACAAAGTTAGGCGTATGTAAGTTGTATCAAATACATTTTCTTCTAATAAATATCATTCGTACACTCTTAATCTTAAAACAAATGAGGGATTTTAACTAAGTCTGAGTTAATTTTCACTATTTCCAGTGTCAAAAATGAACTTCTCCTATAGGAGTGGATTTCACTATTTTGTTTTAAGAGTGTAACTGCTAAAAAACCTTATATTTCAGGAAACGCGAAAGAAAACTAAGGTATAGGTAAGAACTGATATATAGTGTTTCTGAAAAATACTTATAAAAGGAAAACTACTTAAGGGGTCATAGGAGTCTTAAATATGTGCAAAGGAGGTACTACAAAGCAAAGTTTGATCTTTGATATAATTTTTTAACTACTCAATATATAAGTATAATTATTTTTTATGTCATTCTACAAGATTTATTTAATATAAAACAAATTTTTAAATTTATGAAACTTTAGCCAAAACTAAAATAAATGATATTAAACATAAGGCTATTTGAACACATTGGGATTAGGCTTGCGCGGCAAATTTTGTGGTCAAAATTGAAAAAATGACCAAGAAATTGACTTTATATTGTACAAATATGTACAAACTAGGACTTATACCTAAATTCTCAGCTCAATTTTAATTAGAAATTATTTTAAGAACTTTTTTCTAAAAAAATTAATAGAAATTTTTAAATTTTGATTTTAATTTTTTTAAACAATTATTTCTAATTAAAATTGAGATGAGAATTTAGGTACAAGTCTTTGTACATATTTGTAAAATATAAAGTCAATTTCTTGGTCATTTTTTCAATTTTGACCTCACAATTTGCCGCGCAAGCCTAATCCCAATGTGTTCAAATAGCTTCATGTTTGATATCATTTATTTTAGTTTTGGCTAAAGTTTCATAAATTTTAAAATTTGTTTTATATTACATAAATCTTATAGAATGACATATAAAAAATTATACTTATACATTGAGTAGTTAAAAAAATCACATGAAAGATCAAACTATACTTTGTTGTACCTTCTTTGCACATTTTTAAGACTCCTATGTCCCCTTAACCCTTTCAGTGCCAGTGATGCCATTCGGTATCATGAAGTTTCTGATCATATTTTTAAAAAAAAAATAATAGGGCTGGCATCTTTGGGATTAATTAAAAATATTTTCGAATAGGAAAAACGTTTGAAGAATCGAATGATAAAAATTCTAAAATGATGATGCCGAATTGTCATTGGGACTGAAAGGGTTAAAAGCTGAGTACCATAGCACGCGAATAACTCACTCAACGCTGTGGTCGAATATAAACTCCCGGATGTCAAAGTTCGCGCCATTGGTCTTCAAGTCTTCGTACTTTTTTTCTATTCGTGTCAAGTGTTCCTGCATTCTCACAGCGTCGGGTTCCATAGTTTTGTTGACCAGCTTGTGCAGGGCAATGTTGATCAGGCTGCTTACCTGGGTCGGTGGAAGGACTGTGAAAGGGAAGCCGAGGGCTAGGAAAGAGTACTCGACCAAGTGGAGGTAGCTGGGGTTGAAATCTGTAAGAAACTCATAAAGTTAAGAGAGATTGTCAGTGACATAGAGTAATGCATTAGTTTTGGAGCTGGGGTGGAAATCTGTAAGAAACTCATAAAGTTAAGAGAGATTGTCAGTGACATAGAGTAATGCATTAGTTCTGGAGCTGGAGTTGAAATCTGTAAGAAACTCATAAAGTTAAGAGAGATTGTCAGTGACATAGAGCTAATGCATTAGTTCTGGAGCTGGAGTAGAAATCTGTAAGAAACTCATAAAGTTAAGAGAGATTGTCAGTGACATAGAGCTAATGCATTAGTTCTGGAGCTGGAGTAGAAATCTGTAAGAAACTCATAAAGTTAAGAGAGATTGTCAGTGACATAGAGCTAATGCATTAGTTCTGGAGCTGGAGTTGAAATCTGTAAGAAACTCATAAAGTTAAGAGAGATTGTCAGTGACATAGAGTAATGCATTAGTTCTGGAGCTGGAGTTGAAATCTGTAAGAAACTCATAGAGTTAAGAGAGATTGTCAGTGACATAGAGCTAATGCATTAGTTCTGGAGCTGGAGTAGAAATCTGTAAGAAACTCATAAAGTTAAGAGAGATTGTCAGTGACATAGAGTAATGCATTAGTTTTGGAGCTGGGGTGGAAATCTGTAAGAAACTCATAAAGTTAAGAGAGATTGTCAGTGACATAGAGCTAATGCATTAGTTTTGGAGCTGGAGTTGAAATCTGTAAGAAACTCATAAAGTTAAGAGAGAATGTCAGGGACAAGAGCTAATGCATTAGTTTTGGAGCTGGAGTTGAAATCTGTAAGAAACTCATAAAGTTAAGAGAGATTGTCAGTGACATAGAGCTAATGCATTAGTTTTGGAGCTGGAGTTGAAATCTGTAAGAAACTCATAGAGTTAAGAGAGATTGTCAGTGACATAGAGCTAATGCACTAGTTTTGGAGCTGGAGTTGAAATCGGTAAGAAACTCATAGAGTTAAGAGAGATTGTCAGTGACATAGAGCTAATGCATTAGTTTTGGAGCTGGAGTTGAAATCTGTAAGAAACTCATAGAGTTAAGAGAGATTGTCAGTGACATAGAGCTAATGCACTAGTTTTGGAGCTGGAGTTGAAATCTGTAAGAAACTCATAGAGTTAAGAGAGATTGTCAGTGACATAGAGCTAATGCATTAGTTTTGGAGCTGGAGTTGAAATCTGTAAGAAACTCATAGAGTTAAGAGAGATTGTCAGTGACATAGAGCTAATGCACTAGTTTTGGAGCTGGAGTTTAAATCTGTAAGAAACTCATAAAGTTAAGAGAGATTGTCAGTGACATAGAGCTAATGCATTAGTTTTGGAGCTGGAGTTGAAATCTGTAAGAAACTCATAGAGTTAAGAGAGATTGTCAGTGACATAGAGCTAATGCACTAGTTTTGGAGCTGGAGTTTAAATCTGTAAGAAACTCATAAAGTTAAGAGAGATTGTCAGTGACATAGAGCTAATGCATTAGTTTTGGAGCTGGAGTTGAAATCTGTAAGAAACTCATAAAATTAAGAGAGATTGTCAGTGACAAGAGCTAATGCATTAGTTTTACAGCTGGAGTTGAAATCTATAAGAAACTCATAAAGTTAAGAGAGATTGTCAGTGACATAGAGCCAATGCATTAGTTTTGGAGCTGGAGTTGAAATCTGTAAAGAAACTCATAAAGTTAAGCGCGATTGTCGGTGACATAGAGCCAACGCATTAGTTTTGGAGCTGGAGTTGAAATCTGTAAGAAACTCAAAGTTGAGAGAGATTGTCAGTGACAAGAGCTAATGCATTAGTTTTACAGCTGGAGTTGAAATCTATAAGAAACTCATAAAGTTAAGAGAGATTGTCAGTGACATAGAGCCAATGCATTAGTTTTGGAGCTGGAGTTTAAATCTGTAAGAAACTAATTAAGTTAAGAGTTCGAGATTGTCAGTAACATAGAGATAATGCATTAGTTTTGGAGCTGGAGTTGAAATCTGTAAAGAAACTCATAAAGTTAAGCGCGATTGTCGGTGACATAGAGCCAACGCTGGAAGGAGTTGGCTTTTGGAGCTGGAGTTGAAATCTGTAAGAAACTCATAAAGTTGAGAGAGATTGTCAGTGACAAGAGCTAATGCATTAGTTTTACAGCTGGAGTTGAAATCTATAAGAAACTCATAAAGTTAAGAGAGATTGTCAGTGACATAGAGCCAATGCATTAGTTTTGGAGCTGGAGTTGAAATCTGTAAGAATCTCATAAAGTTGAGAGAGATTGTCAGTGACATATAACTAATGCATTAGTTTTGGAATTACACCTTCCGCAGAAGCATTGCTTTGCCACCAGGTAAGGTTAGGTTAGGTTTTGAATTATCGTGGCAATAGAGCTACACGATTGCTATTGGTAAACGGGTGTCGTATTTTAGAACTACGGTCAACGGTCGTTAAGGCAACCGCTAAGGGCGTCGTTATGAGGTCGTTTCTTAGGTCGGCAGTTATTTTGGCGATGCCCGGACCCGAACCTGGGACCTTTCGCAAGATAGGCGAGTGCCTAACCGATTGGGCTCCCCAGCCTCCTCCACCAAATAAGGGAACATAACATCGAAATAAAACAAATTTGAAACTAAAATGTTATCTAGTTATTTCATTATATATTTATGAAGTTTTTAAAATGGCAAAATTATACAGCAGATGGGGCCACAATTTAAAAAATGTATCAATTAATAATTAAATAACAGGATGTTATTTTCTTTTGAATTTTGTTTTAAATTGATATTATGATGATTCCCATATATGGCGAAAATGGGATAACGTGGCAAAGCAATTCTTTTGCATAAGTTGTGATTTCAAAACTAATGCATTAGCTGTATTGGAACTGATAGTCCCGCCGCTTGCATATACGAAAATCCCACATAGGGTGGAATAATCGGACCAATGAGAATCCCACTTTGAAGTGACGTCACATTGCTTGGCGAGATCTGAAACTGAAAATACTCTACAAAATAGCGATACAGGCGCGTTTCTTTTCTGTACTGTATTGTATTGTTTGATGGAGTTGTGTGTTCTGTTTGTTTAATGTGTGAATTATTAATTTAATTTCTGTGATTACATGACCTTTACAGAATTAAAAAAGAATGTTTTCTTTACCTCCCAATTTTGACTATGTTCATTTGCCTGATGAAGGTGAATGGAAACGTTTTAGAGTGAAAGATATACGAGACCAAGAATCAGTAAAAGTAAGTAGTTTTTATATATTTGGAAAATATAACAAAATGTTCAATCAATCTCTTATATGACAATTTCTTAATCAAATTACCAAAAGAGTTTCATGAGGTTTGCAACTTGTTATTTAAATCGAAAAACAAATTAAACATAAAACTGCATTAAAAAAAAAACATCCAAATTTAATGTAAAAAATCGTATCATTTTATGAAAGTTTGAACTTATTTTTTTCATAAAGGTTCAATAGACTATAAGAGATACAAATAAAGCTTCTGAATCTTTACTATGATTAAATTACCATGCCAAAAACATGAATGTGTAGGGTGTCTGACGTACCTCATTCCGCGGTACAGTGTACTTTTTGTCCTGCCTGTTTCCAAGAGTTCTAATATCTGTTAAATGTCCTGTTTTTTTTTATTATTTCTACTGTAAAATGTCTTGCACTTTTGAGTGATAAACAAAATTTCTCTATTAGAACATATAAGTAGGACAATTTCTTTGTCGACAAAGAATTTGTAATATCAGTATTCTCTCATAAGGGGCAGACAAAAGGTCATTGTAACCAAAAAAAATATTAAATTATATGCAGAGATTGGAAAGTTACTTTTAAAAAGTAACTATGTTACAGTTACTTAATACATAAAGTAACGATTCACAGTTACTTTTTGAATTTTCAAGTTATAAGAAAAATTGAAATTTAGCCACCTTACCATTTTTCATAGAAAACCATGATTAGCGAAACATAAGCACAAACGAAATGTTGATATTATAATTCAAAATAAGCATCAGACAGCCTTCAGGAAGTAACGGAAAACTAACCCAAATATTCCGTTACTTCCCTACCGTTTAAAATAGCTAAGTAACAGTTATGGTTACTTTTTGAAAATGTAACGGCGTTACCGGACGTTACCTTAAAAAGGTAATTGTTACAAGTAATGGTGTCACAAGTAATGGTGTTACAAGTAATACGTTACTCCAACCCTTGATTATATGTCTAATTTTTTTCTTTTTCTGATCTGTATAAGCAATTTGTTTCATATTACAAGAATTATTTTGATTATCATCATAAAAAGACAATCATACTCTAGAATAAACGTAACAATTTTTTTTACTTCTTTATCACTGCACTGCATTGATGTTAAAAATATCTGGTCACCCTATATATGTGTATTAAATTAACAAGAATTGTACTCCATTGAAAAGAAAGTTGCTCAGTTGCCTACATTCTGTTTATAAACTAAATAGGAATTTTATTAAAAGATTTTTTTGTCTTATTGTTGTTTATAGGCTTGGGTAAACAAGTATGAAGAAGAGACAAAAACAACCTGGAGAGTTATGAGAACCTTTCCGTCATCAGGAAAGTATAATGTCTATAAGATCCACTATCGCTGTTGCCATAAGACAGACAGAAGAGTTAAAGATGTACGATCGTCTAAGCACACAGGATGCGAGGCAAAGCTTGAAATAACTGTTAACAGGTATTTTTTATAATTCCTTTTACTTCTTGTAGGACTATCTATGAGAATGCCATAAGTTTTCCTAATATTTATGAACCCCTCTCCCCATTTATCACAGAATGTCACACTTCAACATACCAGGTCCCTGCCTCCTGGGTTGGTATGATTTTACCCAACCCGAAAAAACCCACTTGAAAAAACCCAAGTGGGCAATTGAACTTAAATCCCCTTTATTGAATTTTTTTAAAAAAGTTAAAATTTTTTATGCAAACAAAATATATTTCATATCATTTTTAAGAAAAACTTTAGTATTATTCTTAATATGTTTTGTTTCTTAAATTTTTAAAATATGTTTAAAAATTTAATTGTATACTAATTATGTAACAAATAAATACAATTAATACTTTTTTTTTATTCAAATTGAAATTTCTACAGTTAGGATATTCTGGCGGTTACATAATTTTACACATATGCAATCAATATTTGGTTCTTTTCTAGATAATGAAGAATGTCGCAATTTAAATTTATAAATGATTATCTCTTTATGCAATTAGCAGTTTTCTTTAAAATTATTCTCTTTTAAATTGCAACATTCCTGATTATAATCAATGCAAACCAGTTTCTTTATTCTTTAACAACATCTACCAATCTTTTTTAATTCGTTTCGATTCAAGCGACCTGACTAATTTTTCTGCTTGTTTTGTTAGTTCTTACATTTTTACAAATAATTAAAACTTCACTAAATAAACCACAAAACCCAGACAAAAATATCCAAAATACATGAAAAAACCCCAAAAACCCAAGTGGGTTGGGTTTTTTATGAAAAAACCCGGGTTTTTGACAACCCTGCCTGCCTCAGTCAGCGTTACACTTTTTCATCAACAATATTTAAGATTAAGCGTCGGTTATCCAACTGCACTATTCAGTCATTCCTAAAAAAATTCTTATTATTGTTTCCGTTATTTTCATATCTGCTAGACAAATAATTTTGTTTCAAACAAAACATAATTTTTACGAGAAATAAGTAAAATTCTATCCACAGATTGTAATAAAGGAATTTTAATAAGAAATATGTTTAATTTATAAAAAGTTTTAATTAATAAAACAAAATACTAAAATAGTGTCGCCATCTGTTGGCAGCGATCTATAACAGAGACTGTTGATATTGTCCAATTTCATTATTCTCAAGTTAACTAAAATCTGCATATGTATTACTTTAGTTTATTATGATTTTCTTCATTCACTTTTACTATTTCCTAAATAATTTAGCATGTAATGTAGTTGTTAAAAATTGTGTTGGTATTCATAAACATGTTTACTATAACAAAAAATTATTGTGATCATAAAACTATTGAACTTTTATAAATTTGTGAATCATAAAATTATTGAACAATTATAAATTGGTGAATTCTATTATAAACACCTTCCTAATTGAATAAAAACATTAACTTTTCATTTTTGAAATTAGTTTTTGTTTGTGTAACTTAATTTGTCCTACTTAAATTATTAAGTACTATAGACTTCATTTGTATTTATATTTTGTCTATTTAAATAAACTCAAGCAGAAAGCTTAGTTTCACTGACAAATTTTCTTGTCAATTTCCATTAATGACTTAAACAAAATATACATGTTTCGCATATCTGGTATTCATTACTCTTATTTTTCTTTCCTAGATTGAAAGATGATGGGAAAAATCAAGATGCAGAAATTATCAAGTCTCACCCATGCATTGTAAAATTAAAAGCTCATCATAATCACACGATAAATACTGCTGAGGCATTAAAATATAGAGATGTAGACCCAACTGTCAAGGAAAAGCTCTTAAACTTATTCTATGTCGGACATAATCCTGCTAGTGCTTTAAAATCGTATAAAAGTGAATTGATGTTAGAAAAGGGGAAAGATTATTATCAATCAGCAGCAGATGGTAAGTGGATGCCGACTCCTGATTTTGTTAGGAAGCTATTTGAAAAAGAGTTCACAAAAACTTATGGCAGCTTTTGCAGCGAAAAAAGAAATGAAAGCTTGATAAGCTTACTTTCAAAGTATGTCGAAGAAAATGAAGGGGCAATTGCCACATATAGCCCCACAAAAGATGGACAACATTATTATGTTGTTCTTTGTACCCCTATGATGCTTCGTATTCATGAGAAAATCTCTCAAAGCAGTGAAGTGGTTTTGGTGGATGCTGCTGGTGGTATGGACAAGGAGATGCATCGGGTATACTTCCTTGTAACCCCTTGTGTGGTTGGTGGATTACCCCTGGGTATCCTTATAACTGATACCGAACAATCGGAAGTGTTTTTTGAAGCGTTGGACTGTTTTAAGAAACTTTTACCTTCATCTAGTTTTCACTACAAACAGGAACCCAGCGTAATCATTACGGACAATGATCTAAAAGAAATTTCTGGTTTAGAGAGAGTTTTTCCAAATGCTTTAAAATTACTTTGCCAATTCCACAATTTAAAAGCATTCTGGAAATGGCTGTGTGATTCAAATCACAATGTGTCGAAAGATCACAGGCAAGAGATCTATTTCCTGTTCAGGCAGGTACAATATTCTGCTAAAGAAGACGATGCTAAGAAATATCTGTCCAATTTAGTTGATTTTGCAGTTAAGGAAAAATACCTTAAGTTGATATTGCATGTCAGTGAGTTAATGAAGATAAAAAAAAAGTGGATGTCACTGTTCCGAAAAAACCTACCTCTTCGTGGAAGCAACACAACTAATTATGTTGAAGTTGTGTTTAAGATTTTAAAAGACTGTGTTTTAGAGCGAATCATGGCCTTTAACCTTACTCAATTAGTAGACTATATACTAAACAGATTTACTTCTTACATGTACCAAAGGCTAATAGATGTTTGTAATGGGCGCCACACATCTTCCATTTACAGGCATGAAACTATGTTGAAAAACATAAAGAAAGCTACCATTGCAAAACTTCATGTTAAGGATTCTAAAGATGCTATATTTACTGTACATGAGGAAGGCAGGAACTCGATTCATCGTGTGGATATTGAACGTGGATTCTGTGACTGTAGTTCGGGGCAAACAGGGAAAGTTTGTAAGCATTCGTTAACTGTGATTGAGTTTTTGGAAAATGAAATGCAAACTGCATTCAACCTCTTAACACCTCAGTTAAAAATAGACATATTTTACATTGCTGAACCTGGCAATATGCTTAGGGAAGACTGGCTTTTGCCATTGAGAGCAGATCCCTCAAATGTGTCGCATGTAAAAGTAGATGATGGAGTGTCTGTTAATGCTTCATCAAGTCTTCAAGTCACTGAAGATTTTCCTGTACAAATCTTACCTCTAGAAATGACGAATATCATCTCTGAAAAAATCAAAACTGTCAGCAATGACAAAGCAAACGACGAAGGTAAGCCTGGAGAATTTGATAAAAATTCCACTATGGTAGAATTTGAAAAAATGATCGACAGTCTTAAAGATAGAGTTTGTAAGGACCCATCCGTATTTTTAGATGCTGCTAAAAAGATGGTGCAAAATTATAAAAGTTTTGCTCATACTGATACTGGGTTGCTCACTGCAATGCACACCTTCGGAAAGTATAGCGGAATTACAGCAAGAAGCAAAACAAGAAGTCATAAAACTGTGATTGGTGTACAACCGACATCTATTAGCCGAAGGAAAAGTGGTTTGACTGGCAAAAAGAGAGTCTGCCCAGGAAAAAAGCGTGGGCATGTTTCCCAGAATGTAGTGACGAACAGTGGGCACGATTATACTAAAATTGGGACATTGCCGTTAAGAAAAAGGAAGGCTCCACATGACTTACAGTCTTGTGTGTATGACAACAAATCACTTGGAGGTAGCAAAAAAGCAAAAAATTAGCTGTTCATTTTGTTTTATCTATATTCTTATGCTTGTAATAATTTTTAATTTGCTTTGAAGCTAAAGGGGCAATGATGTGTTTTTATAGAAGAACAGTATAAGGTTAAATATTAATTTTTCAAAATCACTTGCAAAACATGCTTTAAAATGTATAATTGTTAAAATGTGTTTATGTAAGGAATGTGTTAGGATTTTTTTCAGGAGTAAGGAGGTTAAATAGATGTCTCCCAATTTGTCCAAATTCTGGAAAAAGAATAATGTACAAAGCATTTCTAGTTTTAAACCCTGGACCCCAACATCCATTAAAATGTACATACCCTCTTTGCAATAATATATGGTAATATATATATTTTAATTCCTCACAAAATATATGTTTCAACCTCTATTTGTAAAAATATATAAAGTATATACAAATTACATTTTCCTGGGTTAGCAAGAGTTTAGAGTTCAAATGTTACTACACAATGATTGTCAAATCACCACATATGTTAATTTTGTATCAATATATTTTACTTCATATTCTTTAACCAATGTATCTTTTTGAGCTGTGTGTCATCTTCTAAGAATTCTTTATATTTCTACCAGTTCATTGTGGGTGTATTTTAAAAATTTAATATTTTTACCCTTCGAAGTACAAATAAATATTTTTAGCTGTAGTAGCAAGTTCATAGCTACAGTTGACACTTCGCTACTCATGAATTATATATTGTATGTTTATAACTCTTAATCGCAATTTTATACTTAAAATTAAGTTGTAGACAAATATGTGTCAAAGGTTTTGTTTGTTTGTTTTTTTGAATTTTTGCACTAATTAAGGAATAAATATTTCTGTATTTCATATGAACTTTTTTAAAAAAATAATGTAATGTTTTTTGTACATTTAAAGAAATGTTTAATACATTTATGTAATTCAAACTTTATATACTATATATAAATAAATAAATATGCATCTTTAATTATCTGTATTTGTATTACTGTTGAATAATTAAATTAGAAAAAGGAATTTAGGTATAATTTTCATGGAATTTTAAAGCAGTCCCCTTTTTAGTTAAAAATCTATATATAAAATCTTTTTATTTTAAATAATTTAAAAAACTTGAATGGCTATCTTTATATATATATATTGAAAAAAAAACCTCCCTATTTCAGGGCACTTCCTTTTTCTGAAAAAAAAAATGCAACTTAATAGTTACATTTAGTGAATTAATAATTTTTTTACCAATTTAAATTACCAATAAGTAAAAAAAACTGAAAGCAAAACGACAAGTAGGCCGAGTACTTTTCTGAAACAAACTGAGTCGAAAAAGCTAAGCGAAATTTTTCTCTCATTCCCGACTGTGGTTCGAAAATACGACTCCCGTCGCCAATAGCACTCGTGTAGCTCTAGTGCGACGATAATTCAAACCTAACCTAACCATCTCCCATTCCCACTATTGTCCTTCAAAGTTACCACCAGCCACAATCCCACATGCGGTAGAATTCTGTATGGAAACCTCTATTTAAATATCGCCAAACGGAACGGTTTCAAAACTCGCCAAGTAATGTGACGTCACTTCAAAGTGGGATTCTCATTGGTGCGTTTTTTTACCCTATGTGGGATTTTCGTATATGCGTCCCGCTTAACCATCTAGTGCATACTGTTGCCATATGGCAACAAGTAACATAATTTACTCTATTCTGTTAAAGTAGAGCTCCCTCTCGACAAATTTGCTTTTTTTTATCTACTACATTCCACTTTGAAGTTTTAGTTAGACTAATAACCCTCATAGACTACAGCAGTAAAAGTATATTCAAAATTAAAGAGTGAAAGTATTAACTTTTGTGAAATTACGTCTTTGGCAGTATTCAAAGTATAATAATATTAACTTAATACAAATAAATTGTTTTGAAAAAATAATTATAGTTCAAGAGGGTTATTTTAAAATACATTTAGTAGTTTTCTAATCACTCTTATCGAAATCGGAATTTTGTAGCTGGTTTTTGCCATAAGGCAAAACATTTTAAAATTGAAATTATTTAAATTCCAATGCAGTTAATTTTTTTTTCAGTATTTTTCCCATAATGTATGAGTATTAAAAATAAAAATATAATTTTTCGGGATGAAAAAAAAATGCATTACAGGGTAAAAGATGAATGAGCCTGATTAACCTCGGGTCTGAGAACCAAAGTGTCTCAGTGTTAATATACAATGGAGAAAAAGTATTTTCTAAGCCACATTTCCCCGACTGTATAAAATATTTTCTTACAAACGGGTTTTTCATGCGATAAATGTAGCTGACTTACAAGTCCCAACAATCCCACTTTTTGAAATAGGTTCGATTTTTTTTTTTTAAATTTCAACAAATAACTTTAAACATTTTATTTTTTAATGATATATGTTATCTACATCTACATTTAAAAAAAAAACGCAAATAAAGTCATTTTTCATTATTAAATGTGTAAAAGTAGATGAAAAATTACGTCCATTTTTATTTTAAATAAAAAAAAAATAGTCCGCTTTGCGTTTTTTTTTCTTTCGTAAAGTTATAATACGAACAATCAAAGAATCTCCCACTGGCATACTGTTGGAATTTATATATTTTTATTTAATATAATAATTAATATCACTTCGCGGAAATTTTAAATAATATTTTTGTCTAAATTTAATAAAAAAAATCGTGTTAAATATTAATATCAACACTGCAAGTTGGCTTCATTGCAGTAAAAGTGTTACAATTACAAAACAACTTTTACAGAGAGCATGCGGCTTATACTGTCATGTCACCTGGTGAAACAGAGTCCAATTAAAAATTTTTTTAAGTAAATATATTTTTTTAATGAAATTGATTTTTATAATTTTCTTTCTGTTAAATATTCTCCTTCAATATCAGCTCTATTTTGAGTACCATCAGATTTGCGTCGGGGATATAAGATGGATAACATACGATCACGTGTGCTGCTTGTGATCATACAGCCACCTCTTTAAAACGACATTATGTCCCACTGTCGAAACCATACCGGAATTATATCAAAAATATTTTGAAGAATGAAATAATGGTTGTTTTACTTAAATGAAAATAAGAAAAACATGGTTAAATAAAATTCACTCTGAAAAAAATTTAGCAAATAAATTGACACTAAAGTCTTCATGCATGCATTTTTTAGGTGTTTAAAAATTGATTTAAACTATTTTTAACAGATAAAGTGTTGAAAAAGGAATTTTTATAATTTGTTCAAAATTTATGATTCTAATTTTTTTCTTTATATTAATATTTCTCCCTCTGTTTCTTAATCATTTCATTCTGGATGCATAATAAATATATTTCACAAATTTTAGATTTTTAGAATAAAAAATAAAAAGTTGACACTGAAAGGTAACTAAAGTGCTCTCCTAATTGTTTTGAGAGTGTATGAGCTCCATGGGACTGATAATCCTTCTTTAATTTCTTCCTCACCTGTTTTGTAGGTGGGCTCCCTGCATACGGTGATCTTCGGGTAGACGGGGAAATACTCGGGATCCTCCGCGAGGCCCAGTGCGATGTCCTTGTTGATGTTGTTGATGTAGGTCGACTCCCGGGTGAGCTTCTCCTTCAGGAGGTACACCACGTTCACCACCATCAGCATCAGGGACAGAACGAACAGAATCCTGATATTTAAAAAAGTGCAATCTAGTCTTAAAATAATTATTTAAAAATATGCAGATCATTACATCATACAGAAGTTTCCAAACTGTAAAGAATTTATCTTCAAGCCATAGAAGCTCTCCGTGACGTCACAATTTCCGTCAGGGCCGGATTTAAAGATTTTCCGACTGTAGGCCGGATTTAAAGGTTTTCCAATTTGCCGCTCGATATACCACCTGATATAGTTTCCTTCATTTTTTTTTCTTTCTACATATTAGAATTATCTATACTTGTGTATATATCTATACCTACCTGTAAAACAACTTGGTGAACCAAGGCGCTTTATTTCTATTGTAGCAGACGTGTGCTATCCCGTGTAGGCTGGACTTTTTCCCGAACTCCTCCACGAGTCTCCTCCGTTTCTTTTCGTTTCCGAAGTTGCAGGAACCTGCACCCAATTCCGTCTCTCTGTCGATGTCTGTCGGGTGTCCGGCAGACCTCCAGTGACGGATTTCCCACTCTAGCTGCCTCTCTTTCATTGCGCCGCCTGCGCAAAGGTAGGAAAGTGACATAAGGAGTTTTCTTAGAAATACGGTTTAAAAAAACACCAGTGTTTAGTTCCCAAGCACACTTGGTCCTCATTTTATGATAGCCAGGGGACACTAGATGTTTTGTTGGACATAACGGTGGTGTGAAGAGGACACAGGAAATCATCCTCTAGTTATAAACTAAACTCAGTGGCACGATTTCACATGGAGGGAATAGCCTGCTGTGCCTGTTTCAACTCCCTTCCCTGCTAAAAATGGTCAGTAGAGATCAATAGAAAAATGTGTACGTGGAAATGGCCAACTGATTACCAATACAAATCTCTATTGATATTTTTATAAATATCTACTGATCGCTATTGATATCCATACAAAACTCTACTGATCTCGGTACAGGCCTATTGATGTCAATTGAGATCAGTAGCTTACTGATAATTGTTTTACTAGTGTTGGTAGAGCTCTATTGATATCAATAAGAAATATTATCAGCAGGTTACTGGTATCAATAGCTTCTACTGATAACAATAGGGACATCCATACCATAGAAATAAGTACCTATCAATAAAGCCGTAATAATGTCAATAGATTTTTGTATTGATCTCTATGGATCATTTTTAGTAGGGTTGATCTAAAAATCTGTGTTTCGAAACATATGTTCTGATCAGCGGGGTCAATATCACGTTAACAATCCAGTGTTTACTCCCCAAGCATGCTTGGTCGTCAATTTATCGACCGCTTCAGGATACACATTATTATAAATAAAAAAAAAAAACATTTGTAAAAATAATCAATACAGCCATAGTAATTCGATTCCGAATATGATTCCTTCCATTTAGCCTCTGGGCCTCGTTTGCTAGATACATAACATAAATGAAGAGTACACGGGAAGAATCACTTGATTTCTTAGAAAGCTTTCCTTAATAGCCTCTTTGGGGATGATAGCGAAAAATCGCCTAAACTGCCTAAAAAGCCCTTGTAAAGACACAGAGGTTACTCGCTTTGTTTTTATCTTCAGCGGCAACCCTGATTCACGCCAGAGATCAGTAGAAACAAGTAACACTGACAAAAACGTTTGTAAAGCAAATGAAGAACCAAAGGAAAAACTGGTTTCCTGTCGCCAATGTCCACCAAGCAGACACCATAAGGTGAGACTCCTAAAAAATCAAAGGGTTCTTCCCGTGTAATCTTCTAATAAAAAAGCTTAAATATATTTTAGCACGAAAATTTTTAACTTTGAACTTTTACTAGCGTTTTAAATATAAAACAGTAAACACCAAATACCTTTCTTATGCATCATTTACCATTATAATAGACACTTTTCTCGAAAACTAAAGTTTTCATTGCTTATATCAAGAAAATAATGAGACTGGCTTAATACCAGCTAACGATATAGTTGCTCTCAGAAGGTGAATTTTACCTTTGGAAAAAACAGCCCTTTTGAAGAAGCTGCTTGGAAAATATTCAAAATACACAACCTTAAAATCCATTTACATTTTAATAACGACAACGAATGAATAACAAGATCATTAGCTACAAATTTTTCACCGAAAACCAATTTACTCTTTAAAACCGATGTTTGGTGTATTGAACCATTGCAAACAGCTCTTCCTCTACTAAATGATTTGAAGGAAACTCCTGTTTTCGTTACCGGGGTTTTTCGCCAAGTTTTGGATTTAACCCCTCCAAACGCTTTACAATAAAATTCGCCAATTGGTTGATTCCACGAAAATGCGCCATGGACATCATTTGTTAAATCTCAACTTTTTTTATTTTAAAAAAAATCTGCTTCGCAAAAATTCTTGACACTTTATTTTCTCTTTTTATACCTCAAAATAAACAGTTCGTAAAAAATTCGAAAATTAAATTTAAAATTTGAGTGAAATATAGAACATCAAACTTTGTCCTGTCCGTCACGCTAATAAATATTTTACTATTTATAAATTTCTAAATTTTTTTCTTTCTGGTTGGCACATCAGAATCTTATATTGATTCCAAAACAATTCTAGACTTGAAATGCATACCAGTTAAGAGCAAATCTTAATAATATAAGGTCACTCAAAATCTGTGTCTCAATTTTGTCATGTCCGTCACGGCATGTTTACCCAATTAATTTTAAGCATTTTCTCTTGAATGACAATTTCAGTGTTTTTTTATAATCAATACCTTTTTTTGCATCAGCAATGGCAATTTTTTAACAGTCAATTAACATTTAGTACTTTTTAAGAGCCAAGAAAGTTGTCGTATGTCATGTCTGTCACGAATGGAATTAGCCAATTCTATCTTTATCCATGACAACAATTAAACCCTTTAATATTGTTGCAACATAGTAAAAAGTACGTTAGAATAGCTTAGTTTAGTTCCTGTTAAATTAATCCTGCTAACTACTTTCTAGTAATTAATAGTTGATTTAATAATTAATAAACATAATAAAAAAATTACTGATTAATAGTTCATTTACTACTCCTCACTTGTACGGTTTATTTAATGTGAACTACTTTCTTGTTAATTTACAGCGAAAATTCTTATAGAAGGGATATACAGACGGACGGACAAAAGTATTAAATATAGTTGCCTGAAGTCATACCTTTCTACAAAAATAAATTTTTAAAATCGGATGAAAAGAACGAAAATTGAAGTACGCTATTAAAAGTCAGAATGACGTCCGAAAAAGATTACGGACAGACGGTCAAAAAGTACAAATGATGTATCTTATTTGATGTAATACTTTTTGTAAAAAAAAAAAGCGATTCTTTAAACAAGACAGAGATATATAACAGAATTGGGAAAAGAGATACAGACATGCAGACGGAAATCTCCACGATGTCAGCACCTATCTTTCATTGATTTAATAATTGTTTTAATTTCAATTCATGTAAATACTTACTTTACATTAATTTTAATTAAAATTATATTGAACTTACATAAATTTAAAAAAAAATGAAGAGTGGTTTAAGAAATAACATATTTAAACAAAAATTTAATACTAAATGCTACGTTGAAATAACATTTACTACAGAGATGGTCAAACGTGGCGACATCATCATAAAATTGGCGAAAATCCACCCAGTAACTAGACACCACCCAGTTGGCGATGCGCAATAATTGCATAAATTTTATTTTCTCTTCACTCAATTAAATTTGTTTTCTTTTGTAAATGCTTTTAAGAGGATATGGCTTCCGCTACGTGGTCAATTAGCAACCATGCTCTTTGATAATATTTTGATAGACACGCTCAAATTGAAAATCAATAATTGCCAATTTTCCATCTCATTTGCATTTGCACGCCGACGTATAATGGGACGAAAGCTTTCGAAGAACAATTATTGCATGTTTACGTTTCTTTTGAAAAATGCACTTTTACTTTCAAGGATTTAAAACAATACACTTTACTAATTAAATACGTTTCATCTTTTTCACTTCTTAAAATTCAAAATAACCGACCTTATTTTAGAGTGTGAGATTGTGTAGTTAAAAAAATATCACATCCTATTTCTTTGAGTAAAGGGATTTATTACAAAAATGAATATTAATAAAAAAAAATTATGTAAGCTTATCTTGTTACATTTAAATTTTCAGTTAAGAATTTTTTTTAAAAAAATTTGGCAAAACAACTCTTTATTTAGTTCTACATTAGACTTTAAATCGGCAGAATTAAACTAACTAGTTTCCATTGAAAATTCATAATTATTACTTATTGTTCGATTAATTAATGTGTATTTCTAAGAATGATATTTAAATACCATTTAAAAAACAAAAGAAAAAGATATTGCAAAAGGAATAATTAGCAATAAAAAGTTCTTATTCATAAATTAGAGCTTAAATATAAATTACTTCTGCTTTTTAAAATTAAAAAAAATCGAACGCTTCCTGCCACTTTCTAAGCAAGCAATGCGGACAATAGCGGAACAGTTTGCTTTTAGTTATGGTAAAGAAAACAAGTGGGAAAATAACTAGTTGGTTTCGTCTTGTGCTTTGTAACGAGCATTCTTTAATAAAGGCTGTCAATTTGAATCTTTACATTCGCTAAACGTCAATAATCCAACTATTTTATTAAGAACTCACCGAGCCCAGCATTATATTATCTATTAATAGTTTTATTATGTAACTACTATAACCTGAAAAATACACTGTAAAAAACTTGTTGTTTTTACAGTTAAAAACTGTCAGCTTTGACGCCAGTTAATAACTGTTTTTTATAGTTTAAAACAATAATTTTTACAGGAAAACTATAATTTTCTTTTACAGGAAAACTATAATCTTAACAGCAGTTTTCCCCAGCTAAAATTACAGTTTTTCCCTGTTAAATATACAGTTTTCATGTAAAAAAATACAGTTTTAAACTGTAAAAAAAAAACAGTTATTGACTGGCGTCAAAGTTGACAGTTTTTAACTGTAAAAACAACAGGTTTTTTTTTTAAACAGTGTATTAAATTAGTGTGGTTGGGGTTGGTTATGGTATAAAGACCACTTTTGCATAATGAGCTAGTCACACTTGGTTTATCAACGTTTAATATAGTCAGTATATATATGAAGGAAAGACTCTTTGATTGTATGTTGATATGAAATGTTTGGCTTCGATTTAAAAGCGAATATTGCATATTTATTCTCTGAAATATCAATTTATTTAGCAAACGATAAGAAATAACTGTTGAATTTCAGAAAGTAAATATAAACACTTTCCACACAAATATATGCTAAAAAGTATGTTTCCATTTTTTTTTTCTTTACGAATTATGTTTAATAGCTACTTAGGAACACGCCTTAAACTCTAAAAATAAACATTTTTGTGTTATAAATGCAACAATAAAAAAAGCCGCATCACCTATTTGTAGTTACCAGATTATTTTAACATTGTTTTTAATGCAAAATGCCTTGAAAATTAACTGCTAAAATAACTTTGTGAAAAAATTTGTAAAATATTTTTTTTAAAAAAACTAATGTCGTATTGACCCTCGTTCAACTTCAGTTTTTTATAGAAATAAATGACTCATACCTGTAATCGAAGGCTGACAACTGATATTTGGATCTTCTTCTATCGGACCGTGTCCACTTCGGAACTAGTTAACGTTTTAATTATTTGTGGGGAGGTTTTTAAAAAAATGTCCCCAAATGGGAACGCCAGGTCGCAAGAAGATAAGAGCAGCTCATCCCACACTCTCAGAAATAACACTTTCATTTTTGACCATCCATGAATCCTCAAGCCTCATTTCGTTAATTTTGAGGATTGTTTCGCCAAACTATCACGGAGGGCTGGGGAGCCCAGTCGGTTAAGCACTCGCTTAGCATGCGGAAAGGTCCCAGATTCGGGTCCGGGCATCGCCAAAATAGCTGCCGACCTATAAACGGCCGGTGCAGCCAAAAAATGTCCGACGAATAATACCCCGTGTAAGGGAGTGCATGTTAAATATCCTTCAAAGTCCTAACGCTGCGTACGATGTCGCCCTTAACGGTTGCGTTGGGTGCCTATTCAGGTGTTGGCTCGTCACCTGACTGTGGTTCTAAAATACGACGCCCGTCGCCAATAGCCCTCGTGTAGCTTTAGTGCGACGATAATTCAAACCTAACCTAACCAAACTATCACGTGACTTTTGAGTAAACGCGAATCCTCACTTTTACGATCGTGATTTGACGATTCTGTATCCTGATTTTGAGGAAACTGAATCTCATTGTTGTACTCACCTGCTCAAAAATGACGAAATATTTCTTTAGATTAGACGACATTCAAATCCTCATAAAAATGACGATTCAAATTTCCTCACTTTGAGGAAACGAAAACTCGGAGCATTTGCCAGTAACGGAATCGTCAAAATTAAGGAAAATTTCGTCGTTTTTCAACATTTATTTTTTAGAGTGCAGAATAGATTATAGATCGTTGAACAAAACGAGGCCATTGGCTCTTCTTTGAGGCCATGCAATGTGCGAGGCTCACAGTGCTAAAATTATGCATTTAAGTTGTTGTCAATGGTTATTGCGTGCTCTAATTTTACATTATCAAAAACAATATTTTGTTTACTTAGAATTATGTGAGTTAAAAGTCACGCTTGCGGCATAAGCGTGATGTTATTCTTAAAAAGCGCCCCAAAAAGTAAATATTTCTATCAAATAATTTTATAAAAGCGTACAAAAAACTAATTTTTAGCTTTTGTACTACTTAACACAAAAAGTGGAAGGTGTTAAAATGGATTTATTTGTCCGTATGTCTGTTACTCACTGTCGCAAAGCAAACTAGAAATGCCAAATATAAGTTTGACACGTCTTAATATTAAAAGTTAGTTAAAAATTCGAAAATTGAAAAACTTGCTGTTTAATTAAAATTGATAAAAATATGTTCATTTCATTTATAATTTGAATCTTTAGAAATAAAATTGCCGAATGAAGTAAGAAAAAGCTACACATGGCCGAAGAGCGTCATAATTTAGAACCACTGTCAAGAAACGAGCGACACCTGAGTAGGCACCCAACGCAACTTTTATTAAAAGCAACATCGGGAGCATATTCCCTCCAAAGCGGGGTATTATTCGTCGGACATTTTAGCTGCACTAACCATTTGTAGATCGGCAGTTAGTTCGTCAATATTTTGGCCCGAATCTGGGACATTTCGCGTGCAAAGCAAGCACCTTACCAACTGGGCCCCCCAGCCCCTATAGAGCGGTAAAAGTAAACGCTTTCCAACAAGCCAAAAGCACGAGTTGTCATGATCCACTAGTACGCAATAGCCCAAGTTGGTATTGAATTACTCTAGCACATACACACAAGCAGGTTAGGTTTGACTTATCGTCGCACTAGAGCTACACGAGGGCTATTGGCGACGGGCGTCATATTTTCGAACCACAGTCAAGTGACGAGCCAACACCTGAGTAGGCACCCAATGCAACCGTTAAGGGCGACATCGTACGCAGCGTTAGGACTTTGCAGCATATTAACGTGCACTCCCTTACACGGGGTATAATTCGTAAGACATTTTTGGCTGCACAGGCCGTTTATAGGTCGGCAGTTGTTTTGGCGATGCCCGGACCCGAACCTGGTACATTTCGCATGCTAGGCGAGTGCTTAACCGACTGGGCTCCCCAGCCCCCCACACACAAGCAGGAAGCGGAGATTAAAAATTATAATGTCCGATTCTTGTAAAAAGTAATAACTCGGTCGGGTAAGCGTATAATCCGTAATTTGCAAATTTATGAGGCATCAAAGTGCTATGTTACACCGGAAACCTAGCCCTCGCATCGGTAAACGCTTATTCAAGATGTCTACTGACCTCTTGCGTATGAATTCCAAAAGAGATGTTTTTGAATATGTCATGTTCTTTTCAATTTTTGTTTTTGTTCCCAAGTCACACGTCTGGTGTTAGGAAATTGAGGAGAGAACTGTGGAAAATACAGCCGCTTTGAATCATTTTTGTAACTTTCAGCTGACACTGAAATTTAGGTAAGTCTTACTTTTATTGTTAGTTTTTTTGTTTTTGTGATTGTGAATGATTTTAAATATATTACATATAATTATGTATGATATAATATGAAACAATTTGCGACCATAATTTTTTTCTAGCGTTTTTTCAAATAGCATCCTACCTCTCAAGAAATACTGTTTGATGTTTTAAAAATAAGAGTAAGAAAATTACAATAAGATAAAACTTGTATTCAAATCGAAAAAGTGGAGAGCAAGTATTGTATATAAATGGCAATTTTAGAAAATTGCGTTGCTTCTATACAAAAATTTTGTTGATTACATGCAAGCAACTGTATGTTGTTAATACACAACTGATAAAAGCCAGAGACGATATCTACACTCTTAAAACAAAAGAGTGCAATCCACTCCAGTAGGAGAAGTGCATTTTCGAGACTGGAAAGGAGTGAATATTAACTCAGACTGAGTTAAAATCACACGTTTGGAGTGATCCTGTCGGAGGTTTAACACACAAAGGATCCACTCCTATAGAGGAAGTGCATTTTCGACACGACACTGAAGGAGTGAAAATTAACTCAGACTGAATTAAAATCGCTAGTTCGTTTTAAGAGTGTATATCCATGCGCGATTAACAACAAAACTCTAGTCTCTATTGCTTTTTTTAATATATGTAACAAAATTATAAGATATACTTTAAAATACCGCAATACATATTTTTTAAGTTTTATTATACCTATTTTTCTGAATATTAAAGAGCAGATACCGAACTATAAGTTCGGAAGAATGCGCCTTCAACACAATTTTCGTGCCAACCATGCATTACTGTTTGGTCGAAATACAAGTTTTGCATTGTTTCAAGAGAACTTGTAATAAATGGGGAAAACATACAATTCCTTGCATTGAAATCAACAAAAGTTTTTCTGTGTGTATGTAAAAGAAAATACTATTTCTTATTTCTTACAATTTGATAATTTTATTTAACCCTTTCAGTCCCAATGAGCAATTTAGCATCATTTTAGAAAAAAAATTCTGATTGTCTGCAGCCTTTATAACATCAAAAAGCACATCATTTGATTCTTCAAACTTTTTTCCTATTAGAAAATATTTTTTTATTAATCCCAATAGAAGTCAGCCCTATTATTATTTTTAATTACGATCAGAAAAATGGTGATGCCAAATGACATCATTGGGACTGAAAGGGTTAACTTAGCGAATGAACAGGCCCCAGTGAATGAACAGTTGGTAAATACATTTGAAAAGTAAGGATTACAATTCATTCCACTGGATGGATAGGCAACACTGACTTCCTCTCATGTAGTAGGAAGCTATCTGACATCTAATTGGTTGTCCTGGTCATTAATTAAAATCCAACATGTTTATTGACTGGACGTTTTTGTGTTCATTCACTGGTAAAAGTACTGTTCATTCACTTGGCTTTTGTACCACTTTTTATTTGGACCCCCAAAAGACCCAAAGCAATGCAATATAAAGTCACCTTTTTTTTGTAGAATTTACATATAATGACAGATGTGTTCACATTGTCATAAACCCACAAGCTATATTTTCTTTAAATGTATGAAACAAATTGTGCTTAAACGTTCATTCACTGGTTAGTCTACCCTATCCACTAAAAATACATTTTTTCCCATTTCAGGCCAGACAATTTCATCACCTAAGCCCAAAATGGTTTCACTCACCTTTCTTTGCTTCACAGTCGTCCTCGGTACCTCGACTCTAGCCTCCGAGTACTCACAGCTTATAACAGACACCACAAGCGGGTTCAGACTGGGTCCCAAACCGAGTTTAGCTGAGGAATCTTCGACGGATTCGATGATCGACGTGTCTCTCAATAGTGATGATTCCGGTGGGACTACTTCTATGGGGTTCGTATAAACTCTTTCGTTTCAGTCAGGAGAATTGTCAGTCCCATAGATAGCTAATGCGTTAGTTTTGGAACCACAACTTCCACCGAAGTATTGCTTGCCATGTTAGTTCTTTTCTCACTGCTATGGCAATCGATATAACATCGAAATGAAGCAAATTTGAAACGAAAATGCTATCCAGTCATTTATAGTTATATATTTTTGAAGTGCTGAAATGCCCAGCAGATGGCGGTACTATTTTAAAACTTTATCAATTAATAATTAAACAACCGGATGTAATTTTCTTTTGAATTTTGTTTTAAATTGATGTTAAGATGATTCTCATACCTGGTGAAAATGGGATAACATGGCAAATCAATTCGTTTGCAAAAGTTGCGATTTCAAAACTAATGCATTAGCTCTATGGGACTGACAGGCCCTCTTCAATGCAGTTACTCAAAATCGATTTGTAGACTTGAGAGCTAAAATTTTGTGTTTTCATCACTTGATCCAAACTCTGATTCTTAAAACATCATTTTTGAACATTTGTCCTTCTGTCAGACAGTCTTTCATTCTGTCTGTCTGAAACAACTCCACATATAGACTTTCAATTTAGTACCCAAATTTCTAGAATCTGTGTCTTATATAATAAGGTTTTTCGAGAAATCGCGCAAGGGCTAAGGATATACATAGTTGCAAAGAAATTTTAGGCTTCGAGTGTATTGCTGAAAAACAAAAAGAGCTACGGACTTCAAACTAAAAATCTTCTTGACAGACGAGAACACTGAGTTTTCGAAAAATTCGCACGTGCAGATATGTATTTAATAACATTTTGTAAAGAACATAGATTCATGCGAAATACATTTTAAATCAATGTAGTTAGTGTATGTGGAATCTTACAACAATACATAAACTCTTGAAATTTTAAAATCACCGATATTTCGTTAAATTTAAATTAGTTTTCAAGCTGATCCAGCTGTCATAAGCTTATAACTTTATAAGGGGCTTATATTTAGTGAGCCATCTCTGTTTTCCAGTGATGAAACCGACGTTTACCATGAGATGACCGTCGGCTATCCAGACTACGGGAAAAGAAAGACTTCGTCCTACGCCTCAGCCTCGAAAGAAAAGACACTGAAGATCAAAACGCCCGCCTACAGGAAACAGAGATCGAGAAAGGTGTATCCGGGACAGTTTTCAGGTAATATGGGCGGGAATCTATTACAGTAGAACTGCAATATAAGGCGCGTTTACCATGAGCCATCGAATCCCTGGATTGAAGAGCAAACTCAGCAATTTTTCCCTCTTGGGGATTTTCTCCCATACACTCGAAAAACAAAAGAGTGAATTTAACTCAGTCTGAGTTAATTTTCACTCTTTTCCGTGTCGAAAATGCACTTATCCTATTGGAGGGGATTTCACTCTTTTGTTTAGTTAAAACTCCGACAGGATCACCCCAAACGAGTGATTTGATCTCAGTCTGAGTTAATTTTCACTCCTTTCCAGTGTCGAAAATGCACTTCTTCTATATCAGTGGATTTCACTCTTTTGTTTTAAGAGTGTACAGAACCGGGATTGCAGGGTTCATTTGGAGGTTTCGGAAACCCTCTAATGAAGGAGGGTTTGATGCCTACCATGGATTCAGCCACAGACTATCATTTGGATTAGAAATCCTGCTCGACCTTTTTTTTCCTATAATAGGGATTTTGGCATTCCATGGATTCGATGGCTCATGAACGCGCCCATAGAACTTCCGTAACGCAACTCCGTAAACTCGGTGGCAGCATATTTGCCCTATTCCACCACGTTGGCGGAGTAACATTCCACCAACTTTTTTAAATTGTGTTTTTAGAACTAAATTTTGGAACTCAGCCAAGAATTTTTAGCATGTATTCTCTATTTTTCAGACAAAAGGAAAAACAACCAAAATTGGAAGACGTGGCCTGAATATACAAAAGGTTCGGTATCGCCAAGTGACACCAAACTGGCATGGAGTTACTGGGAAGAAGACGAACACGAAGTTAGTAACTTAAACAAATCTAATATCTCAATTAATTCCATTAATCCGAACACGAATAATTCGAACAATTGTTAATTCGATTTTCGAACTGAATAACGATCCTCATACAGTGGTGGAAATTGATTTATGAACTAACATTCTTTTCACCAGATATCGCTTTGTATTAAGTGCTAACAATTCAAATTTTGTGTGTTGGATATTCAGAGCACAATAAAGGAATTTCACACATATTTTTTTTCAAAAAATGATATTAAATAAAAATATATCTAATTTTAGTTTTTAAGCATGTCAAATGATGGAAATTGATTTATGAACTTAAATTTATTTTGAACCCAGGTACCAAATATTTTAACTAGTTCTTCATTTGAACTTCAGGGGAGCTTACTATCAGTGTTTATAAATAAGATTAAGGCCAAATTTGTTGAAATTTATCTGTTTTATTCCCATTTTACTAAATAGGAAAGCTTGCGGGACTGCCTGAAACCAAAAAGGTAAAAAATGACCCTTATATAATATTGTAACAAATCTGTAAGAGAAATTAGCATATTAATTAAAAGATCAATAAATATAATTCATAAATATTTGAAGAATCATTCTGACTTCGGCAAAAACCATCATTAAAAAAGGTGTAACCCTCGTGGTACGAGGGACAAAAGCAGGATTATTGGACTGGTATGTCAAAAAGTTACCATTTGTGTCAGCATTTGTGCATTACAGGGCGAATTTGCTATGAACTATCACTTCATGTAACTCCCAGAAGA
Source organism: Hylyphantes graminicola (assembly GCA_023701765.1). NCBI lineage: Eukaryota > Metazoa > Arthropoda > Arachnida > Araneae > Linyphiidae > Hylyphantes > Hylyphantes graminicola. The sequence continues at coordinate 56,163,262 of CM043118.1, read as the reverse complement.
GTAGGACAAATATTGATATCGTAGTCGAACTTGAAATGTTCCAAAATGAAGGCTGGTTCAAAGCTTACTCTTCATCATAAGAACAGGCTATCAAAATATAGTCGTAACTACATGAAAATGGATTGGGTGGGGGTGGAGGGAGAGAAATGGGAAAAAAGTGACATTTGCTGATGATAAAAAGTTCAATTTGGATGGACGTGATGGTTTAAAATGTTATTGAAAGGATCTTCGGAAATAACCAAGATCTGACTTCATCAGAAATGTTAGTGGTGGAAGTTTGATGGTTTGGGCCCCGATATCTTATGATTGAAGAAGCAGGGTTATGTTTCTGAATTGCTGACAAACACCACTTTATTGCAGATTAGTTCTAGAAAATTCTTTAATTCCTTTTTGCGTTGCAAAACTATGCTTTTGATTAGATTTTTATGCATGATAATGCAAGTATCCACATTTCAAACAAAATTAAAGACTGTTTAATGAACTAAGTGTTGTTCATTTAGCTCATCCTGCCAATATCCATGACTTAAACCCCAAGAATAATGTCTGAGATCAATTGGTTTGAATAATTTACTCAAATGGAGTATGGTTTTAATGAAGTGTGCATCAGTTATGGAATAGAGGGACTTAATCATTAAAAACTGCAAATTGCTTGACCAAAACTTGACCCAAAGTTTTGTGTTGTCTATGAAAAGCAAAATCAAGGAAGCATTAGTGACAAAAAATAGTTTTAGCAATTATTAATTGAGATTGAATGCAAAAGTTCATAAATCAATTTCCCTATGCTAAAACTAAAATGTCAAAAAAATAAATAGTTTACGAATTTATATAAAATTTTATTTACGTGTATTGTTTATAATGCAAAGCCTGTATAGTATATAAAATTTAAATCGATAAAAATGCATTTAATAAAGAAATACTGTTAAAAAATTGTCAGTTCATAAATCAATTTCCACCACTGTATCTTGTCATATGAATTTACGATAGAGTTTTTAGTTAAGGGGATACGATGCCTAAAAATTAGTAAAAATATCGATTTTTCAGTTTTGACTTCTTTTTATTCACAATATCTTTCTGGACATTTAAAGAAAGTTTCAGAATAATATCTTTAGTAAACAAAAGGTTTTATATGAATGAAAGGCGGAAGAAAATACGTCACTTTTAACAAGCCAATTCTATAGCTTTTGATAAACTAGATTTGCCAGCAACGGAATTTCAAACCAACTGCGTAGTCCGAACTGTGGATTAGAAAACTGCTCAATTTGTCAAACTAATGTAAAGGGGAAAAAAATATGAATCCCTATTACATAAAAAATGAGCACGAAAGTCTTCATGGCGTTCGACCATGAAAATATCTTGACTCAACTGAAAGACAATCAATATCGAATTTTACTAATAATTACAGAGTTACGACAACTGCAGTTTTGGTCGAGCTAGCGAAGGCTTCCTTTCATCGCCCAAGACACTGTATGACCTTTTTCGGTTACGCGCATATTACAAAAAACTGTTCCTAGTTTCATTCTGAAACTCTTTTGTTGATTGATTGGCAAAATAAATCACTGTTAAGTTTTTATGAAACATTAAATTTTATTACTGACTGCGAAAATTTCTTCAATTCCCAAGTACTTTCTTTCAGGGATGGGAGCCAGACGACGCCGACGATAGCAAACCAACAACAACTACGACTACCACTACGACAACAACAACTACTACCACCCCAAAACCCACTACCAAGTCCACGACTACCAGCACTTCAGCTCCAACTACCACCAAAGCCAAACCCCCGGTCTCCATCCACAAGCACTTCCACTATTTCAAGAAACCCTCGGCGGATGACCCGTGGAAGAAAGGTGCGTACAGTGAACAGGCGTGTTTCACGTTTTGAGTGGCAACAGTTTCACGAGTATTGTTATCATTCTTGTTCATCTGGGATTGCATTTGTTTGGAGCACTGAACTGAACCTTTAGAAGGAGCATCCCAATGAAAAGCTGGTGAAGCCATTTTTGGGTCACTTGGCGACAGCTTTAGGGAGGATATGTGGCGAGCGATTAGGCTTGCGCCGACAACATCCAATGCAAACTGTTAAGTCAAGTGTCAATTGTGATCGGCGAATTCATGCCAAATGTGGCACATACTCTCCCTAAAGCTGTCGCCAAGTGACCCAAACATAGGCTTCACCAGCTTAGATGCTCTTTCCAGATTTTCAGTTCAGTTCAGTGGTTTGGAGTTGAAATATCATCGCACTAGAGCCACACGAGGACAATTGGCAACAGGGTTCATAATTTAGGAACACAGTCAAGTGACAGTCAAGTTTTGGCTACACTGACCATTTACGTAGGCGGGTATTTTGTCAAGGCCCAGGTCCGAACCAGGGACCTTTCGCATGCAAGGCAAGCGAGACCGACCAACGACTGACATCCCTTTAAATTAACTTAAAAAAATCTCTGAGTTTAGACGATGGAAACGGTCAAAAATCAATACAAAACCATTTCGTCAAGTAAAGCCATTGATCTCTTTGCAGTAAGTCTAAACAAACCCTCTTGGCGAAGTATTTTGCCTGATTTTGCGCTATTCTACGAAGGAGTTTGCATAGACCTACTACATCGACAAGGCGATTTCTGATTCTCTAAATAAAAACTGTAATTAAAATGCATTTTTCTTATCTGCGGAGAAAATTGCTATCTTGAGTAAATATTCAGATCTCGTACTACAAGCAACAACTGCGCAAGCAATCATTTTTGGATTTTTTTAATTAACACTTCTTAAGGGGAATGGGCGCGCTGGACCGGGGGTCTCCAAACTCAAGTGCCTCAATGTTAATCCAATGGGAAAAAAAAACTAATTCCTCTGCCACACATTTCTTCGGCTGTATGCAATATTCTTGTAAGCTGTTTTTTTTTTTAAACATTGAATGTAGATAACTTACAGGTGTCTATAATTCTTTTTTTTAAATTGCTTCGAATACTTTTTGTAAAATTATTTATTCGAAATTAAAAAAAAATTCGCACTAATTTCAAAAAGTGTGATTGTCGGGATCTGTAAGTCAGCTACATTTGTCACATAAAAAATCCGTTTGTAGAAATATTTAATACAGCCGGAGAAATATAGCAGAGAAAATATTTTTTTCTTTATAAGATTAACACTGATGTACTTTGCTTTGGAGACCCCCGGTACAGCGTGCCCATTTCCTGTTGATGAACAAAATGATGCTTGGCGATTTTCTGACTATATCACTTTTTTTTTCGCGCCAAGCATTTCTCCATCTTATCTTCTTGACTGACTCACAAAACCTACACAGGTGAATCCATGATGCCCACCACAGCCATGCCCACCGAAGAAATGATGGACATGAAGATGCCCGAGATGATGATGAAAATGCCCGAAATGATGAAGATGCCCGAGGAGATGATGATGGAAATGATGATGAAGGGCATGATGATGATGCCTCCTCCACCATCATCGCATCCGGACACGAAAGGGGGAAAAGGGAAAATCGCAGGGATTTTCGACAAGTTGGCCAAGGTGGATCCCATTACTGTCCTGGTAGCCGGGATTGTGCCAGCCAGCCTGATACTAGCGGCTGCTTTGCCGGCGGTCATGAAGGTAAATCTTTTGTTTGGAAACTTATTAGCTACTACTTCCCTTGTTTAATTTCAAAATAGTTTGGGTTTTTTTTTAAATTTAAAGTAGATATTGACATTTTGGAGATATCCGTCCGATTTAACTATCCGTCCGTTGGATTTTTTTTTGTTAGAAAGAGATACCTACTTTTATACTTTTTGTCCGTATGTCCTTCTGTCTTCTAAATGGTCTATTTCATACACACTTGCCTTTAAAATCACAAGACTTTATGTATTTTTCTTAGAAAGATATGACCTCACATACACATTTTAATAATTTTGTCTGTCACCTGTCTGTTCGAACTAGATAATTTTCGTAAGTATTCAAGTAACAGAAAAGTAGGCTATTCTTTCTTTCCAAACTTTCTTGTTTTTCCACTTTAAATTGAAATATAAGGCGTTGTAGAAGACCAGATGTCTTATTACATTTTTCTTGGTAAGGCTAATTGCTTGGCTTTTCATGAATTAATGTTGCCTAGAGCTATACGAGCCATTGGTAACGGGTAACGTAAGGTGGGATTTGTAACGGGGCTTCAGAATTTTGATCCACGATGTCAAAGTATATGAAGAGTACAAGGAAAGAACCACTTGATTTAATAGGAGTCTTCCCGTAATTGTGTCAGCTTGGCTGGCCTTGGCGACAGGAAGCCGGTTTGTCTTTCGGTTCTTCATTCGCTGCACAAACTGGTGACTCGTGTCCACTGATCTCCGGTGTGAATCAAGGTTGCCTCAAACGAAAAACAAAGCGAGTAACTGGTTTATTCACACCAGTTTAGGTGATTTCTCGCTATCATCGCCAAAGAGGCCTATTGAGGAAAGCCTTCTACGAAATCAAGCGCTTTTTTCCCCACTGTACTTTTCATGTGTATTTAATGTCATTTGGGCCAAAGCAAAAATCCCACATCGTCAAATTCTACCTTTTTTAAAAAAAATATATTCTTATGACTTTTCTTCAATTGAAATCACTTCATTTCAATTGAATGACTTTCGATTGAATCACTTCATTTCAATCACGTTCCAAGTCAAAGGAAAAAACCATCAAAACATACAGAACTAACCAATATTCCTCCCATCAGGTTGTCCTGAAAGACGACACCAGCCTAACCATGCCCATACCGATGGTAACGACCACGGCCGTCAGCGGCGGCGACGACGACATGACGACTCCGGCCACTCGCCGCAGTTTGGACGACGTCGACTCCACCATGGCGAGGATCGTCGAGGCTGTTGGTGACTTTGGAAAGAGGGCTCTGGAGAGGCCACACTGCGCCAGAGAGATGATCTGCCAGTTGGCGAAGGATACATTCGTGGCCGATTCGCCGGTTGTGAGGAAGGCCATGCAGTTTGCTGAAGTGGCGTAAGTGTTTGGCGGTCTTCGTGGTGTTTTAAACACTTTTTTTAAGTTAGGGTTTGAACTATTGTCAAATAGGGCAATTTTTCTCCAGGCTATTCTTTTAAATTAAATTTGAATAAAATGCCCGTAATTTTAATAAGTGGTAAGAAACACTAACCAGTGAATGAACGCTTAAGCACAATTTGTTTTAAGAAAATTCATGCATTTTAAGAAAATATAGCTTGTGGGTTTATGACAATGTGAACACATATCTGTCATTATATCAGGGTTGCCACACTTTTTGGTAAAAAAAATTCAAAGACTATTTAAGGACTTTTCAAGGATACATTTCCACTTTCAAGGACTGTATATTCGAATATGCAGCAACTAAATGTCACGATAGTTTTTAAAATTCATTTATTAAACAAATAAAAGCTCTCTAACTTTCAAATGAACTGAAATAGTGTTAAAAAATAACCTTTTAGCTATTTTAAACACCATCAACATGGCATACTTTGCCTTCTTGAATTATACATAAAAAATGAATCAAAAGTGAAATAGGAACTGATTCACATTGAAAGTGTTAAAGTCAAAAACTTAAGGACTTTTCAAGGCTCATAATGTTTTTCCAGCACTTTTAAGCACTTGAAAATCAAAGTTGTTTTTCAAGCACTTTTCAAGGGATTCAAAAACCGTGGCAACCCTGTATTGGAATTTTTTTTTGTGGGGAGTTTTAAAGTTATGCTTTTAACTATCGTCAAATAGGGCGACTTTTCTCCTGGCTATTCTTTTAAATTAAATTTGAATAAAATGCTCGTAATTTGAGTTTTTAATAAGTGTTAAGTATTGTGGTTCAGTATCGTTTTTAAAAAAAATTGGAAGCATTTAATTTAGCAGGTTTATGGAGAAAAAGTTGAAAATTACATCAGATTGATTTTGTGAAATAACTTAAAAACCTTTGTGAAATAACTTAACCTTTTTTATAAAAATAAATGTTTTACAAATGTATATAGAACTTTACGGAAATTCTTTTGGTTACATTCATGATTAATTGCATCCTATTTTTCATTTTTCTTTTATTAAGAATGGAAGACTCCTGGCTAGATCACTTGGGCGTAAGAAGCATCTTCACATCCTTGAACGAGAACACCTGCCATCAGGTTGAATGCGAAAATGAAAACTGGACGGACAAATCTGAAGATGCTGGATAAAGAACCAACAGGCATATCCTCCTATAATAAGATGCCCTTTCCCAATTCCTAAAATACTAGAGAGGCAATAAGTAAATTGCTCAGCATGTCTCTTAATTTGGCAGAAAGGTTATGGAAACATGGGGGAGAAAATTTCTTAAATATTTTTTTTATTCGTTAATACAGGAAAATTGGTGCCAGTGCTGTGTTTCCAAGCTTTAAAATTGTGTATTTATATAAAAAAAATTAAGCAATATTTTTAATCTCATTTTCAGGAACTTTGGCATAAAAAATTGTGTTGTTTTGAAGTTTTAAATTTATTTTTATATATAGTTGCTTGCAATGGCGGTGAAAACTCCCAACCGGAATGCCTTTTTCTACAAGATTCTTCCTTTTATGTTGCCAATAGCCTCTCAATCAAATTTAATTTAATTTCTTCCATTGGTTTGCTCTAAAAATTAACAAGAACTTAATTGAAGAGAATTAATTAATTTTGGCCAGATTAATTATGAACACTAAACACAGAGTCAAGAAAGCAACTTTCAACACAGATGGCGCAAAGACCTGCAAACTGATGACACCATTGGTTTTTATTGGCTCACAGATCAATTTATTATTTCCATTTGGGCATCTTGTTAAAAAAAAGTGGATATGCCTAAAGCTTCCAATAATTTTATGTGTTAGCTTGACCACATTTTATAACAGAGAAAATACTTGTTAAAAAAAATACTTTTCAAAAAATGAAATGTATTTTTATCGACTCCAGTAAAGCCCAGATCTTTTAATTAAAATTTTTGTGCATTTATGATACTTTCAATGGTTTTTCAGTTACTTTGACCTGTATTGACACATACTTCTAATGTTGTTGTTTTGCTGAGTGTGACAGCATTTCAATATGTTAAAGTTATTTTTCATGATGATTGATCACTAAAATGGTTGGAGGGACAAAGATTAAATAACAGTTGTTATAGATTATGGTATGTACACTCACAAGATAGGGAAAAACAGTTTTGTAAGTGAATTTGGAAGGAAAAAAGTTGGCAGTTTTTAAATACTTTTTTATTAATAATATTATTTTGATAGATTATAAACTCTGCGCAAAATGTGTCGTTAATTTTATGAAAAATATTCAACATAAACCCTTACATCATAGCACTCAGATAGTGTTTATTTATTTGCATGTCTTTAACATCATCTTCATCTTTTAAATTATTATTATTTTGTGAATTCATTTTGTTACGTAAACATGATTGTCTTAAACATATAAATATTCTTGTGTTACATGATTCTAAATTAAATTTCATTTCTATGGAAATAAATGTTTGAACAAGCATACACTTTTCACAGCATTTCTTTTAGTCTTTATATAATAAAAATATTTTATATATTTTTTTAATAATACCATATTTTTTCAATTTTTCCCTTCAACTTGAAATTTTTGTTTAAACGTTTTAAATCTAATTTTCAATCTTACTAAAAGATTGAGCTTTCTGAAAAATCTTAATTCAAACTTAACTGAAAAATGCTTAAACATTTTAAATCTGAAACTCATGGTAAAAAAAAGACATCAACTCATTTTAAAATGGGAAATTTATACCAAATGTTATATGTTTTCTAATTTCTCAATTTATTCTACAAGTCTCAGGTGTTTCAAATAATACACAAATAAAACTTTTATTATTGATTAAGAGGGATTGTCAGTCCCATAGAGCTAATGCATTAGTTTTGGAATCACAAGTTCTGCAGAAGTACTGCTTTGCCTTGTCAGCACCTGAATTACCTCACCAATTTAAGTCTGAAACTTTTTAATAAATATTTTAAACGAACCTTATTACATATGCCAATTATGTAATTGATACATAAATGCTAAATCTAATTACATAGTAAAAAAAATAAGAAACCCTATATTCTGCATTCAATGTAATTTATTTGAACTCATAAATACTACATCAAATATAGCAATAATAACTTATTTTTAATAGAAAACTTGTTTCGAATTACTAAAACTCCATTTTCCATCTAACTTTTTTCACTGCTAACTGGTTCAGAACCAGCAGAAATATTTCCTGCATCTTTAACAAATGCAAAGAAACCTTGCATGTTATGAGAAGCAACATCAAGTTTTAAAAATTCATCATACACAAAAATATATCTGTAATTAGGAAGAAAAATGTTATGTGTTAAAAGTAATGCTTCAGTACATTTAAAACACTTAGAAGTTCAAAAAAATTTTAAAAATCGTCATTGTTAATATTCCTACTATTATTCTTAGAGAATAAATCTTGTTAATTTTAGTAATATTTTGACCATTAAATATATTTAATTAGAATGGTTAATCAGAAATGTTAAACAAATTTTTTAAACATATGAACGAAAAAAACATACCTTTTTAATATTTCATATACTGTATCAGGATCAGTTAATGAAATAGGCTGCTTGTGTTTCAACTTTTGAACTATCTGTCAAATATATAAGACAAAAATATAAATAAATGCAAATGGATTTTTTTACATATAATTTGCATTTATCTTTTTAATAGTAAGTATACCAAAACCAATATAAAGGAAAGAATATTATCTGGGTCCATTATCATTGGTTACTCATTAATAAAAAAATACCATAGCTCAGGGATTCCCAACCGGTGGTACAAGGGAATATTTCAGGTGGTACGCGTGAGTGATGTGAGCAACATGATGCTATCAATAGCTTCTGTACGCATGTGAGCACGCAAACTTATTACTCATTATTTTAAACATTAACATTATTTTAAAGAGGAAATCTTTATTTAACTTCCGGATCGGATTTTGCTGAGCTAGTACTATTTTTATTTGTATGTTTTTAGACCTACGGACAATAAACAAAAGTGTAAATTAATACAATTTTAATCTTCTTATTTCTTCTTTATATAAATATGTTTATTTAAATGTTTAGAATTTATTTATATGTTTAAATTTATTTATATGTTTAAATTTATATGTTTAAATTTATTTATATGTTTATTTAAATATTTAGTTCTGGTGGTATGCCAAAATTTCTCAAAAGGGCAAGTGGTATGCAGGTGCAAAAAGGCTAGGAACCCCTGCCATAACTTATTGGCTGACAATTTTAAACATTGAAAAAAAATTAAAAATTAATAATTGGCTTGTTTCATGGGATACAATTCAATCCTGGATTGGATTGGTGGTTTTGGAAATTGGTGGTATGACATGGTAAGCTGTGTCCACTATAGTAATTAACCACTCATGCTTTATTTTTATTCCCTTTACAACTGTATTCACTCAAGACACAAAACATGCCTATCAAATAAACATGCGACATTCTCCCTTACAATTTATTCTGGTACTGTTCACTTTTAAGAGCAAATGAAAAAAATGAATTTATTTTAACGCAATCAAGATTTACAGGATATTATGAATTTAGAAATAATTGTCTATGTGGTATATTGAACTATGTTTTAAATCAATATTTTTTTTTACAATTTATAGGTTCTAATGAGAATTTTAGTTCATACGAGACTGAAAATTTAAGGGTTTTACTTTTGACCAATTTTTGCTCTTGCATAAAACTCAACATGAAATTCTGTTTTGGAAATGAAAAAAAAAGTAAAAGCTTACATGGTAAACCTAAGTGAATCATAAATATAAAATTTTAAAAAATATGTATTCTGGTGGTTTGATACTGTAAGTTAGAAGTCATAATATTTTCCGACTTCATACAATTTCATATTCAACACCATAATATTTTCACTCTTGACTTTCAAGAACATGTAAAGTGTTAGGAGTCTTCTAAAACTTTTAAGCACATTTTAACAAACTAACAGTACAATAACAAATCTTAATTATAGTCCTTGACTCTTTTTACATACAAACTATTTTTATCAAAATTTAATTTATATCTTTTGTTATGAAATAGTAGCATGGTATAACATAACAAAATTAAAAAATTATTTTTAGATAAGAAAACAAATAGTTCAGAATACATTTATAGAAAAATTGTAGGGAAAAAATTAACTATTGATAGCATTGAGTTTAAATAAAGATACTCACTTCCAAGTTTCTCTCCACTACGTTTCTTGGCAGTCCTGCTTTGAGAGCTGTTTTGAAAGCAAAGCTCGATTTGGAAATACCATTCACCACTTGGTAAAGGAACACTAGCTCTTTATCCTGTATTATATCCATGGTCTGAAAAAAATCAAGTTAACAAGTGTTAAATTTAAAATTAAATTAAATACATTTACCAACTACTCACTATGAATATTAAAAAAAAAATTTAATGTTTTATAAATTAAGGAAACAAAAGTGGTTAAACAACATCAAAACAACTAGGTTCTTTCTTAATTTGGTCCTGTTCTTTAGCCTACAAGGATTGCACAGATCAAATATTTCATAAATATATCTTACGTTGTTCATTTACACATTGACAGATATCATTAAAATCTCCTACCACAAAAGCTCAACATTCAAGCACTAAGAGTCCAAAGCTATTCCAATACAGGGCGGAAACTTTAATCAAAGAGGCCCCAAAACGAACAATGGCTTTTTGTGACTAGGCCCTCTTAAAATTACCCCCCTGAAATTCTTTTAGCAAACATTAACAATATTTTCACAAAATTAAAAAATACATAATGCAAATGCGAAGAAAATATTTAAAAAAAAACTCTAAAGAAAAAGGGGGAAGCCAAAAACAATGTGGCATAGAACAAAGGAAGTAAAAGAACTTAACAAGTCATGGGGAGAGCTTAAGACCGTTGCTGCCAACAGGGCGGCGGACCATGACGGAGGCCCAATGCTCCATGTTGGAGTAAAAGAGGTATAAGTAAGAAAATATATTTTTTAGAAGACATTTTACCTGAAATTTTATGAAGGGGCACTGTGGAAAGAATGTGTCAAGTGTGAGATAATGTGTGGCCAGTAAAATGTGGGGAGAATTTCCCTTCCTTTCAATCCAGTATTGGAGACTAGAGGTCAGGAGAAATAATCCACTTTTCTAAAAGAAGAAAAAGGTTAGGTTTGAAATATCGTCGCACTAGAGCTACACGAGGGCTATTGGCAACGGGCATCGTATTTTAGAGCCACAGTCAAGTGACAAGCCAAAACCTGAATAGGCATTAAATGCAGCTGTTAAGGGCGACATTGTACGCAGCATTAGGACTTTGAAGGATATTAAACATGCACTCCCTTACACAGGGTATTATTCGTCGGACATTTTGATTATAATTTGAGGAACTGTTATAAAACATAACATAACTTTAGATTCCATAATAAATTTTTAATCGAAAACTATTGTTTTTGTTTGTTTAATCTAAAACTCTACATTTATGTAACCAATAAAGTCCAAAAAAAGTCCAGTAAAGTTTGGTTGAGTTGACCAAATTGGTTGCATTAACTAATCACTCACCACTTCAGTATCTTTTCCAAACTCATCAATGACTACAAACGACTTTTCAGTAGCCCCGTTCAATGCAGTACAGAACTAGAAAAAAAAAAGCTTTTTTTAAAATTGTGTGGAAAAAAAACGACTTTTACATTATAACTTCAATATCAGACGCGTGCCAAAGTTAGACTTTTTGAAACAGTGATAAAAAGTACTTTTTTTACCCAAAAGCAGTGAAAAAAAAGTACTTCTTATGACTCTTTTCATAAGGTGCCAACATTTCAAGTTAAAATTCCATACCATAATAGTCATCAAATACAGAGATTTATCGATCTGTTTTTATTTAAAGATATTGATGGGCGTGAAATATTTTTGGACCAATGATATTTTTTAACACAATTATAAAAAATAGTGTATGCAACGTTTGTGAAAAGTAAACTTTTTAAAACACGCGTCACTATTTCACTTGTTTTAAAAAGTATTACTTTTCACACTTGTTGCATAAATAATTATTATTAAATAATTATACAGTTATGAGAGAACAATGAGTATTAAAGAAAATAACTAATTCATGATAAAATAATGATAAGAAAATAAGTAATAAGGGAAAAATAAGAGAGAAATAATGAAGAATAAGAAAATAATATTATTTGTAGAAGTAGGAGAGTAATAATAAAATTATGATACAACATTTTTATGATTCTTTTTCAAATAAAAAAGCAGAAAATTTAATTATAAAATAATTCAAACAAACATGTAAAACCAGTTTATTTTAATTTTATACTTAATCTAAACTTAATACTAATTTATTTGCTATCACGATGTACATTAACCAAAACTAACATGCGTTCTAATATCATCGTCGAAGCATAATATTTTGTGTTATTTATTAAAGATAATCTACCTGATTCAGAGAAATAAGGAACCCAGATAAATTCAATGATACAGACTCCACGACATGCATGCAGGTAAAAATCTTGTCCACCATTGGGATTTTCGCAGTTTGGGCAGGTACGAAGCTTCCCAGGTGGGTCATGAATACAATGAGAGCAATCTTGACACACAGAAAATAAATCTTTATCACCGCATTACAATAGTAGAACTTTAAAATACCAAAATAAGACATTTTTAAAGCAAAAGAAATTTGTCGAAATGTAGTATCCTGGATGAACATTACAACACTTAATTGGTACAAAAAATCTTGAATCACTGTCTAGATTTTTTTTATTTTTAAAATAATGCACTAAAAGATAAATCCAAACTTAGTTTGTATTGATCTTGGTTCTGGAATAATAATTTGGTCATCTCTTTATTTTTACATATATTTTTTTAAAAATTTAAATTCTGTATTACAATTTAGAAATTAAATAATATTCATCCTCATTCTCATTTCACAAAACGTTTTCAAAAAATTCATATGTTCTGACAAATATTATAAGTTAGTTTAAGTGTTTCATTTGTTAAATTGATATTTTTTCATATAACTACATTGACTAATTATCATCTTCACACTACATCACATTGAAAAATGTAATTACTAAGATATGAATATGTATTTTAAATTATATATTAGTTACTTGTTTCAGATAAATGCTTTTTCCACTGGAATTAGGCCCGGTTACAACTTTTATTTTGCTTTCACTTCCACCACTGAAGGCATCATTGGCAACATAGGAGGATACACACATTTCTTGCAATGGGTGCCTAAAGAGTTATTTTGAAGTTATATGCAAGAACATCAAAAACAATAATAGAAATAATTTTAATGAACTATCGAGTCAATAACCTGAAATAACCTAAGCAAGATGTTTCTGAAGTTGAAATTTCTTTACCTGTTATTATTTCATACTCTACTAAATGTTTACCAATTTAATAAATAATCAGCACTTTTATAGAATCAGCACCCTCGAACATGTTGCACTGTACACGGAAAAGAGACCTATCACAAAAGTACTAGTCTTTCAGAAAAATTGTCTGAAGTTTATTTTTTCTTTTGTATTGCATTATAGGAGAAATAACGGTTTGCTTACTGCATTGCAACTATTCCACCAATTGATTTAATTTTTGCTTTAATCTAGATATTTAAACTTTGAATATTATAAATTATAGCATTTACAACTTGAAAAGTCATTCGTTTGATAGGTCACGTTTCCGCGTACAATGCGACATGTAGAAAATACAAAATATTCCATTCAGATTTTTTCGACCGCAATAGTACTTTCATTACCTTACATTTCCTACTAGCTTATCAAAAGTAAAAAGTGACTACACATTAAATTTTTTTTATACTGGAAGAAAAACAGAGTAAAAATATTGTTTCTTTAGAATCTATAAAGTATGTAATATAATTGTAAAGTTGAAAAAAAAATGAATATTAAAAAAATATTTGTTTCACAAAATGAATCAGAAATAAAAATACTAATGGGGTTGTTTCATGGAGGATCTGGCAATAGCTACACGGTGTTGTTTTCCCTACTCTCTAATTACTTTTCCTTTTTAGTTGGTAGACCTATACTCAGGTTAGTGTGCTTGGTCAACACACAAACCTTATTATCTCTACCAACCAACTAACCAATTCAAAAGTAAATAGAGAGCAGAGACAGTTAGAGAGTTGTTAGAGAGTAGGGAAAACAAGCTATTGCCAGATCCTCCGTGAAACAACCCCATTATCTTTACACCTCCAAAATAAATTTTCTTATCATCTCACCTTCCTTTGATAATAGCCATTTGTCCATCTGTCGAAATTTCTGGCTGAATCCAGTTGTATTCTTTTGCAGTCACAGCAAGAGAAATTAAACTAAAGAACAGTTTATTATATAATTAGCAATATTTTTGTAATAATTTTTATTTTATATTCAATAGTTGATAAAATTTATTAGTTGAAAAAGATACAACTGTTATATAACAGTCTGGTTCCAATTCATATAATATATTGTATGAAAACTATTTGATGTGTATCTTAGCTGGTAATATATGAAGAGTACAAGGGAAAAACCACTTGATTTTGTAGATGGCTTTTCTCAATAGGTTTCGTTGGCAATGATAGCGAATTATCGCCTAAACTGTTATAAAGAAACTGGTTACTTGTTTTGTTTTTCTTTCGCGACAACCCTGATTCACTCCAGACATCAGCGGAAACGAGTAACAAGTTAGTACCGGGAATGAAGTACCAAAAGGAAAACCGGTTTCCCGTAAGCCATTGTCCGCCAAGAAGACACATAAGGTAAGACTCCTAACAAATCAAGTGGTTTTTGTAAATATACTATTTGAAAATACCAAAATCAATTTGACAAGATGATCTTATGTTAGTTTTTATAATAATAGTTATAAGTTGCAGGTACTTATTTACTTGAAGCATCGATCACTTACATACTTTCTACACCTATACAAGTTTATTTTATGAGAATAATAGTTTAAATATTGAAGATCATTAAATAACTATCACAGGGTGTCCGTAGAGAATTACTTTTAAAATTCACAGGCTTTTACCTGTAAGCTACAATTTTTATAGCAGATAGGTTTTTCTTTCTTTCAGGGATAAAATAACACGTAAGGAATAGAACACAACATTAATTCAATTCAAATACCAACATGAAAAGGCTTTTGAAAATTACTTTAGTATTAATTAGAAAAAGTTTAACACAAAATACCAATCTAATTTAGCTGAGTACTCCATAACATCAAACAGTACATTTCGCATTTCCAAAATTACATTCTGCAATTTGTGCATTATTTGAGTTTCTTTATCTAACAAATTAGAAAATGTTTATATAACACCTTATTTACATGAATTGATATTTTAATCTTAAGAACACAGTAATCTTAAATAACTTTATTCTTTTCTTTTTAAAAAATATCCAATTTTATTTAATACAGATAAATTATAAATTATGTTATCTTATCAATAAAAATAAGTAACGAACAAATATGATTTTTTAATGAAATATTAATGTAGTCTATTCAACACTGAGTTGTTATTTTAAGTAAATTAAAATATGGTTACAAAAAGATATAAGAAAGTAACTTTTTAGTGTAAAAAAAAAGGTTGTTTTCTGATTAAAAAGCAAGCAATATAAATTTTATAAAAATGGAAATTAGATTTTGTTTGAACAAGGGTTAAATACTTAATTAAAGGTATCAAAAAATTTATGTAACAATAGTTTCAAATAAAACAAATTACCATAAATGTCACAAAGAGTATCTCCTAGGATAGAGTCCAATTCTAAAATAAAAAAGAAAATTACCTAATGTTTTATTTAACATTTTATTAGGGTTTTTTCTTTTAAACTCTATACAAATTTTTACTACTTTGCATTTTTTTTTTAAACGAACATGATCATTATCAAAAATTTTGTCACAATGAAAAATAAAAAAGTAACTTTCTTATAAATCCTAAATAACTTCCTGAGTTATTTCTACATTTTTTGTGACTTTTTCATTAAATGCTACAAAAAAAATTATTAAATACTATAATAAAAATTGTGAGGCTTTTGTCTGAAGGAAAAAAATAAGTATTTCGATTGCAAATTTAGTATAATTTTTAAAATTTAATATACTCACTTCTAGTGTTAGCACTTTTATAGTGCACAATGTCATTTACTATAAACTAGAAAGAAAAAAATTGGGAAGTACAAAGATTAATTTTAAAAATTTCAAAAGCAAAAAAAGTAGTTTTGAAGCTAAAAAATATATATATATACAAATATAAAGAATAAATATTACTAAATATTTTACGCAATAACTTAATCCAAAAAGTTAATACCTGTTTATTGTCTATGTTAATAAGAAATTCAAAGCGATGATACATAATAAACTTAAGAAGTTGCAAAGTTTGAAGTAATAAGTTATTTGAAGGATATTAAAATGTTTTCGAATAACTAAATTATTATAAATTAGGTATTTCTATTGAAATCCAATTGAGTACAAATCAATGACACATGAAAATATTTACATTAAAGAAGGGGCATATGAAACAATAATTAATAATTTAAATTACTATACACAGGGCACTTTAACCCTTTCAGTCACAGTGATACCATTTGGCATAATCATGTTTCTGACCATAATTTTTAAAAAATAATATGGATGACATCTAATAATGGGATTTAAAAAAATATTTTTGAATAGCAAAAAGTTTGAATGAAAAGATCAAATGATGTGCTTTTTGATATCATAAATGTCTATAGACGATCAGAATTTTTTTTTCTAAAATGATGATGCTGAAATGTCATTGGGACTATAAGGGTTAAATATTGTGGTATAGTTGCTTGTAATAATGGTGCTAACTAAGATATTGTGTGTAGTTGCTTGCAATAATGGTGCCGATGTATCATATTTTTTGCTACTATTTTATAAGCTTCCTTATAACATCAATAAAAAACCAATCATAGGTAAATGACCGAGTCAAAGTCAAGTTTTAAAAAAAAGGGTGTCTCAGAAAATGTATAGAAATTTTGAGGTTTTACAGCAATTAGTAATACCAAGCAGCATAATAGAAAATTAGCGGCCATAAGCTTGATCCCAACAAGCCTTATGAAAAATAAAGCTCTGACTTTACAGATAAATACTTCAAAAACTTCAAATTTTTTAAGAAGCACTTTATGTAACTTACCATAAATCTTAAATTTGGTATTGAATAATCTTTACTCTCCTTCATTGCCTCAGTGGCAGGAACAGCTAACAAATAGCCTAACTAAAAAACGATGAATATTTAAGTAACCTACACACAAAAAATAAGTAAAAATGTATATAATGATAATATTTATACCCATCTTCATATGATTAGCTAGGAAAGGTGTCATTAACTGATTTGTAAAGTCAAGTTAAATTTATTTCCATTCAATGAAATTGAACCTTTGATCATCAATTTCAAATGTTGAAATAATTTGTTGATGTTATTTGTTATTTTAATACATTAATAAACTACTTTTCATGAAAGAACAAAAACAAAACTCAGGAATTGTGTTTGATCTAATCTAAATTACTTAAATGTTTTAAATAAAAAAAAAACATGATTTCTCAAAAAAAAAAATATTTTTATTTTATTAACCCTTTACTTACTGAAATGCCCAAACGCCCAAACAACTAAGGATTCGATAATGTTATTCCTGTCAAATGCAGGGTGAAGCAAACAAAAGTGACCCCGGTATAGAGATAAGAATGCGACAGAAATGTTGCCAAGTCTAAAACCAATACAAAAACAGGTTTGCTAACTAAAGCTATTGATCACTTCAATATTAAGCCCAAACAAATGCTTGGCGACTTATTTGCCGGCAACTACGCTCTGAGAAGCTTAGAAGCATGAAATATAAACAAAGTTTGTGAGCTGATCAAGAAAAGTTTTCACTAGTGATTATTTTGATCGTTATTTATCCTAGAGAATCGGACCTTTTTGTATTTGTTAATAAAAAACATTCTAAATTGATTGCAAAACACAAAAATTGCATTATGGGACGTCTTCATACAATAAGAACCAAGACCTGAACTCGCCATTAGTCTACGAGTAGAGCTCTAATGTGAAGCTACTCCGATCCAACCAATGCAAAAACAGGTTTTCAGGCGGCTTCAAGAGTTTTTCTCGACGAGCATTTCAAAGTATTCCTATCTCTTGACCGGGGCCACTTTTGTTTGTCTCACCCTGCATTTAGAGGA
This sequence comes from Hylyphantes graminicola, assembly GCA_023701765.1. NCBI lineage: Eukaryota > Metazoa > Arthropoda > Arachnida > Araneae > Linyphiidae > Hylyphantes > Hylyphantes graminicola. The sequence goes on along the minus strand of CM043118.1, from coordinate 56,145,098 downwards.
AGCAAAAATCCCTCGTAGCAAAAGGGTTAAGCAAAACCATGAAGCCAACAGATTTCACCCATAGGATTCATGCCCTTAAGGAGCAATGGGAGAGTAGCCGGGTATCCAAATGCTTCTCTAAATTTATCGAATGAAAGAAGAAATATTGGAGAGAAAAATAATTTCTAAAAACAAATCCTCTGGACGCATTGAATATTTTTTCCAAAACATTTTTTTATGACGAATGTAGCTGGGTTACAGGGCTTCATAATTTCACTTTTTGAAATGAGTTTGAATATTGTGTTGTAAAATTTATTAAAAATTTAAAATATATATATTGGGACCCATTTTAAAAAGTGGTATAAAAGGGCCCTGAAATTCAATACAGCCGGAGTAATTTGACTTAGAATTTTTTTTTTTTTTTATTGGATTAACACAGAGAAAAGACTTTGGTTAAAGACATGGCTTCCAACTTTTGTTAGAACATGCATCCAAAACTCACTTGGGGAAGATAAATGACACTGCATTGTTGCACATCCACACTGAGATCTTGAAGCTCTTGATATGCAACTTGGGTCATGAAATCAGGTAGGCCATTGTAAGTTCGTTTCACTGAAAACACAAATTTTCATTTTTTACTTGTCAATTTTAAGTAAAAAAAGTACATATTTATACTTTCCTAATTAGAGTTTTTCCCAAGAGTTTCCTAGATAATTTCCAAGTTTTTAAAGTAACTTTAACAAGAACTGTTAATGAAATGGTATACATGAATTCAATCAGAATTGACCAATACGGGTTAATCAAAAATTAAGATGTGATATCTTGTGGATGGCTATCAATGCATTCATGTAATAATTCATAGCAGACTAAATAATAATTACTAACATTCAATAATCATTAATATTTATTCTCTGAATTATAATTTTTTGAATTTCAATAACTCCCCTAAGACTTTTAAAGTATGATCTTAACTGTCCTCATAGCTATAAACAAATGTTGCTGACTTAGTGAAAACAGCCTGCATGCTTTCTTTTTATGAAAAAATTTATTTATAAAAAGTACTCTTAAGTTATAAATTTTATATTTATAGGATTTTTTGTACTATGTTTTTATTCAAATCTTATTTTACTATTTAAATATTAGAATGACACAAAACAACGAATTTTCTTACTCTTATCCAATTCACTATCCACCCCAGGTTTAACAATGAAATGGTTTTGTTTGGCATACTCATCAAAGTCAATCTAAAAAAATGTATAATGAACTCATAAGAAAACATAAAAAAAACATGGTGTATTATGTTACTATACATTGGAAAAAACATAAATGAAGTGTAAGTAGTGGGGTGGACCGAAAAAAAACTTTTTATTTTACTTTGGACCGCTATAGTGGGGAAAAGCTGTGATTGGTGAAATAAAATTTGAGAGAGTCAATGAATTTAAATACTTAAGTTCAATTATCACTAAAAATAATGATATTATGCCAGAAATTAAACAAAGGCTGAATACAGGGAATCACAGTTTCTTTTCACTTAAACAGTTAATAAGATCTAAAGTAATTGGGTCATTCCATGTGAAATCACCCAATGAGTGTTGCCGCCTAGTCACCGATTTTTTTCAAAAAATTACCACTTAAACTTGTTGTGGAGAAACCCTCAAATATCAATTTTTAGCGCATTTTGTCGATTATTTGCTGAGATACGGACTTTTGAAAAATGATCATTTTTGACGAATTTCGGCCATCTTGGATTTAACACTGTGCACTAAAACTTCAATAACTTGAGAATTAATTGGTCAAATTTAACCATTTTGGTGTCCATTTGAAGCTATTTATATGAGAAACATAAATCTAGCGTTTAAAAGAAGTTTTAATTTTTTTTTACTAAAGTTTTAGAAGGAAAATTAAAAAAATCAGTGTTAAAATTTTAAAAATTTCAATAGGCTGTAAAAAAAATAGGTATATTTTTTTTCCTTCGAAACTTGGTGAAAACATTAATCAATATGTGTTCTTTAAGTACAAAAAAAATTGGAGAGGTAAAATTTCTTAAAAGCTAGAAAAGAATTTTTTTGTAACCCGTGATATTGAGCGCTACGACTGCAATAAATTGAGAAATAATTCTTCAAATTTCACAATTTTTATGTCGTTTTGAGGCTAATTACATGAGAAGTATAAATCCGGTGTTTAAAAAAGGTTAAAAAAATGTTTTATTATAATTTTAGAAGGGAATTGTAAAAAAACTCAGTTAAAATTTTCCTAAATTCAATATGCTTAAAAAATATGTACCCATTTTTTTCCACCTGAAAATTGGTGAAAACATTAATCAAAATGTGTACTTTAAGTACAAAGAAAATCAGAGGGGTAAAATTTCTTAAAAACTAGAAAAGAATTTTTTTGTAACACATGATATTGAGTTACAAAACTCACAGATGTAGGAATATGCCAATGAAAATGTTTCTAAAAAGTAAAATTTTCATTATCATGTTAAGTTAACTTGATTTTAAGCACTAAAAATGTTTTTATAATACTAAAAGTGTAATTCGGTCCAATAATTTTACATAAATTGAATCTCACATTCCTATCCTATAAGTTTTCATTTCCCTTACCCTGTGTTTTGCATGAAGTAGAATAAAGTCTTTAATCCACATGGTAAGTTATTAAGGAAAAAGCTTTGAACATCTGCCTAATTTCTTCAAAACCTATGACCACAGGAAATTAAATCATTCAACAAAACCTTAAAAATCAAAACAAGTCATCACTAAACCATGTCATTTTTCAGTAATAAAAATAAACGATCCATAGGCAAAAGGTGCAGGGATTGTTTATATTAAGTAATGCAGAAATGAAGTTTGTTTTTTCTAAGAGGCATTTCTAACTCTTTTGATATACTATTTGTCACTAAACTGCTTTGCCAACTGTGAAAATTCTGAAACTGTATTACACACTATTATTAAGCTCTCCTTTGTTAGATTGTTAAACGTTGAGAACATACAATATCACCCGTTATGAAACCAAGTCAATTGAACACTTGTTTGAAAACTTCAGGGAGGAATAAATTATTTCTTCTCAATGTTAAAAATGGTATGTACCTAGATCTCATTTGCCAGTACTAAAAATTATATTCCTACGTTTGTGAGTTTTGTAACTCAATATCATGAGTTACAAAAAAATTCTTTTCTAGTTTTTAAGAAATTTTACCTCCCTGATTTTTTTTTGTACTTAAAGAGTACACATTTTGATTAACGTTTTCACCAATTTTCAGGTGGAAAAAAATTTGTATATATTTTTTAAGCATATTGAATTTAGAAAAATTTTAACGGAGTTTTTTTTTACAATTCCCTTCTAAAATTATAATAAAACATTTTTAAACCTTTTTTAAACACTGGATTTATATTTCTCATATAATTAGCCTCAAAACGACATAAAAATTGTGAAATTTGAAGAATTATTCCTCAATTTATTGCAGTCGTAGCGCTCAATATCACGGGTTACAAAAAAATTCTTTTCTAGCTTTTAAGAAATTTTACCTCTCCAATTTCTTTTGTACTTAAAGAACACATATTGATTAATGTTTTCACCAAGTTTCGAAGGAAAAAAAATATACCTATTTTTTTTACAGCCTATTGAAATTTTTAAAATTTTAACACTGATTTTTTTAATTTTCCTTCTAAAACTTTAGTAAAAAAAAATTAAAACTTCTTTTAAACGCTAGATTTATGTTTCTCATATAAATAGCTTCAAATGGACACCAAAATGGTTAAATTTGACCAATTAATTCTCAAGTTATTGAAGTTTTAGTGCACAGTGTTAAATCCAAGATGGCCGAAATTCGTCAAAAATGATCATTTTTCAAAAGTCCGTATCTCAGCAAATATTTGACAAAATGCGCTAAAAATTGATATTTGAGGGTTTCTCCACAACAAGTTTAAGTGGTAATTTTTTTAAAAAAATCGGTGACTAGTCGGCAACAAATTTTCTTAAATTTGGGTGATTTCACATGGAATGACCCAATTACAAGGAAAACAAAACTATGTATACATATATAAAACTGTAATAAGACCAACAGTTATATATGGGTCGGAGACCTGGACCTTGAATTAAAAGCGAGAAGTTGATAACTTGGGAGGGAAAAATTTTACGAGCCATATTTGGACCAAACAAAGAAGGTAAAGTATGGAGAAGACGATACAATTTTGAAGTGGCTAAACTATTTGGAGAGAAAGACATTATTAACATCATAAAAACTAGGAGAATTCAATGGCTGGGACATATGAAGAGAATGGACGATAACAGAGGTACAAAGAAAATTTTCAAGGGGCATTGTCAGGGAGAGAGATAAAGGAAGGCCGAGAAAAATATGGATAGATGATGTGGAAAAAGATCTAAAAGACATGAAAATTAAGAACTGGAAAACGAGGACCAAAGACAGGCCGATTTGGAGTCGTATTGTAAGAGAGGCCATGGTCCAGCATGGACTTAGAGCCGTGGAGTTAGTTAGGTAAAGACATGAAAAATGCACTAATTATTATTTTATTATTAATTTATCTTCCATTCCTACAATGCCATCAAAGTTGGCAAAAAATTGCCAAAAATCGTAATTTTTAATATTTTTTTAAAAACATGATGGATGTTTTTAGTTGCAATCCTATATCATGAATTAACTACTAAAAGTACATAAAATCAATATATATGCTCAAAAGTAAAAAAAATTTACAAAAAGGTGGAACTTCGAAAATTTGCAAAAAATAAGAATTTTTCTCATTTTGTATTCTGTTGTATGGCAGGGAGATCTGACACAAATGTATAGTAAGTGCATATATATATATATATATATATATATATATATATATATATATATTATATATATATATATATATATATATATATATATATATATATATATATTGATTTTAAGTACTTCTAGTAGTTAAATTATGATTTAGGAATGCAATTAAAAACATTTATCATGTTTAAAAATAGATAAAATTTACGGTTTTTGACAGTTTTTTGCCAATTTTGATGGCATTGTGCGAACGGCAGATAAATTTAAAAAATAATAATAATTAGTGCATTTTTCATGTCTTTGGCAATGGCAACTTTTCTATACTATAGCGATTAGGTTGTATCATTAAAAAAAAATTTGAGTTACTTTCAAATGTGTGCCTATGTAATACAAGAATACCAACTATCCCAAATGTGTAAGCTTAATCATATAGTAATATTATTACTTTAAAATTCGAACTAAAGACTACATTTATTTCCTATTGATACTTTAGGTAGAGGTGATAGATACTGTATAGTTGGCTGAGAAAAATTAATCAACTATTTTATACGATGATTAGATATAGAAACATTCACAACGGTTGGCAGAAAATTTACCACATTAAAAATAAACTTTTGAGCTTAACTAAATAAACAAAATATAAGAGAAGCGAAGACCATTTTCCTGAACAAGTTATTATATAGGACAAATAAAGTTACACAAAAAAGAATCTTAAAAACTAGTAAACGTTTCTAATCAGAAATCAAGTTGTTAAGTAATCAAATGTGCCACAAAGTGGTCGTTAAGGGGTTAATGGAGAACATGTCGCACAGTACGCAGAAGGTGACCTCTCGCACGAATATGACTTTTCGAGTTGTAAATGCTATAATATTCAAAAATTTAAATATCTAGCGATTAAAGCAAAAATTAAATCATTTGGTAGAATAGTTGGAATGCAGTAAACTATTCTTTATTTTTTTTATAATGCAATGCAATTGAAAAAATAAACTTAAGACTATTTTTCGGAAAAACTAGTATTTTGCGATAGGCCTCTTTTCTGCATACAGCGCGATGTACAACTTTTATATAATTTTTTTTAGAGTTTCTATTTACAGCTACTTACTATTTTATTGAGAAGGCTTGCAATTCTAAATAAATCGGATGAAAATGTGGCATCTATCTAAAAAACACATTGACAAGCATTGTAATGAAAATGAAACCAAATTACAAAATGTTAATGGTGAAAATGTTAATAAATTAAATGTTGTTAAAAAATAAAAAATTATTAAAAATATTAAATCTTGATAAACATGTTAAGTAATATTGTATTACTTGCTTGAAAATTTCTAAGCTTGAGGAACGGGAACGACAGGTCTCGCCAATCAACATAGCATGGTAAGCTGTCTAAATAAAAAATTTCAAATTAAACTTGTTTTAATTTCCTACATAAATATTTTTTATTAAGAGTGTCATTTATAAATATACATAAAAACTACTAAAAATATTCATGAAACAAACATACTAAAAGTAATTTGCAATTCAATCAAAAAAGGGGAATACTTAGAAAAAATACATCCGCATAACCAAATTTTATCTTTTAGGACTAATTAGTCATCCAAAATAATCAGATCTGAAAAACATTCCTCAAAGTATGAGTAACTCAGTTAAAATTAAACTTTCTTAAAAATTACCTAAATGTTCAATTTTAAAATCTACTAATTGAATTTTTTTTTAATGTACTGTTGTAGGAATCGACTACAAGAGATACATAAACAATTCTATTTTAGAATTTATGTACAACGTGTCTAATTATATGCCATTATGCTGCATTTATCTAAACTATTTTTCAAAAATTTCCAAACCTTGTACAATGATTGCCAATCATTCATAGATGCTTGAGCTGTTTTCATTCTGCTCAAAATTCTCTGAAAATACAAGAAATAAAATATAAAATTGTAAATTAACAAAGTAATAAGAATAACATAAATTTTAGGATAAATAATGACGACTATAATCTGAGTACATTAAATACATATTTAACAATTTATAAAGAAAAATCTGCTCCCAAACTACATGCAATCTTTGCAAGAAAATACAAATGCATATAAAATTAAGTACTATTACCCAGGTGTACTTGAATTTTTGAAACCCACATGGTGAAATTGTTTCATTCGAGTTTTTCATGTTTAACTTTGGCAATATTTTACCTATTGCTAAAATATGTGTTGAAATGCATATGTATTGATAAGAAAAGCTTTCAAACAAAATCCTTGACATTGTTTTCAAAGTTATTTTATCTACTGTGAATCATTGTTTTGCTTGTCATCATATAAAAAAACTGTTTTATTTAACTTAGGGACAGTTTAAAAAAGCCACTCTACCCAATTTATCCAGATTTTAAAATTAGGGAAGTTCTAGTTTGTTTTACAAATAAATGTCCATTTAAAATAAATGGTAATGTTCTATAGGAACACATTTAAATAATATTCATCTAATATTTTATAAGAATCTCATAATCTAATAACCTTCTAATATTCCATAGGAATCTCATAATCTAATAATCTTCTAATATTCTATAGGAACACATATTAAATGACTTTCAAAGCTTTGAAGGACAAAAAATGCTCGTCAATAAACTCTAACAGAAATATATTATAATTATTAAATTATTAAAATACACTGCTCAAAACAATTAGGGTACAATTTGAGTACTTAGCAATTTGAGTACTTTTGTTTACACGTCCAGTTCCAACTTCTCATGTTTTATTATAAAAATCCAAAATTTATGAAATAGATTCCTTAGACATCTAGATTGAAATGGTAAAAAACAGGAAAACAAATCTTATTTTTAACTAAAATTTAAGGTGCAAAAAATTGGAATCATAACTTTTGAATAAATTAAAACAATATTTTTTTCAAAATGTTAATTGCTAAAAAAGGATAAAATAAAATTTTAGACTTCTAAGAATGCAAGCGTGAAGAATTTAGGGACAATTTATTTCATAAAAGTTTTTGGGAGTGAATTTTATTTCACCATGTTTTTCATATTTTCATACAATTAAAGCAAATTTTATTTATTTCTTCAAAAGGTATGATTCTTCCATCGAACAATAAATAAGTAAGAGTTCAACTTAGTGAGAAAAAAAAATCGGAAACTGATGATACTAAATGGAATCATTGGGGGCGAAATAGTTTAAACCATGCATTCCCCTAATTGTTTTGAGCAGTGTATTTTATAATTTTACAATAATGGGGGACATTCACGGCCGTATCCACCTGAGCTTCAATTCCAAATTGCTGTGGAAAACAAGCGGTTAGACAGGTTTGAGCAGTAGGATAACATTAGCACGTGGTTTGAGAGCTCTGTGGGATAACATAAGCACGTGGTTTGAGAGCTCTGTGGGATAACATTAGCACGTGGTTTGAGAGCTCTGTAGGATAACATTAGTACGTGGCTCAGGAGCTGTAGAACAACAAACCGCGTGACATCACATGAATGTTCCCCATTGTGTCACAAGAAACTAACACTTAAGAAATAATTTTCCGTTTGTTGAAAAGATAATGCACTTACAGGCAAAAACTTAATGTGCTTCAAGGATCCTTGCAATGTAACCCTAACATCATCATTTTTAGGAGACAAAAAATACTTCACAGCAGCTTGTCTTTCTAGAAGCAGTTTTGGGTCATTACTGGGAAGCAAGAACCAACGTCTGGAAAAAGGGAAAAATTTATAATTAAAAAAAAATCGGCACACTTTTGATGAAAAAATTATTAAAAAATTTAAGAATTTATGTATTTTATATCCTTAAAAACATAATATGTATGGTAAACTACAGTAAAACCGACATTAAGTTTGCAGTATACAAATGTTCTACGAGAAAAAGGGTAAATAGTTCTCATTTTCGAGTGCGAGAATCGAATAAAAAAAGGTGTTTCACATTCAATAAACAATTTTATTTGTTATTTCAAGACATAAATTTATTATTTTTATTAGTTTAGCTTCAGTTAGAGTGTAATTTTAATTATTTTTCCTTCAATTTTGACATAACAAGGCGCACAAATATCAGGGTGAAAGGAGCAGCCAATCAGAGTAGGCGAAATTTCGGCGCCAGCTGCGTTGTTTACCCAGTTTAATCCACACAGTACATTTCTCTGCTGCAAACTTAAGGTCGGTTTTAGTGTAATAGGTGTCTATGTCTGAAAGGTGTCTTGTCTCTTTGACACATACAAAAGCTGCCTAATAATTCAAAACATGGTCAGATAAGGTATGGTAGGCAATTTCCTAACAGGCTTAAATGGCACCATGGGCAAAATCTATAAACAATAATCTGGTTAAACTAGATAAGTGAATTTAAGGTTTTATGTAAATTTGATTGCACATTTATACATTGATAATATTCAATAGATAAATAAATGTACAATTAAAAATGGTGTCATATTATTCTTTATATTAATGTATTGAAAGATATACAATTAACTTTTTCGGTCCTAGTGATGCCATTTGGTATTATCATGTTTCTGGTCCTAATTTTTTAAAAAATAATAGGGCTGACATTATTGGGATTAAAAAAAATATTTTCTAATAGAAAAAAATTTGAAGAATCGAATGATGGTTCTTTTTGATATCTTAAATGGCTATAGACGATCATAATGGGATTAATAAAAAATATTTTCTAATGGAAAAAAATTTGAAGAATCGAATGATGGTTCTTTTTGATATCATAAATGGTTATAGACGATCAGAAAAAAAATTCTAAAATGATGCCAAATTTTCATTGGAACTGAAAGAGTTTATAAAAAATAGAAACCTTTTGTTTACATTTTTGAAGACTTGAAAATCAGAAACGTGACACACAGTTTCACTATTCTTTTCACATAAGCATGAAATGTTTGGGGGATCCATACCACAAAACAAGAATTTTTTATATATTCAATGAAGTTTGGTTAAGAATGAGCCATATATATTTAACTAAAGAGCAGATACACAGTGCAACATCAGTAAACATCTGAAGTGAATACTGTAGTGGTTTCAGATAAAATATATGCATAAACTAAGCATTTATAATCACTTGGGAAAGAACAAAGTAATGGTAGCATGTAAAAATATGTTTGCATCTTAATATGGCAATCAAAGGAACTGAATTATGATGACTTAAGGGGGTTCAGTACCCCAAAATCGGTGAAAAAATCAAAAAAGAAATTAATGGCTTAAAATACTATTACAACCTTTATTAATAATGTTACAAAGTATCAAGATGATTGGAAAAATATTTTTGACATTAGAAGTTATTTTATTTAACCCTTTCCTTACTGAAATGGCTTCCAATAAAAACTTTAAACGCGTTTTTCTCATAACTTGATTTTTTGAACTTCGATGTACCTTTTCTCAAAAACTATGCTATGTTTTCCCGTAAGTTTTTTTTATATGATGTAATACATAGTATGGATTAATTTGAGGTTATAATTTTTAATAAAACTAAAGTGAAAAAAATTTTATGGGGCAAATAAGTGAAAAATTTCATGATTTTTTGGGTTCTTTAAAACTTATTTTATTAAAAAAATCTAACAAATATTAAAAAAAACTTTTAACCTCAGATTAATATATAAGGTTGGTATAACACACACAGAAAATTTTAAGATGATCTGATCAGTAGTTATTGTGAAAAGGTACATTGCAATTGGCCAATTTAACATTACCGATATACAACATACTGAACCCCCTTAAGTTTGGCGGCTTGTCAGGTCGACCACTGGTCTATTGTAAAAAGAATAAGTGAACTATGATCAAATTGTCTAAAAAAAATTCTCACCTCAATTCCTTTTTTCCTATGGCGGACTTACAGTTATTACATATTCCTGCAAAGTAATATTTCAAATGAAAAAAAAATTGATCTTGTTTTGAATCTAAAACAGTTTTATATGTTAATTTGTTTAAACTATTAAAATCTTAAATTAAATATTCCAACACAATATTTACCTACATCAGAGTTCATTCTAGAACTGAAAAAGGGCAGGGTGCTTTAAATATAAAAAGGGCACTTGCAAAAGTTTAGGGCACATAGTCTAACAGCACTTGCAAAAAGTTTAGGGCATCTAAAATGCGATAAAAAATAAATTTTTTTTGGATTTTTAGAAAATACACTCGCATACCAAATTAAATATTTATTATTTTACTACTCCATCATTTTATGAAACATCTTTTCTAGTAAGTGAAGAGCATGATGAGGCACTTATGCCTAACAATGAGCCAGAACTGCAAACAGATTTACTAGAGTGAAGTGGTGGAAATCATTAATGCTACTAATCAAACAAACGGGTTTTGTTTGCATTCAGCTCTAGCATTTAAAATTAAAAGCATGGGTCATACACTTTTTTCAAGTGTAGTAGAACTCAAAATATTCGAAGAGGTGCTGATTATAAGAATGTCAGAAAAATTAAACTTGGCCGACCTGTTACTGTTCCTCTTTATTCCATGTCATGTCTATTAATTTTTTTGTACCCACAAAAAAAATTACAAGGCATGACATCTAACAGAGACAAACAGAAAAAAATAGGCCGAGTTTTAAGTTATAATTCGCATGTAAAGTTTAGTGCACTTTTTTCAAGCTTCTAACATAAGTTGAAAGAAAAAAAACTACAGTGGTGGAAATTGATTTATGAACTGACAGTTTTTTAACAGTATTTCTTTATTAAATGCATTTTTATCGATTTAAATTTTATATACTATACAGGCTTTGCATTTTAAACAATACACGTAAATAAAATTTTATATAAATTCGTTAACTATTTATTTTGTTGACATTTTAGTTTTAGCATAGGGAAATTGATTTATGAACTTTTGCATTCAATCTCAATTAATAATTGCTAAAACTATTTTTTGTCGCTAATGCTTCCTTGATTTTGTTCTTCATAGACAACACAAAACTTTGTTTCAAGTTTTGGTCAAGCAATTTGCAGTTTTTAATGATTAAGTCCTTCTATTCCATAACTGATGCACACTTCATTAAAACCATACTCCATTTGAGTAAATTATTCGAACCAATTGATCTCAGACATTATTCTTGGGGTTTAAGTCGTGGCTATTGGCCGGATGATCTAAATGAACAACACTTAGTTCATTAAACAGTCTTTAATTTCGTTTGAAATGTGGATACTTGCATTATCATGCATAAAAATCTAATCAAAAGCATAGTTTTGCAACGCAAAAAGGAATTAAAGAATTTTCTAGAACGAATCTGCAATAAAGTGATGTTTGTCAGCAATTCAGAAACATAACCCTGTTTCTTCAATCATAAGATATCGGGACCCAAACCATCAAACTTCCACCACTAACATTTATGCTGAAGACAGATCTTGGTTATTTCCGAAGATCCTTTCAATAACATTTTAAACCATCACGTCCATCCAAATTGAACTTTTTTTCATCAGCAAATGTCACTTTTCCCCCATTTCTCTCAATCCACCCCCCACCCAATCATTTTCATGTAGTTATGATCATATTTTAATAGCCTGTTCTTATGGTGAAGAGTAAGCTTTGGACCAGCCTTCATTTTGGAACATTTCAAGTTCGACGACGATATCAATATTTGTCCTACTCTTCTGGGAGTTAGAGGAAGTGATTGTTCATAACAAATTCGCCCTGTAATGCACAAATGCTGACACAAATGGTAACTTTTTGGGATACCAGTCCAATAATCCTGCTTTTGTCCCTCGTCCCACGAGGATTACACCTTTTTTAATGATGGTTTTTGCCGAAGTCAGAAGGATTCTTCACATATTTATGAATTATATTTATTGATCTTTTAATTAATATGCTAATTTCTCTTACAGATTTGTTACAATATTATATAAGGGTCATTTTTTACGTTTTTGGTTTCAGGCAGTCCCGCAAGCTTTCCTATTTAGTAAAATGGGAATAAAACAGAAAAATTTCAACAAATTTGGCCTTAATCTTATTTATAAACACTGATAGTAAGCTCCCCTGAAGTTCAAATGAAGAACTAGTTAAAATATTTGGTACCTGGGTTCAAAATAAATTTGAGTTCATAAATCAATTTCCATCATTTGACATGCTTAAAAACTAAAATTTGATATATTTTTATTTAATATCATTTTTTGAAAAAAATTATGTGTGAAATTCCTTTATTGTGCTCTGAATATCCAACACACAAAATTTGAATTGTTAGCACTTAATACAAAGCGATATCTGGTGAAAAGAATGTTAGTTCATAAATCAATTTCCACCACTGTATTACAAAAAGCTACAACTCAAACTGAAACAAAAGCTATAACCCAAACTTCATCTTACAATTTGGATTTGGTTAAACCGAAATTAAAACTTCAACTCATTATCTAACAGCCCAACAAACATTGAGTAATTGATTAAAATATACCTTTTCTCCAATTAACTCCAATTATCCAAATTTTCAATTATTTATACGAACGTGGTTAGGTCATAATTACAATTGCTTTGGATAATTGGAGTTCTACAGTACTATTCAAGATTTTTTTCAGAAAAATTCAAGAACTAGTAATTACTAACAAAATTTTGAATATATAAAGCGTGTATAAGCACTATAAGCCAATACTCCATTAAAAAAACAACTAAAACCAATCTCAAATATGAAACCCCAGTTATAAGACAAAATAAAAAGGCCCTACAGTTTCAAAAATAAACAAAAAAAATTCCCCCTTAACATTCAACCTGCTCTTGCGATCACAAGGTCACGACTCAAAAACAATAGATCAGAAGAAAATATTCTGGTTGGTCCGATTACGCCTGAACCGGAGCTACAAAAGTATTGAGACACTCTTTGACCGATCACGCAAACGCAAAGCCATCGAACTGTCAATCATTAAGGGGGCAATTTGATGTCATCGGTGGATTTCTAAAAAATTACTAGGCAGCAAAATTATCAAATCATTAAGCATGGACTGCAAATTTCTGGTCCGGAGGAGATTATCCTCTTTCAATGGGGGATTGCATTAGCCGTTGGTTGATATTTGAACACATCTTAGTGTAATATAATCTTAATCCATCCTTACATTTTAATTAAAATTTTTACTTTCAGCATTAAAATCCATTATTTAAACTTGCTATTTATCAAAATTTAAGTTTAGTTTTCATTGATATAAACCGAGAATGAAGGAAACAATTTTTTTCAGGTTGTATTAAGTTGGTTAAGCCGTTAGTTAAAGCTAACCCCCTTCCTTGTTCAAGGCATGATTTTTGCTCAAATTCTCGATCGTCTATCTGATTCTAAAATCTATTATCTTTGGTATTTGATTAAGTAGAGAAAAACAGCGTGTAAAATACTTTTCTTTCTGTGTATAGCAGTTTTGCTACACCAAAGTATTTGTGTGTAGCAATTTTTTTAATTAATGCAAAGCACTTTAGAAAAAAATTTAAGAATCCGAAAGTCGCGGACCTCCGGGGATCCGAAAGTCGCGGAACTCCGGGGATCCGAAAGTCGCGAAACTCTGAGGATCCGAAAGTCGCGAAACTCCGGGGGTTCAAATGTCACGGAACTCCAGGGTTCCGAAAATTGCGAGACTTCGGGGATCCGAAAATTGGGAGACTTCGGGGATCCGAAAATTGCGAGACTTCGGGGATCCGAAAATTGCGAGACTTCGGGGATCCGAAAATTGCGAGACTTCGGGGATCCGAAAATCACGGAACTCCGGGGATCCGAAAGTCGCGAAACTACGGCGATCCGCGACTTCCGGATCGCCCTAGTTCTAAAACGATTTAGCTTTGTATTGCAACTAAATGCGATACAAAGCTAAATCGCTATCACAAGTTTTCATTTTGGTGTCGCGTTTCGCGATGCGATACCGCTTATTTTACACGCTGGAGAAAAACGGGTTTAGAAGTATAATATAACGTAACGTGGGTTAAATAAATTTTTGAGAAAAAAAAATTGGATAGGCGGAATTTTTGAAAACTCGGGAAAACGCGGAAATTTTTAAAAGAAAATCGGCAAGGAGGGCGGGATTTATGTTGTAAAAAAGGGCACACAGGGCGGGATTTATATTAAAAAAAGGCGGGCAGGGCGCTCCGCCCCGTGAAAAACGCCTAGAATGATCTCTGCCTACATTAACATAATTCGAAGTTGAAAAATTCTTTGTTTAACTAATATTTTTATATGAACTATTTTGAGATATTTCTATTTTATTCCAAAAACTTGGACAATTGCCATAAAAAAAATATCATAATAAAATATATTAATATTTTATTAAAACAGTTTCACCAAAAAAAAAAATTCTCCATCACTATAAAAAAAATTACCTAAAATATACACTAATAAAACCACATCAAAAGCTGATCAAAATTATGTATTTTTCTGAAATCACATAAAGCAATTGCTAACTGTAAACAATCTCAGTGAAACCCAAATTTTCATTCCAATAAAACCATATTAAAAGCAAAAAACTGGGCAAAACCCTGAAATCATGCAAAGCAACGGTATTAGAACTGTAAACAAGGAAATTGGAATAAAAAAAATTAAATTACCAAACAAACTTAATCCTTCTTTAATGCCAAATGAACTTTTGTAAACAGATGGATGTCTTTCTTCTTGGAAAATCTGAAGAGCTCTAAAAGTATAAAACAGATAAGAGATACTAGAGGGAATAAACAAAAAATTAGCATGCTTTTAGAGTAGAGGGTAAAAGTTGAATCGATATATAAGTAACTTATGTTCAAAATTTCATCACCATGCTACTAGCCATGTACTATGATATATAAAAGTTTCTCTAAGAAAGCCCAATATTAGTACAGTTTTATTCAACACAATTCGTCAAGATGAGCATAACATTGCGGTTGTGTAGACTCAAAATCCAATCTCAGTTCTTCATTACATTATCTAGAAACTGTAAAAGTGCATGGTTTTTCTATCTTTATGGGTATAACCTGAAATTATACCACTAAGCTACTTGGGCCTCATACAAAAGGCTCTAAAACAAAGAACTTTTATAGGCACCAGGGCCGGATTACCAATTAGGCAAGGTAGGCAATTGCCTACAGGCCCCGTACATTTTAGGGGCCCCGGAATGATTCTTTTTTTTGGAAGTCAGGAATTTGTATCGATCCAGTTGAAAAACAAACACATGTCAACGTCAACACACACGTCTAAAAGGGGGTAAAAAAAAGATCTAATTTTTGGATGCTATTGAATTTACATGTGCGAGTTTTGACGTTGTCCACTGAAGAAATTGCTTAGCATTATGCCGGAAAAAAAAGAGGGGGGGTTGAGGGAGAGCCAAGACATCAAAATCAACTGCCTACAGGCCCCTACACTGCTTAATCCGGCCCTGATAGGCACTCTTACAAGAAAAAAAATATATCATTTAAAACCAATTAGTATGCTCAGAGAATTACATAATGTTTTAACAAATAAGAATTATGTATTAAGTGCATAGAACTAAATAAAATAATGTACATTCTGAAGTTCTTGGCTACAAAAGTGCTATGTATAGAAAAATCATGTTTTTGTAAGATAAATTGCCTGAAAACCACCTTTGGATATTTATTTACTTTGCACTCACTTTGCAATAAATTCAATTTTTAAAAATATTTTTCAAACAAATTTATGCATTAGTTTCAAATTCGGAAACAAAACACAATTATAGATAATTATACTCAAAAAAATTTTACCTTAAAATAAAAGGTATATACTACTGAAAAATTTCATAATTATTAACTTAGGATTGAGATAAATTTAGCTTCTGAGAGGATGAGGGGAAGGTGTGCACATATTGCCCTTAAAAAGCACATTTATAAGTTTTATTATGTACATTTAAAAAGGAAGAATTTATAAAAAAGTTTGCTCACTTATAAGAATTATCATCGAGATTGACAATGTTATTCCTGTAATAAATGAAGTCTTAGTCAGTAATAAAATCATTTGAAGATGAATAAAAAAATATCCAAAAAAATTTTTAATATTTTTACTAATTCAAGGAATTGACGATTTTCTATTTTGGGAAGTGAAATGCATTTATTAATGTTACACACAATGTAAGAAACTACAAAAGAATTTTTTTTTTAAAATGTATTTTAAGAGTTGAGACTTGTATTCTATAAGATTTTATAAAGAAAATTTTTCACCAACAACATCTTCAAAAAGACTAAATCAGCATATATGTCTTACAAAAGTTATATTTATAATTGGCAATAATATTAAATAAAAATTGTATTACATTAAAATTTAATTATCTGAACAAATTTAAATTAGAGTGCTAAGCAAATGCATTTTTTATTTTACAATTTTTGTAACATAGTCAAAAACCATAAAATAAAAATACCTGAAATATTTCACGAGAAATGCAGTCATTTCATTTCTTTTGATAGAAAAAAAATTTCATAAACAATATTTTATTTAAAAAATTATAAATATTAGAAAATAGTACTTACAGTGCTAATGTTGAAATAGATGATATTGTTTCAAAGTCAAAATCATTGCTTAATCTCAGTCCAAAAGGGTTACTATCAAGAAATTTCAGTAGGCCTCCTGTAGCTTTTACCTATATCAATAATGTTTTTCATTTAAAAAAAAATTACACATAAAAAAAACACAATAAAGATAATTTTGAAACTGTTTAAAGTTGCAAAACAAAATGAAATATATAGAATACCAAGCAACTAGCGAGTAAATAAAAGACTGTTTGAAATTTATTCAGGCTATAAATTATTCCTGAATCTAAAAAAATAAACACAGTCTATAACTTCTATTGGTTTGATATTTCCACAAAACTTCAACTCAGAGATATTCCTGCTGTGAAAGAACAAGGAAAAATTGACAAAGAATAATGACTACAAATAGCTTTTTTTGTATGCAATTTTAAACGTTCATTATCATAATTTCAAGTGTTTAGAATCAGAATGAAGTTATTCACAAAGGGGGTTTCACAAGTTCCCATTTAGAAATTGATATTAATAAAAATACTAATTTTGTGGCAGGAGAACGTAGCAGGCTAAGTCCGGTTGTACCTATTTCTGCGCACCTGACCTGAGGGCTATGAAGTGCAAAACAAATGTCCAAGTCAGGTGTTACTGGAACTCCAGCATTTAGTTCCCAAACACGCTTGGTTCTTGATCTATTCAAATTCAAAACTAGTCTTCAGAAAGAACTATAAAGCCAAATTTGTTTTCGTTGTCTTTCGAAATAAATGTAATGTTTTACAGTGTCCATGCAAACTTTGAAAAATCTCTCATGAGATTAGGGGAGGGAGGAGGTCCAGACTCATCTCATCAAATTATTCCATGACCCTTTGATAAAACAATCGATAAAAATACACAGTCAAAACTTCAGGTAATTTCTGAATGTACTCTAAATATAATATAATAAACTATCAAGCAAATAAGGAGTGGCATACAACAAACCATAAATATACTCGTAAAGTCGATCAACGAAGAGAAATATATTCTTTTCTCAGTGTCATTCATATTCTGAGGCATCTTTGAGAGCTGCAAATTTTTAAGTCTGTGCTTGCTTGCCTCAATAGCTAAAACAAAACAGAGGACACAACTATTTTAAAGCATAAATTTACAAACAAAAAACTAACTGGTATAAGAACCTTATATACAGGGTAAGTCAAAATGAATAGGACAATAAGTAAACTATTTTTTGGCGAATCTATGCTTTTTGTGCTACACTTACGTATGGACAAATAAACTATCAACTATTGTCCTATTCATTTTGACTAACCCTGTATTATTGAAACAGAAATTGTGACATTTAATAGATTGGTTGGTTGATTTAATGCCACACTAGAGTACATGAATTATAATAGTTTATTGAAATGCTTGAACAATTATGTATTTCAAATAATAATAAATTAAGTTGATGATTTTCAGTTTCCAATTTTGGTTTTCAGTGGTACTGTTGATTATTTGTATTTGTACATAATCTACTATTTTAATATAAAAGTAAGCATGTTTAAGCTTTTTCATGTTTTTTTTAACATGCAAGTAGTTGACTCATTTAAGTAATTCCAATTTAGTTATAACAGCAATTTTTATAAGAAAAATTATTACTTACCAATAATTGAATTTTTAAGCACTTTAAGTTCTAAACAAATTAACTACAATCGTGCAAATACATGAAATCATATAAAAATTAATACAACCCACAAAATCTTTTTTTTTAGGTTAGGTTTCAATTATCGGCGCACTAAAGCTACACGAGGGCTATTGGCGACGGGCATCGCCTTTTAGAACCAGAGTCAAGTGACAAGCCAACACCCAAATAGGCACCCAAGGCAACCATTAAGGGCGATATCAAACTCAGCCTTAGGACTTTGAAGGATATTTAAAGTGCACTCCTTTGCAGGGGGTATTATTCGTCGGACTCTTTGGGTTGCACGGGCCGTATATAGGTTGGCAGTTATTTTGGTGATGCCCGGACCCGAACCTGGGACTTTTCGCATGCCAGGCGAGTGCCTAACCAACTGGGCTCCCCCGCCCCTAAATCTCTTTTTAGAAAAATAGAACTTTTTATGCCCTTGAACACAAAGCAAATTGTCATTTACAAAAGTACAAATAGTATATTAAAACTCATACAAACCAAAGTCACTGTTGGGAAGTAAGTGAACTCGTTCTTGCTGTTGGGGGGATGAAAATGAGCTGGAGGATGAAACAGTGGGCAAATTTCTTGAATCTACAATTTGAATCAAAGTTAAGCAATTGTTTTGTTGAATAAAAAAAATCGGGGTCAAACCGTTTTTTAAATTTGACTCAAAACTAATTAATAATGATTGCAAACTAACAAGAGAGCTAACAAACTCCTGTGATCATTTAAGTAGTGCATATTAGACTTTCTAAATGTAAAAGCATAACATGCACAGGGTTGAGGCTATTAAACAATACAATTCAAAATCAACAATAATTCAAAAATATTAATTAATAATTCAAAATAAACATTTTTGAAACTTGAACATTTCTACTAGACACAACAGCTTTTATTTCTAGGCAGAAAAACCTTTCAAATATTTTTTATTAATACCCTTCTTTATTTATAAATATAAGGCATCATAAGATAACATTTTAAAAAAATTAACTATTTTTATACAAGTAAAGCAATGTCTCAGTACTTTTTTCTTTCAGATAATAGAAAAGTATTTGCATATTTTTTCAAATACTTACTAATTTCTTTTAAAATAGAAATTACATTTTCATCTGTTCTGCTACTTGTAACAATGGTGCATGGGTTAGTTTGCTTCAGAACTAGACGAAAATATACACATAAATTAATTTTATTAGCTTCCACACTATGTTTATAACATAAAAAGTGGAAGCACTGATAAAGGCTTGTCTCAGGAAGAAATTAGTCGCATCGAAACTAGAATTCATTGAAAATCTCAAGAAAAATTTTAATCCGAAGTACTTCAATTGTTATATAAACTTCATAATTCAATACCCATTAAAAAAAAGTATCTGAAGGGCCATTTTAAATTGATAAAAATTGCCACTTACAACACTTGCATGAGAAACTTATTTATATTTTAAAAAAATTAAGACATTTATTTTTGAGATATAAATCAGTTTGAAATGACATCAAATATGTCACAATGAGATTCTTTGATTGGTTAGCAGTTTTTTTTTTTTTTTTTTTTTTTTAGAAAGAAGTACAAGGCGCTCTGTTTTTTATTTATATTAAAATATATTCCAAAACAAAAAAAAAATTACATTAAAAACAACTTTACAATGGGGATATTTTCTTAAACAATTCAAAGTTTATACCCTTATTTTTTAAATGTATATTGAGACCAATTATAACCAAAAAACTACAGAAACAATTTATCTTGAGTGCAATAAGGTTAAGTTGAATTAATGCCACACTAGAGTTAGGGTACACTAACCAGTGAATGAACATTTAAGGAGCTGAGTTCGCCAGTGAATAAACACCAGGACATAATGACCAGGATAACCAACCATAGATCAGATAGCTTCCTACTAGATGGGAGGATGTCAGTGTTGTCAATCCATCTAGTGGAATGCTTTTCAATCCTTATTTCTTAATTATATTTACCAAATGTTCATTCACTGGGGCCTGTTCACTCACTAGTCAGTCTGCCCGACACTGCTTATTATTTAAAAGGTATAAGAGGGCTTTCTGCTTTTATTTTGTGAAAATAAGGTTACCAAAATACTAAAACATACGCAATCTGAGAACAGAATAGGAGGGTGCAGTATCATTATGATCAGGCATCAGGTGCAAGCAGCAGGTATCGATGTCGTAATAAGCAGCTCCTAATTGGTTTCCTTGAAAAATCACACTCAACACCACCTTAAAGAGTAAATATTAGAGAGATTTTGCATACGGTTCGGTAAACTGTAACGCTAACCCAAACCTCTTGACCAATCAGAAAGAGCATAGATCTCTAGGTGCTTCCTGATTGGTCGAAAGGTTATGGTTTGTGTCAGCGTTAAGAATATTTCACACAGTATTCCTTCTGCACAGAACTTCCATAAGAATAACATGGAGAACCGGTCTGGGGGATCTTTCTACTGAATTTTTTCTTGCAGGCACGAAAAAGTTCTTCGACGATATACAGGGAGCAAATCAGCAACAAGTATAGCTCTGATGTCTTGTTGGCAAAATTGAGTTTGTCAAATGGAAAAAAAATCTAGTTTATATACTTGCCAATGTTGATATTTTGTAATTGATACTTCACAGGCATCGTAATTTAGAACCACAGTCCAGTGACGAGCCAACATCTGCGAAGGCACCCAACGTAACCGCTAAGGGCAACATCCTACGCAGCTCTGGGACTTTGAAGCATATTAGGCGTTTGATAATAATTGACAGTTTTTTGCCTCTGTGTGAGAGGAAGAGAGTCGAGTTTTCTTTTGTAGCTCCGGTTCAGGACAATCGGACTAACCAGAATATTTTCTTTTGATCAAGAAGTGTCCACTAGTATAGAGATCACAAAAACAATTTAAACCTACTGTTTAAATATTCCGAAATGGAAAAATTCCCTGATATTTTACGAAATTTGAAAAATGCCCTGAGAATTCCCTGATATTTCCAGAATTAAAAAGTTCCCTGAGAATTCCCTGATTTCCAGGTTCTGTTACCACCCTGCAAACACCTTTACCAACTGGGCTCCCCTGTCTCAAACAGTTGATTTAAAATTTAAAAAAAAAGCCACTGCTACGATTACCAATGGTGTTGCCTCTTCTTCGGTGTCAGTTGAAAACCCAGCTTCATTTTCTTTGCCTTCAGATGCGGAAGTGGTCCGAGGAACTTCATAAGAGGTAGCTTGTCTTCCAGACGTTGAAGTGGTATACATTTGACCCCTAAAAGGGAATTAATATATATATTTTTTAATTAAATGAATGAATTTTTGGTAGAAATTTACTGTACGGTAACCATTGGCGAACTTTCTAAAAGTCCGTATTCTGGCGACTTTCCAGAACAGAAACCCAACCGAAATGAGCAAATAACAGTCAGATAAGGTTGCCAGAATATGTCATCGTTGCTAAGTCAAGGAATTCGAATCGTCAGTCAAAGTCAGACAAAGGTTGCCACAAAAAATTATTGCCAAATCCGAAGAAACGCACCAACGTTTACCTTACAGTAAATCTGATCGTAATTTTTTTTAATTACCTAAATGTCAAAAACAAGAAATTCAATGGTTAACTTTAAACACTATGCCGGATTTGGCGCCAAGTCGAAAAATGTTGCCGAGTCAAAGTGACAACAAACTGAGCGCTTGCCAAGTCTGTTGTCATCTTGAAATGGCAACAAATGCTTACATAAAAAATCTGCTGAAGAGAATATAAGATTTCCTTACTAAAAATTATCGTGGCATTTGCGATTGTAGTGACAATTTAAAATAAGAAAATCAGAAGTCAACAGTTTGCTGCATGTTAAAAACTAGAATACGCACAAAAAATAAATTTTAAAATTTAATTCTTTAAAAAGTTGCGGGGTTACCATATTTAGAGAAAAAATTTGACATTCTTTAGGTTAATCAATACGATAAGCAAATTGTATTTTATAAACTGTCCATTTTTTATTGGACATCATCCATAGACAAATATCATCCTCGAAAATGGCCAAATTGAGACCAGTCATCATAGATCAGACCATCATAGATAGCAGTTTGGGATTAATATAAAATTTTATTTTTTAATTCTTCTCATTAAGGTTTTTAAATGTTAAGTTATTTTATTTAAAACTTATCTTATTTCTCGTCAGTATTCTTCTATAACTTTATCCAAATAAACAAGGAAAGAAATTCTGATAATTCGATAGAACAAAACTAAAAACTATGATTTTCAAACATCATTTATACCATCAAAATACGATATAAAAGAGAAAACACACCTCAGTTCCATATTTAATATGAGATTATACTTTTAGTATGCAAAATTAAGCATTTTATAACTTTTTGTATACAATAACTTTTTTTATTAATAAATAGCAGTTGAACAAATTATATTGTACTACATATGGATTGAAACATAACCTACTTAAAAATTAGCCTATCTGAACCTTTGCTACAAAGAAAGCTTATTAAACTAGGAGTAAATGTAACACTTGCATACTTCTTTTAAATTGTTATTGAAATAAAAATGTATAAGGCTATATAATATTCATAAATGCCGCCCCTACAAAATCAAAACAAACAAAAAAAATTCCAAACATCGTCTGCTTACAATCTTCACTTCAGTTTTAAACATTTGAGTTTGGTTTGGTTTGGATTTATATTGCAGAAGAGCATGAATAGCGCAGGGCCGTGTGGTGATGCAGGGAGGCGGACACGATTTAGAATTTGTAAAAGTAAAATTTTGTATGTGTTAGTATACTTAGTTTTTGTAAAAGAGCGGTATTTGAGACTGGCATCACATGTGGAAAAAAAATAATACACAACCCTGATTAGACGGTTAACAGAAAATCGAGTTATAACCCAAAGGAAAATCGAAAAACAGAAAAATGTAGCATTCAATTCAAAGCTTTCAAATGTAAAGGCTGTATCACACGAGTGGTTTTTCACCAACCCAACATCCAACGCAACTTTCTCTCCCCCAATTTCGCCCCCAAAAAAAACTTGTTAAGGGGTTGCCAAAGTTTAGCCTTCACATTTACAAAAGGGCAATTTTACCTATTACTACTTTACACATAGCAAAACAAATGATAGATAAAGTTATTGCATTTACGAAAGAAAATCCATAAAAATAGCTAATTTTTTAGACTTAAAATCGAACTAAAAGCTGTGCTAAATAATTTTTTTTCCTAAGATATATAAATCAATCTTGGGTGACATTGGCTGTAAGTAACAATTTTCTTTTAAAGAAACGACTTTTCAAGATTTTTTTTATCGAAAAAATAAGAAGAAATGTCAAATCAAAGAGTTATATTTCCTCTTTGTGTCAATTAGCTTATTGTTCTTCAGTTTGAAAATCAAAATATCATGCTGCTTGTAAAATAAATAAACAACAACTTGGCGCAATATGACAGTATTCCCCAGGCAGTCCATTTTTACATTAAGTTGGCCCTAAGTTTTTGGCCAACTCCGTCGCGATGAATTGACTGAGTTGGCCAACTTTTAGGGCCAACGCTACGTCACAGCACACGGCAATTTCCATTAATCATGTTTGGAGCAGAAGGTTGCGTTACCGACTGGGCTACCCCATACCCAGCCCTGTCGAGTGGTGGAATGTCTACCACATTTCGGTCATTTTCTGTTGTAGGAGGCAAATAGAAACTGGCCATTTCTCAAAGCCATTCTGGTAATTTAAACAGGGTCTATGGGAAAGCCCTCTAACTTCTAGAAGGTTCCTGGATACAATCGAATTTCTTTTTTAAAATGATTGCTGATATTAGAATGAGAGGAAATTGTAATAAATGATGGAGTGCTTACCAGTAGAGGAGGGATCAATTAGTATAAAATAAATTTTTATGTAAAAAAAATCACCGTTTTTAAGGGTACACCCGTGCAATGCCCGGTTTATATAGCTAGTAAAGTTATAAAATTCGATAAACTAATACTTTGTGCTGCCATCTATTGAGTAATAGCCCAACTTAAAACGAACCCGTCTTACTGTGGAGAAAGACTCAGGAAAACTTTTTCTGTCTTTATTTATATAAATAAATATTTTTTCATGTAACTTATGCTAGAAAGTAAGCTATCTTTTCTACTCATTAAGAAAATAGAATTATTATTAACACAATTTAAGGAGTATTTTTTTTAATCCCTATACATACACTTTAATGAATTATTTTGTCTTCTACAAACTGCTTAATCAGTTGTAAGTTTTGTCCGCATCTGAACTCGGATCGTAAAAGTCCACAGCAAAAATCTCCTATTGAATAACGCAGTGAATATAATACTGGTGAGCATTAAATCAAATCTGTCAAAGTCACAAAAAATCTAAAAAAGCGTAAGATGCCGCTGTAAGTTAGGTGCCAACTCAGAGGTCTACTTCGTCACGAGGAAAAAAAACAAGAAGTTCAAAAAGAACTAAAATAGCCTACTTTTCTGTTACTTAAATATTGAAATTCCTATCGGGAAACAACTAGGTTCGTAACAGTAAATGTCATCTACAAAAGTTTCTACATAAAATTTATACATATAAGAAAAAATTTCACTAAACACAGCATACAGCTATAATTTAAACTTCCTAAATCCAAAATTAACTATTTTCATTAATTTCCTTTCTCAAATAAAATTAACAATACTTATCGTCTGCTTGATTTTTTTGTAGTTCCACGAATAATTAAATATTTATTTATAATAAAAAAAACATGAACATATTCCAAAATGCTACTAAAGTTAGAAATGTAAATTTAAACTAATCCGGATATACGCAAAAAAAAATATGCCTTGCCACTTACTTAGCAAACAAATAATAAACAATCCAAAAATCACATTCCTGATGTCATTCCAAACTAATTTATAACCAAAATGAATTTTGCTTCAAATAATATTTTTAAATGAATAAAGTTTCTCATGAAAAAGAGGGAGTAGCTACAGATCTCTAGGGTAAATGAATTGCGGAAAGTGCTTCCCCACTACGGGAGAGTTCGAAGTCATCTTTTTCTCCCAGATCACCCCCAAATTTTCGTCTTGCAATGGGACTATATAATAATTAATCCATTTTTTTAATTAAAAATCCCATTATCATGTACTTAGGATTCCTATGGGCTTTTTTCAACACTTTGTCAAAGAAAACAAAACAACCAATGAAATCGGAGCTCGTGACCTATTTTTAAACAAATAAGCTACCGTCAAAGCGGGTATCTTTGGCCACGGAGGGTAACTTTGGCCACGCGTCGGAAAAAGATTTGTTTCTTAATTTCTCTTCATAAAATGATCTCATCTTAAATTGTTTTACATTTTTGGAAAGGTGGAAATGTCGCCTTTCATTTCATGTAAAAAAAAAATCTCATTCTAAATCTGGCAATACTACAAATGCTGTTTTCATTCTTACGAGCATAAAATGACAAAAATTTATCTCTTCCAACTTTTGTCTGGAACACTTAAAAAAAATATTGAAAATCTTTAAATAAAACGCTCTATTCGATTCTTTTATTAATGAGGAAGAATATTACACCATTTGTTTTATTCTGAGTTGACTACTTTTTATGATGTATTTAAATATTTGTAATTGGGAAGCTTTTGCCGATGAATGCGGGTAACTTTGGCCATAAATGTAAATATTTCTTTATGGAACTTTGCACTTTAAAAAATGTATGTAAAAGTGCATTAAGTTTAACTATTTTTGAAAAAATTCTTACTTTTATGATTACTCATTTTTTAGATTTTTTTTTTAAATCTCATGATTTTAAACATTAAAAAGATAAAGATAGAATGCAAGATACGTATTCCACTCAAAATCGCAAATGTCGAAAGGTAAACATTTTCAAATTCCTAATTAAAAATATATTATTTTTCATCTTTTATAATAAAATCGTTTGCTTTTTACAAATATATTTGTTATTAAATCTTGCTTCAAAAAAGTTCTTTTTTCCTTATTAAAATAGTTTATTTTTCTTTCTTTTAAGCGACAAATAATACTAGTATTCAACGTGTAATGCCATTCCACGATGCACTGCAATGTAAATGTTAAGTTATATACCATTTTAAATAACTATATGTCTTATAACTTTGTTATTTTTGGGTTTTAAGTTATAATATTGCTATTTAAATCGCCAACACAGCTTTTAAGGATGTTAAAAAGTATGTTTCTTATATATTTCTTGGGTGGCCAAAGTTACCCGCCCAGCTCCTAATAGTGTCTTATTTTTTAAAATTAATACCAATTTTTTATTAATTTATGAAATGTAACAAAAATGCCTGAAAATTATTCCTAAATGTACAATATTTAGAATGCATAAGGATTTTTAAGTGTTTAAATCGTTTTTGAAGTTAAATTTTTCTTCTTTTGTGAAAAAAAAACTATGATTTTGGCCAAAGTTACCCGCACTGACGGTATTTCAAGACTTTTTACTAAAAAAAAACGAAACAACCAATGAAACTGCAGCGTGACGTCATAAGAAATATTCCCATTGCGAAAAACTTTATTTGTAAAAAACATCGTCTGAATTTAAGAATGATTGTATCTTTTTAGAATAAAATATTATTTTAAATCATAGCTATATTCTAGCTATATATTTAAATAAGTTTAAGTTTGAAATATTATAAATGAGTAATTCAAATGAAAAAGTTGTAAATAATTTCGGAACCTGAGAAAGAGATGTGATTTAAGTCAAGTCTACGAGAAAATTCATACTTGGATTACTTTCATATAGATAGAAGTAAGTTTTTGTATTTTGTTATTTGTTTGTGCCAAAAAGAACTTAAGTCATGAGTGTTATTCCAAAAAGGGTTTCTCTTTTTCTTTGACATTTCTTAACTATACTATCAGGATTTTTTAACCATATAATTTATAGATCAGTCCGATAATTACCTAATGTTTGATCAAATAAATATCATTCGAAAATATTGATGGTGCTTTTTGAATTAGCAACTCCGAATTTCTTTTTTAACCCTCTAATGCATGAATTTTATTTTCATCCCCAAAAAATATGTATGTTTCTTTAATACTCATACTGAAATTTTTTTAACTGCATTGGAATTAAAATAATTTTAATTAAAAATTCCATCTGACAAAACAACTACAAAATTCCAATTATGAAAATAATTACTAGAAAACTACTAAATATATTTCAAATGACACTTTTTAACTATAAATAATTTTCCAAAACAATTTATTTGTTTTTAGTACTAATTAAAATATATATACTACTTAATTATTATACTTTGAATACTGCCAAAAACGTAATTTCACAACAGTTAATAACCTCACTCTTTAATTTTCATTACACTTTTACTACTGGATTCTATGAGGATTATTAGAAACTAAAACTTCAAAATGGAATGTAATAGATGAAAAAATCACAAATTTGTCGAGGGGGATCTCTAATTTAATAGAATAAAGCGGATTATGTTACTTGTTGCCAAACGGCAACAGTATGCATTAGTGGGTTAGCATTACGAATTTCAATATACACAAATACCTTTGCTTCACAGCAAATCACATTTTTACACTAAATGGCTTTGATATCTTAATCGTGTAATTTGGAAAAAAATTACCTGTTAATTAGAACCATGCTTCGAGTCATGTACCATAGTTACCATAGTTTAATAGTTTAACCATAGTTCTTTTGTTTTTGAACTGAGTATTAGTTGGTTAGGAGATCTACAAATAGGCAATTAACAAACATCAGCTCGTCTGTTGTGGTCAAGTTATAAGTTTAACGTTATAATGTAGTTGTTTCAGCTGATGTAACGTCGTGGATTTTTTTTTTTCCTTCCTGCTAACACATTCATATCGATTTCACTCTAAAAAAATTGTCATTTTTATCGTCTGCTGTTACTGTTTTAAAATTCTTTGCTTCCAGCTTGTTTTTATTCCCGCTATTTATTAAACTTTGTCGGTTTTAATTAGATTAAATTTCAAGTATACAAAGCATTATCGAAGCGTCAATGTTGTTATAAAACTTTGGTTTAGATGATACTGTCTTGTGTGGTGAAATTAAACGAATATGTGGGTCAGAGAGAGAGAGCAATTGAACGTGATTTACGCACAGAAAAAAAATTTAAGTTCTGCTGAAAGAATTTTTTTTACCCAACATTCGTTTAAGTAAGGTGAGAAAATAGTACATATTGGGCCCTTTCTCATACAGGCCAAAATGGTTTTAGGATGTTGGAATGCTCATAAAACTGGGGAGTATGCTTTTATTTATTAAGGTTTTGTTAATTTTTCGTTATATCGTGCTTCTATACTGATACACATTTAATAATCCCTTTGAAAATATTTAATCTTAAGATGCCTGGCAGAAGTTTATTTTATTATTAATCCTTTATTTTCAGAATTTTTGTTTAAAACTATTTTTTTTTAATTTAATCATTATAATTATGTTGGATGATTTTGCGGATCCAAAGCTAATCTTATTTGCAAGCATTTCTAATTTTTAATAGAAAAGTAGTTTTTAAAATAATATTTTTTTAATAAATTGTCAAAACAACAGCTATCCATCGTGCGTTTACCAGAATAATACTGCCTCGGCCAGTATTTAGACTAGTGACTTTTTTTTTTTTGTCGTGTCCATGAGAGTCGAACTTTACATGTGTCCGTGAATTTTGATAATTTCTTCTACGACTTGCTAGATGTTGTCTTCATACGGATCTATCAAAGTCGGCAGTACTCCAATCTTTCTCAGGCTGGCACTCATAGCCGGACACTCATAGATGTGAGTAGGCGTAAGCTGTGTAAGTGACTAGTGACTTGGACCCATCTAATAGCAATGATTTTGTTCAGCTATCATTGGCGGCCTGTGGACAAAAATGTTGATGCAGCCAAGACAACACGCAACCGGTAGTTGGCAAAAATTGCTACTCTTTAGATAAATATAATAATGAATAAAAAAAATTGATGATTGGATTTGGGGGTTTACTTTAAATACATATTTAGGTACAGCCCGGCTATACTTGCTGCTGTATGCCACGAGCCGCCACTGCCAGCCCTATTTCCAATCAAAGTTAACTTGTTTTCGGGAAGATTTCGATGAAGGAGTAAGGACGCTTCGTCCCGACACTCGTCAATTATTTTTCGTTTTCAATTGACTTGGACCATTATTGTAAGCACTAAGTGGTTATATAGCACTCAGTGGTTTATACCGACAATGATCTCGGTTAACATAACTCGTCTACGTAAATGTAGCCAATCTTTCGACATAATTTATTGTCACATTCCAATGAATATAAAACTAAAAAACGCTTAACTCCTCTGTGCAGCAGCTCATTAGAGGGCCAAAGCCAGCAGTGCCCGTTTATGCTTACGTGACTAAAGGCTGGAGTGCTAGGCATATGTCCCGGTTAGGTCAACCTCTCGCTGAACCGTTATTGCTTAGTACCCAAGCATGCTTGGTCCTCATTTTATCGACTCACTTAAGGGATGAAAGGATGAGTCAACCTCGCCCAATCCAGGACTCGGCCCACGGACCTGTGGCGTGGCAATGCGAAACACTACCACTAAGTCACTGAGCCTCAATGCATATAAAAACAAATAATTCACTCACACAACGATAGATTGATCACAAAAGATTTTAATGGATACATATCTACAAACTATACCTTAACTTAAAACAGTACAAATGAGAACATAAAACTACAATCCTTAGGATGATGCATGAATAAATATCTTTAATTTGTCATGAAAAAGTTAAATTACATTAAGGTGGTACAAATCGATCTAATAAGATCACATCACTTATCATCCGGGTCAAGAATACAAATCGTTATTTCAATGTCCATTATATATTTTTATACATTGATGTTAAAAAATGTTCAGTAGTTGGGCCGGTGTAATGATATAAATATAAAATACAAACTTTTATTGATAATAGATAAAATAATCTGTCAATTGCGGGTTACCACAACAAACTAATGTATGTTACAAAATGATAATACTGTTTGGTAAAGAACACATTTCGTAATTAGCATAAAACCCCGCAATTTTTGGATTTGTTCATGGATAAAAATTTAAAACTAAAGAGCTTTGAACACATTTTGGCAATTCTCATTTTTTGTTTAGATGTTTTACTATTAAGGCACGACTTTCTTTGGATGTTTAAAGCACCATTGAAAATTTGAGCCGTTCTTAATTTAATACTTCTTTACTTAAAATGGGGAAAATGTATTTGTTTTTCTTTATTTTATAATTATTATTGTATTTTATATATTTTAGGTTATTCTTAAACAATATCTTGAAATTAAGCGAGCGTTAAAATTTTCAAAAATTATGTGGTCACAAATTAATAAGACTGAATTCCTTTCCTGAATTGAACCCCAAGATATTTTATTTTGTTTAATTAAATACAATTAGTCAGGTATAGGTAATAATAAATTCATAATCTTTACATTTTGAAGAGATATGCGAAAGACGAAAAAAACGGCAAAAAAATTGTTACTCAAGGAAAATTTATACTATAAGGTGTTTTCAAATTATAAATAGATGAAAATTATCTTTTTAATACTTTCAATTTCTTCTTTATATATCCGCAAATAATATCGCAGTTCATAAGTAAATTCGAAATTTCCATCTAAACCATCACCGCACATATCAAACCCAAAATAATATCCATTTGCATTACGCAAAAGAAACACAATAATTTTCCAAAGTTCCAGAATTTCTTACAAATATAATGCCTAACAAAATCCACAATATCTTACCGAAAATACAAAAATATCTCATTTTTCATTTCCAAATAAAAACACAAACCGCGTCCCAACTACTAATCATTAGTTTCGGTTTCGGAACCACCGTGCGTCGAGTGGAGGTGAGTTGTTTTACTTCTTCTCCCCTGATGCAAACCTTTTCCCTCTGTTTCCGCAGTAGGAAGCTAGTTGGTTGAACGTGCAGCTTTTTTGACAGCACTCGTCAGCCACGCCTCTGCTAGCACGGGGCGGCACCATTCTTTGAAGCCCTAAGAAGTCCAGTGCGGTCTGGGGATCGACGAAACCGTTGAATTCTGTTATGGAACTGTCGTATTGACCAGGGAAGTTATCTATAAATAGGATGGATAAGGGCAACATTAATGCAAATAAATAACTTGAATAAATAAAATAGTTTTTAAGTTTAAAGTTAACGATGTTAAAAATTGTTCAACTATTTCTATGGAAATCATTAAAATTTTATTCAGTTAGACACTTCTCTTCACTTGACTTTTTTTTTGTTCCTATGGAATTCAAAGTAATTCTAATATACTAGTTATTTTTAAAACTCTGCAAACAGTTGCTTTAGTCTGCTTAGTAACAAATATAGTAAGCTAAAAAAAAATATAATAAGAGTGTGCATAAAAAATTAAATAAGAGCTAAAAAATTGATTTTTAGATGCAGTTATAAAACACCAATTCATTCGTTTAAATTAGGAAAACAATTAAATGCGCTTTGTTCTCTGCTATTCATGATAGTAGTCTTACCTGTATTGCTATATTCATAGTTTCTCTTTCTCATTTCCATTCGTCCGCTGGGGTCGTAGTAGTCGCTTTCACATACTGCAGCCAGAGCGTCTACTAACATGCTTCCACAGAGCCTCATGCTTCGTTTGCTACGAGACAGCAGCTGGTGCCGTGGTAGTGCAGACGCGCAGCACATCAACACCGCCAGTAGTAGACAAAGGTACTAAGGGAAGACAAGAATAGGGAATTAAAGCATTTTTCTTTGTTTCAAATCGACTGCACATACATATAGTGCAAAATTGTTTTTTTTTTAATTTTTTAAACATTTTTAGATCTCTTTAATTGTTCATTTAAATTTTAAAATGGATAGTTTCGATATCTTATCAATCTCAAACCTTAAGTCACGTGATATTCTCCAAATGACGCGGATATTGTCTCGATTGCCGAGTGGTTTAGACCATTAAGGTAGCAGTCTGTTGGCTGTAACGGGTGCGGGTTAGATTCCCGCCTTCGTCCTGGGTATACTCTCTTTCTCTGTGACAGTAAATTTTTTTTATGTGTCTGTCTTACTTGACGGGGAAGGCTTACAAGTGGCTCTCTGATCAAGCACACAAGCCGGAATATCTATGTACCCTGCCCCCTTGTCTCGATTTGTTAACAAATCTGCGACGGTTTCTTCGAAAATATTGAAGATGGTGAAGTTGATTTTGCTCAATAAAAGTCACTGGGGCACTATGAATACTTTGCAATGTATTAAAATTAATGAAAGCAAATAAAAAAATTAATAAATAAATTAGTAAATAAATTAAAATATTAACTTTTTAAAAAATAAAGTAAATAATTTTTAAAAAATAACGTGCATTTTTGTTTTCCTTAATATCCCTACGGAAATCCCCAATGAGTCATACTATGTTATTGATTAAAAAAAATCAAAATAGATAATTCTTGAAGACGTTTAAAGAGGATAAATTGTTTTTCAGCCCTCTGATAAACCATCCAACACATCTCCGAGAAGTGTTGACAAGGCGCTGACCGATTGTGTCGAGAGCTTCTTGATGACGAGGCGGTTTCAACCTGGTTGCAAACATCGCCGGCGAAGCTGTTACTATGGGATGGGGTTTTCGAATTCGACAGCTTTGTTTTAATGTTTTCACTCTCGGGAAAGCACGCCGTTTAACCCTCTTATGCATGAATTTTTACTTTCATCCAAAAATATATATTTATCTTTGATACTAATACATTATGGGAAAAATACTGAAAAAATTAACTGCATTGGAATTTAAATAATTTCAATTTTTTTTAAAAAAATTCCATGTGACAAAAAACAACTACGAAATTCCAATTTTGATAATAATGACTAGAAAACTACTAAATATATTTCAAAATAACCCATTTTAACTATAATTAATTTTTCAAAACATTTTATTTGTATTTTAGTACTAATATTATTATATTTTGAATACTGCCAAAAACGTAATTTCACAACAGTTAATAACCTCACCACTCTTTAATTTTGAATACACTTTTACTACTGTCATCTATGAGGATTATTAGTAACTAAAACTTCAAAATGGAATGTAATAAATGAAAAAAACGCATATTTGTCGAGAGGGAGCTCTAATTTAATATAATAAAGTGGATTATGTTACTTGTTGCCAAACGGCAACAGTATACATAGAGGGTTAAACCAACGTGAGCCCAGCTTACATTTGTCTTCAAACATGCTATTGTATAGTTTTAACGGCGAGAGTGTGAAAAAAGTATGTTTATTCGTGAAACGATACGAATTAATGAAAGTAATTAAACAATTTCACTGTGAACCATACGTAAAATACATTAAGTTGCAAACATTGAAATAAAAAACTCTTTAGCGGCGGAGAATCACTTAAGTAAGGTGTGTGTTTTTTTTTACAGTTTTTTATGTTGATACGTACAGTAAAGGATAAGAAATTCGCAAGAATTTTAGGTATTGGCGACATTTTCCAAAGCAGCAATTGTCGCCGGTGTGATGAATTAGAATTTAGCTTCGCCTATTTGTTTTAAAATATAGTCTCAAATTATTTGTTCGGAACCGTTTAAATCCTTTAATCGGATGTTTACATATGAACAAACAAGAATAACGACATGAAATACTCTGGATAAAAAGAAAGTTTCAAAAAAGTATATACCTTATTTCATCTCAGCTATCTAAAGCGCATTATTCGTTAAAAACCGTAACGCTAGTAGGTGGTTTTTCTGTCTTTAATACGCAACAGCAGTGAAAGTAGTTTTACAGAAACAGTTTTCAAAAAAACAAAAAAAAATCAGATAATTCAACTTTGAACACCTACGCTTATAAATTAATTTGTTTACATCAAAAGTTTGCGAAAATTGACTTTTTTTAAATGCATCTTATTTTAAGAAAAAAATAACCTTAATCCCAGATCAAATAATTCTTCTTTGTCGATTTTTCACGGAGTTTTCAAGCTCGATGCGAATAAGAGATACGAAATCTTTTAATTTTTATTTTATTTACCGATTTTCTCCCTTAATAATACTTGTAAGCTCCTTTTAGTTTAAGTATTTGGGGTTACATATATTTTTTTCCAATTCTTTTGAGAATGTTACGTTTTCAGTAAATTTTCAATTTTTATCGTAATTTAACCGAAAGATAAAGTTAAGTTCGTGTTTTGGATTTGGTTAATAAACTGTTTTAAACCATGTTTAATAATGCATTTGTTTTAAAATATTATAAAAAGTTTTTTTAGAGTATTTTAAAATAACATATTAAATATTTTTTTAGTATAATAAGTTTAATTGTTTCACTCATTGAGCCAAAAGTGAAACTTTTGGCTCAATGAGTGAAACAATTAAACTTCATAAGATAAATATATTTTACCCATCGTTAAAATGAGCGTTTCAAATCCTTGAACTTTTAAAAGTCTAGACCAATCAAGGTTAAAATTTTAATCAACTCCAATAGTGTGATAAAGTATCAATACAGAAATTCTTGAAAAGAACGTTTTACAAATTATATGTACTTGTAATGCACTTCACAACACCATATGTAACAATAGTTAAGCACGAGGGCTGGTTTTTTTTTTTTTTAAACCTTCGATGGGCTGTAACAAAAAGACTGATCAAAGTACAAAAAAAAAAGATTTTCTTACAAAAAGTACTGTACAATACTGCTTATTTCCCCATATAATCCATCCCCATATATTCCCCATATAATTTTGGTGATTAAAACATTTGTGATATCTGTAAACAAGCTTTGAAATACCCTCTTCATAAAATGTAGCTGCCAATGATTTGAAGGGAGTTGTAACGCTTTCTTTGAGCTCCACGTCAACTTGGAAGCGCTAAAATCCAATCCATCCACTATGCTTATCTATAATTCACTTATGGCAAACCTTCGAGTTTCATTAAACACTTGGTCTACTCGCTGAACAATACTGATGTTCATGAAGAAGGGGACCACGGAAGCAAGTCTGTCGCTACAGACGGTGTTGTTCAGCGAGTTGACCAAGTGTTTAGGGAAACTCAAAGATTCATCATAAGCTACCTATGGACCAGCAGTAACTTGGAGGACAGAAAAAAATTGACACGAAGCTTCTAAATTTACTTTTTTCAAACGAAATCGGCACAACTCCTTCCTAATCATTGGCGGCTACATTTTATGAAGAGAGTATTTCAAAGCTTGTCTACTGGCATGAAAAATACCTTAATTGCCAAGGTGATTATGCGGAGAAATAATCAGCATTGTACATTACTTTTGGTTAAAAAAAAATTGTATTTGGACCCATCTTTTTGATCGGAGGTTGAAAAAAAACAGGCCTCGTACAATTGTGTCTTTCACAAATTGTAAAAATCTGTTTTTAAAAGTACATTTTTATAAGTAATTTTGAATTTAACATAAAAATGCGTTTGAATTAGAACATCAGAAAACAATAATACAATGTTTATATTGTATTAATTCGATACATGGTATATTGCCTAACAGTTCAGATAGCATATCTTATACCAAGAAAATTATTTCGAGCAATGGTAGCAAGCTTCCATTCCTTTGTAATTATCTCAGCAGTAAGGTTTTATTAAATATGCCATTCCTTTTTTATTATCTCAATAGTCCAAAACATTTCTTTGATATTATCTCAATAGTTAAATACATTTCTTATTAATTATTTTAATAGTGAGGGTTCATTAAATGTGCGGGAGGTTTGGCATTCTTTTTAAATTCTAAGTTTGATTTTATACAAAACGAGTGTTTAAACTGTTATTTTGCATTTTTAAAACAAACTTCCTTGACATCAAAAGTGGAGTTACGAAAAAAAAAATATTTTGATTTTAATTTCAAACTACAGTGGTGGCCAAAAGTGTGGACACTTTTTGAAAGTTTCATGTGTTTCAACTGTTACCTGTGTTCTTGCATCTATTAAATTTCGCTTAAATACAAACATTTAAATATTAAGTTGAAGGTAATTTAGTGAAGAATTTCATAAAAAAAACAGAATTAAAGTATCTGTATTACAAATAAAGTTATGCTCATTTTAGTTGAACAAACGAGCACAATCAATGGATTCTCTTATGCTGAAATTGCAATGCATATTGGTGGTTCAGTGACTTGCAAAACTAAGACAGATCATACTATTAGTTGCATGACTTATTCGTAATACAGATATTGTAATACTGTATTTATTTTTAATTCTACATGAAATTACTTTGATGATGATAATGTTGTGTCCATGGACATAGATTATATGGGACCAAAGGTCTCGTGAACGGCTTCAGCGATCTGCACACAGTGATCCTCATAAAGATTAAATTACTCTTAATTTGATATACAATTGTTTAATTTGATATA
Source organism: Hylyphantes graminicola (assembly GCA_023701765.1). Lineage (NCBI taxonomy): Eukaryota > Metazoa > Arthropoda > Arachnida > Araneae > Linyphiidae > Hylyphantes > Hylyphantes graminicola. The sequence continues at coordinate 56,108,040 of CM043118.1, read as the reverse complement.
CAATTAATATATTCTGTAATCGCACAAAGTTTGAAAATATGAAACTTTCAAAAAGTGTCCACACTTTTGGCCACCACTGTATATAATCGAAGTAGCACATATTGATACCTCAAATATAAAACAAACAGATCCTGCCCTACCAAAAATAACGAGTGGAGAAACCAAAATCCGCAATTACTCTAGGCAAACTCGATGACGCAAGGACATAAATTAGAGCCCCAAAACATTTTACTGCTTCCAATTAATTCTATTTGTATATCTTTATTGTCCAATTATTCTTTGTCCATCGGAAATTAGCGCCGTCTGATGGAAAAACAGGACAAAAACCGGCAGACATCAAAAATTCCCAATCGGTCCCCAAAGCATGCTTCGAGATGATAACCACAAAAAGATAAAAACCCAGTAGTTAATATAATGATCTCCCCCACCCTAAGTATAAAAAAATCACTGCCTGTCAACTGTGCTATCAAAACAAAGTCGTAAAAAGTAAGACGGGTGGCTAATTCGTGCATGTGGTGTACAACACGTAAGCCGCAATCGACTATTTTCATGTGGCCTATAAGACTTTGAGATGAATGATACGAAGTAACTTTTTGTTTGCGCCATTTATTAAAAATATTGATGCAAAAGGCTGATGAAACGCTAAGGTAATTTTGATTAAAGATAATGAAACAAAAATATTGCCAAAATTTGCTTTCAATTATTTCAGTTTGGAAGATAAAGTGCACTGTAAAAAATAACACTTTCATTTTTGACGATTCATGAATCCTCAAGCCTCATTTTGTTGATTTTGAGTATTGTTTCGTCAAACTATCACGGGACTTTTGAATAAACGCGAATCCTCACTTTTACGATCGTGATTTGACGATTCTGTATCTTGATTTTGAGGAAACTGAATCTCATTGTTGTACTCACATGCTCAAAAATGACGAAATATTTCCTTAGATTAGACGACATTCAAATCCTCATAAAAATGACAATTCAAATTTCCTCACTTTGAGGAAACAAAAACTCGGAGCATTTGAAAGTAACGGAATCGTCAAAATTAAGGAAAATTTCGTCGTTTTTGAGCATTCATTTTTGAGAGTGTGGAAATACCGAGAGTTTAAGTGTTCTTTTTATAATAAATCTTATTTATTGTTGGGAGTTTTTCACGTAAAAAAAATTCTATGAGCGTAACCCTCTACACACAACATATAAAAAAAATCTGTAAAGCCAAAGGGAAGTGACAATGGATGGTTGCATTAATAAGTTAGTGGCTTTTTTTAAAAAAAATCTAAAATGATAGGCACTGGCTTTAAAATTTGAAATTACTATACACGTTTGCCTTGTTAATTTGTCGTAACTTTTCATCTACTGAAAGCAAATGAAAAAATAGCAGAAAAATATATTAAACGTCCGTCTTTTACATTCAAAATTGTTAATTTGTTGGTGACCGTGTCAATACACACTGATCCATGTTTGTTTGCCAGTCTCTTAAGTCTTTTATCTGTTCGGGTGATTTTTTTAAAAAGGGACCCTAAAAATGAAAGTGTCCTCCTAATTTATCCTCTTCATAAAATAATCAGCCTCAATAGGCCATAGAAACAGAGAGCGAATCTTGTTTTTTTATATGTAAACAAAAACACCATCTTCCCGCGAGGTCAAGGTTTTGATCGCGATCAAGAGACTGACAGAAATGCTTGCACTGAATAAATTGAAAACAAGAGGCGAAAAATAAGGTTTTGGGAATTGAAGAGAGACAAATTGTCAAAAACAGCACACTTTTAGCATCATTTGAAGTGATGATATATTTCGGACACATGTTTATAGTATCTGCACATCGGGCTTATTTGCATAATTGTGGTTAGTGTTTTTGAGATAAGTGGATAAGTTTATGGCCTTGTATATTATCTTCTTGAAAATTCAACTGCCAAACAGACGATGTTGTGAATTTTTCGTAAAGTTATTTTTAAATTAAAATAATTAGACTGGAACACATTTTACTAACGGTTTTTAAACATAATATACACTTCTCCATTGATCCACTTTAAAGGTTTTAAAACAAGTCCCAAAACTTTCCTAAATTTTTGCTTCAAAAAATGTGACATTTTTTTTACTAATTCTTTAACCATTTTAAAATTGAAACTTATTCTAACTTATTCTTTGTATTACCAAAAGACTTGAATAGTAGGTCAAATAACATTTTAATTTACAGACGATTCAAATTTGGTTCAGATACAACATCATAATTTAAAAAAAAAAAAATTAAAAATTGGACGATTCGTAACATTGGTTTACAATTTTTTAAATTAAAATATCCTGGCATTTTAAATATTCTCAGTATTTAAAAATCTTTTCCGAAGATGTAAGATTTTTGTTTAGAATATTATTTGAGTAAAACAATGAAACGAAAATTACCAGATTTGACAACTTTGAGTATCAAATCCTCAATTTTTTTTAAACCTATAAGACCTTTTTTTTTAATTTCCTTTCTTGCACAATAACTTTACAGAGATAAGAAAATATTACTTTGTTTAATAAATATCTATAAAAGATTCAGAACCTTTTATGCTATAAGGTATTATTAGGTTAAAACCCGATACAAAAAAAAAGACAAGAAATTATAAGCAAACTTTGCTTATTAAATTTTCACTCACGTATTTTTGGATAACGTTACAAATTTTAATTTATTTTCTATAATTTTGTTATATTTATTTTTTATAGAGTATCTGTAAAAAGACAAGAAAATTTGCATTGTTAGCTCAGAACTGAGATTCCCATGTTAAGGCGTTCGCCTTGAGATTGAAGTTGAACCTTCTCTAGAGATCTAGAGAGCAGGGGTTCAAATGCCACCTTACTACACTCTTAAAACAAAAAAGTGAAATCCACTTCTATAGGAGAAGTGCATATTCAACACTGGAAAGGAGTGAAAATGAATTCCCAAATCTCTCGTAATCTACCTAAAATCGCTCGTTTGTTGTTAAGATTGTTGGAGGTTTAACAAAACAAAAGAGTGAAATCCACTCCTAATGGGGGAAGAGCATTTTCAACACCGAAAAGAGTGAAAATTAACTAAGGCGGAGTTAAAATTGCTCGTTTTTTTTAAGAGTGTACCAATCATCTTATAAATGGGATTTATAATTGCAAAAACTACAGTTAATTAAATGGAATGGGTGAAATCACAATTCATTTTAACAAACACTTTTGTTAAATCTGTGAAGTTTAAATGCAGACGGCGCACAGTGGGGCATAGATGACAACAACAAAAATTCCATTTTGGAAAGTCGGACTTTTAAAAACTTAGACGATATCGATACTATAAATTTGGAAACATTTAAACTGAACCAAATTGGCTAAAAACAGCAGCTCCGTTTTTTAATTTCAATGGGAAATTTGAGTGCAAAGGGTTCATTTCACCAAAATTAGCCCAGATAAACAACTGCTGTACTTAATTACGTATCTTTTTTTTATAATATGGAGGGCTCAGAATACAAGTGAACCAAGTCCATAAAACGCCTCTGTGTGCTGCAGAGGTTTAGAGTTAAAGCTTTATGACAAAATTACCTATTCAAATTTTTATTAAAAAATTTTAAATTTTTAAATTGCTGCTGTCTTACTGAATATTATTCCATTTAGGTATATTTCATTTATGCGCAGAAATTCTAAGCAGTTAATGTATGCAATTGTATGCAAAATGGCAAAAAGTGGACTTAGTTCACTTGCATTCTGAACTCTCCATATATCACTGAAAGACAAAGCAGGCACATCTAAGATAACGCCTAATCGTTGCTTATCGACGTGGGAACTGCACTTGAAATAGCTCTTTATTTTCGGCATTGGACACTAGGGTCATCTAGTAGAGGCTCTTTTTATCACTTTATTTAGAAAAACAAGATGAAAAAAAAAATTATCTTATGTTCTAGCATTTCCTATTTTTTCCGTACTTAAGAAACCAAAGGGTTGGTGGTGGGTTTTTATCTGAACCCTGTTTACTTCCTATTACGATCAATGTCAAATTTACGTGTCAGCTGAAAGCGATATTGTGGGGAAAGAGTTTCTCAAACTGTGCGTCGTGGCCGCATTTGATGTTGACTAATTCAAGCAAAATAACAGTTATTGGTTTATATCGTGGCACTAGAGCTACACGAGGGCTATTGGCGACGGGCGTCGTATTTTAGAACCACGGTCAAGTGACGAGCCGACACCTGAATAGGCATCCAACGCAACCGTTAAGGGCGACATCTTACGCAGCGTTAGGACTTTGAAGGATATTTAACGTGCACTCCCTTACACGGTGTATTATTATTCGGACATTTTTGGCTGCACGGGCCATTTATAGGTCGGCAGTTATTTTGGCGATGCCCGGACCCGAAACTGGGACCTTTCGCATGAAAGGTGATTGCCAAACCAACTGGGCTCCCCAGCCCCATAACAGTTATAGGACTTGGTGGTATTTAATTTAAATCAAACATGTGTCTGGATGACTACACTGTAATACTTATTTTAGCACTTTTATGTTAATTCGATTTGCTTAAATTCTTTTATGTTAAGAAGTTTGAAGAGAAGAAAAGCAATCGGAGAAGAAATTAAGATTTCAAGAGATATTTCGTTAAATTACTATTACAATCTATCATTAATTTATCATTTCAAAATATTCAGGTTTTTAGCTTCGAAGTACTTAAATTATTTATGCAAAATTTAATGCTCATTTAAAAAGCACAGGAAGCCATTTTTATTAGAATTGAATAGCCTTTGCCATTTGAAACAATCACTCGAAAATTTTTAATTCTTTTAAACAATAAATTAAAATGAATTTATTATTGCGAAATCTATCAGTTTGAAATGACATCAAATATATTTGAAATGACGTCAAATATATTTCACTACGACATTCTTTGCATGTAGATATATGAAATGCTTTCATTCTATTTAAAAGCGAGGGAATATATTACACATTTATTCTTTGAAATATAAATTCATTTTTGCAAACTATAAATAATAATTATTGAATTTTCGAAATAAAATAAACTAAAAAAAGCCAAATTTAGCATGAAAGCGTTCAATATAGAATTAATGCTGTGTTTGACGCTATTTTACCTGTTAAAAACACCTGTTGTGTGGAAGCCGGGGTGAAGTGACAGATTCTGTTACAAACCTACTTGGTTTCATCAGATACAACGAATTGCTCAAAATATTCACAAAGTTGCATAAAGGATTAAATAAATGTCTCTATTTTTATAGTTGAAGATTAGTTGGTTTGATTGATTATTAAATATAAATATTTAGTTTTATAAGATATTAAAAATATCGATTGCCTAAAAACTTTAATTTGACACTAAATATCTTTAAACTTTTATCCGAGTTACAGATTTTCATGCACAAAAGACGTATTTGTTTTCCTATTTAATTAAATTATTCAGAATAAAAATGACCACTGAAATTTAATGATTTTATACTAAACAAAAATGGATTATCAATGAATAACATGATAGCACCAAAAGTATAAGCAATATTTCAAGTGATGATTAAGAATTTTGATCAAAAATTAAAAATAACTCCTCAAAAAAATTAACAGCATAATTTCTATAATATTAAGTAATGTAAAGTTCATTTTATCCCAAGAAATATTTTTATGTGTATTTGAAAGATACTAAATTGTGTTATTGTAAGCGATCAAAATATCAATAAAAATTACTAATTAAAATTAGTTTTTTTTTTTTTTCAAATTATATAAATAAGCAAAAATTACGATCCTGTTGAAATATCATAATTGAGTTAGGTAAACTTTTTTTTTTGATATAATCACAAATATACATTTAATTGAAAAGCTTTAATTTGTAAGAATAAGATCTTAGTTTAGACATCATTCTTTTCGATAAGTTGTTTATAAGCGTATTTATACTATTTATATTACTATTATTTTTAATTTAATTATTAATTTTGCATTGAAAAAACAATGGTTACAAAATTTTTGATCCGACTGATTTAAAAGTTGCATCAACATATAATATTGCTCATATTTATATTTCATTTAATGCTTGTAATCAAAAACTTTTTTGACAATGGCTAATTTTTTTAGCAATTGAACAAAAGTCAATTTTAGTATTCAGAAAATATAATAAAGTACATATATTATATTAGAATTTAATTTTTCATTATTTCATTTCAGTAAAATGCTATGTATTCGTTTTTAAGTTAAAAATACAAATAACTAACACATTTACTCTTATTTAAAATTTCAAAACATAAAATATTTCCTCTTATTTCTATACACAATATTTTTTCTTAGATTTGTATTTTGAATCTTTAGATTACAAAAACAAAAAAAATAATGTAAAAAAGTATAGCAATGTTGTAAATATTTCATTTCGTATAACATACTTTAATAAACTAACTTAAAATTTAAATCTAGGGTATAAATATGACATTCGCTTAAAGAATTTTAAATAGGGAACACAGAGATAATTAAAAATTAAATCATTCCATAAATAAATTCAACAATTTATAAAATAATACATTATAAAAAATGTTTTTATGACATAAAAAAATATAAATTTTTACCTTAAATGCCATTAGGAATACGAGAAGATTAAAAAAAGTTCTTAGAATAGCTTTGGAAAATTTTGTCGAGAAATTATTTCGTGAAAGTTGCTTGAACGCCTTCTTCGGCGTTTTATTTATTTAAGTGATGAAAAAATAGGGATTTGAGTACGAAATAGCTGCTCTCGGTAGGGATCTCTGGCCGATCCGCGGTTACTTATATAGTCTCTCGGATTTATAAAGGGGGGAGGGGAGGGACGCTAAGATGGGAGGAGATATACACGTGATCGTATATCAAGAGATGATGCTCCTCGGGAAAAAATAAAACCAAAACATCGCCCCGGAATATCGTCTTCCACTATCTGATACGAGGAGGAGATTATAAGAGGGTGAGGGGGGGGGGGGAACACATGGCGGGAAAACAACGAAGTAGTTTGAGAAAAAAATGTTCTTTTTGAAGAGTGGGAGGAGTCTGCGCACGCGCCGTATTGATTGGGATTGAAATTTTGATTTAATTGTTTGATTTTGGGAGCGTTGGCGTGCGCCTCAGGATTCAGCAACAGTTGTTTAGTTTAGTTTAGTTTTGAAGTATCATCGCACTAGAGCTACAGGAGGGCTATTAGCGACGGGCGTCGTATTTTAGAACCATAGTCAAGTGACGAGCCGACACCTGAATAGGCACCCAACGCAGCCCAGCATCAGTTGTTTAAAGTTTAATTTTAGTTGGAAATGGTTAGGTTAGTTTGATTTTGGCCGCACTAAAGCTACACGCGGGCTATTGACGACGGGCGTCGTAATTTGGAACCACAGTCAGGTGACGAGCCGACACCTGAGTAGGCAATCAACGCAGCCTTTTGGGACGACATCGTTTTATTCATCGGACATTTTTGACTTTAGTTGGAATTGAGATATATGCTAATATGTGAAGGAAAAGTATATAGTATATTGTATAGTTTTAGTGCAAACCTGTTTTAAAATTAGATAAAAAGACGGTTTAAGTTTTTTACATCATAAAAATTAAAAATTTTACATTTAAATAAAATGACAGCTTTTTAAATAAAAAGGTTGGGCCTACTAACCCTATTTATAAATACAGCCGTGCTCTAGTGAGATTTTAATTTAACTAAACTAACGATCCCCCTATAAGGGATAGCAACTGGTCGCACTCTTACATGACCGACGTAGGCACCGACAATATTGTATTGCTCATATATTGGCCAAAAACAATCTATTGGTACTCTTTCTCTTTTAAAAAATATCATTTTCAAAACTTCACCTCGACATGAAATTATTTTTCTTCCATACTAAGGGAACTGCACAAAAAGAAAAAAAATCATATTTCATACAACTTGATAAGTATGGCAACTACGTTAATTTTTCAAACTCGCCAAATCGAGACCGGCCATTATATCATAGCTGTGTATACGGGATAAAAGAGAAGATTGAATGATATAGGTGGAAGTAACACATGCTGACTCCCACAGTCCCTCATCTTTCATTCTGCATCACTCTTCCTTGTTGGGATGGATACTTTTGAGATATAAAGGAAAATAACTTGACGTTCTTTTTCACGGGCTCTTTTGCTTAAAGATATACTGAATTATTAACATTTTATATCATTATACACAATCTATGATAATAAAAAATGAAGTTTTTTGTGTTTGTGTGTGTCTTATAGACTCATAAACTATGGACATTTGTTTGGCTCGCAACTTGGCACAAATGTGTAGTTTAAAATGGAGTTACAGATTTTGAACTTTCAGAGCTCAAAGTGTTCGATTTTTTAGAGAAAATTCGAATATTCTGAAAAAAAATACACCACTTTTGCTCAAATCCGATCATTTTTTCCTTTCGTGATGCCATTCAGCAGAAGAAATTAAATAAAACTTTTAGGAAAATAATTAAAATTACAAATGTTTATTTTAGTTTATTGTACTCTGAGCAACATAAGTTTATTATAATTGACAAGTTTCATGTGGCGTTGTTCCGTTTAGTCTCCATTCTAGGATTTTATTGTGCATGGGTTTAGGTAATGATTTTTTCATGGAGGGTTTTGCTGTTTGCAAATAGGCATATTTAAGCTATTTTAATGAATTATAACTATGATAGATGTTCAAAGACTAACGTACTAGAGCTGCATATTATGGTTTAACGATTTCATTATTTCGCCAAATACGTTACCGAACTCGCCAAATTCTTACCTAAACGCACCAAATACGCCATTTTTTAAAAAATTATAATGCTTGTTCATTGTACGAAGGTGGTCGTGCTAGAGCAGTATAATAGGTGTGTTTGTAGCTATATCTCTTTTCTCGCGAAATTCTTACCAAAAAGGTGCCAAATGCGTTAAAAGGTTTTATATGTTTATGAGGAAATTTACAATAACTCTTATGCGTACATTTTATAACGAGCGGGAATAATAACATAAGTTTATCATCCTATAATGGATTGAATTGCACGTATAATTGGATAAATTACATATTTTTTCGGTCCTTGCGAAGAACGGGTATTTATTTGCTAGTAAGAAAAATAATTATTTTTACATAATATAGTCGCATTTTCCTATACATAGTTTCAATGTGTTGTGGTAATATGAAATGTTTTACTCCCATTGAAATATGCATTATTACATACTTATTCCTCGAAATACAAATAAATTTGGCAAACTATAAGAAATAATTGAATTTTAGAAGAAAAATAGTTCATTACTTTTGGCGTTTAAAAGTTTCACATAAAACTAAAATCTGTATTTGGCGCTTTTTTTTTGGCGCATGAGGGGGGGGGGGGGTGTAGATTCTGTCAAAATATGCAGAAATCCGAAAATCTCTTGCTCGGATTTTCTACCCCATCGCAATACTTTGATTGCCTTATATTTCATTTAAGGTAATTAAAAATAAATTTTTTTTCAAATTCTTGAAAATTGTGGTTTAAGTCTGTTTTTATGTTCCATAGCCTAAAGAACCGAACCTTTTTTTACATTGAGCATATGTTGCTCAATGTAAGTAATATGTTGCTCACTCAGGAGTCAGTCTCATTATTTGAGGGTCGTCACCAATTACTATTGTGTAGCTCTTTATACAGTCTAACCTTACCTCAACTGGGCCAAATAAAACTTTATTACTGATTTAAAGTTCCAATAACAACAACACTTAACATCCCTCTACACTCCTTGCCAACCTAAGTTGGGTATATAGAAATATGCTATGGAGACGATCCTTCAGCACATGAAAAGAGTTCCATTAATTATTTGTGAATACATCCAGAAAACATGTTTAAAACATTAATTTCGTTTAAGGTCAAACAGATTTGAATATTTTTTGAGAAAATTTGGCAAAAATTTCATCAGAATGAAAAATGTATTTTGGTTAAATTGTATTCTGATCGTTTTGTATGTAAATATTACCTTACAAGAGTTTCCAACAACGGACCAATCGCGCTTTTTACTCAAGTTAGGTTGGCATGGAGTGTAGTCGAAAAATACTAGAAAACAGTTATTTTTATAAAAATAAAAATACAATAACCTAGATAAAATGTTTCCTAAAAGAACTCTTTTCTCTGTTTAGAAAAGGGGAGTTTTAATCCATCATAAGAAAAGCGTTTGTGAGTTACATATTGAAGGTAGGATGTATCAAAAAGATAAAAGGAAGTGCAGAAAATAGCGGGGTTATCTTATTGCGTTAAAAATTTAATTAGTTTCAATGTGACGATTTCTTATTTTTATGTTTCTTGAGGATTCTATTTTTAGTTTAAGTGTTTGGGGGCAGTTTGCATATGATTAGTTTTAAATTTCTTACATAATTTACGATACAGTAGAGTCCCGTTTATCCGAATCCCGGTTATCCGAAAATTGGTTTATTAAAAAAAAATCCCGAGCCTTTCGGTTAAAATAATAAATGTATACGCATAAATAAATACACAAAAAATAAATACCTACTTACAAAATTGGATTTATTTCTCAAAATATGCATTAATTTTTAATATTTTTTTAATTTTTGCTGCTCAATTTTGGACCCATACCTTTCGGATAAGCGAGACTCGGTCATCATTACTCATAAATTTCTGGTAACAATATGACGATTTTTTATTTTTATGTTTCTCGAGGCTTCTATTTTTAGTTTAAGTGTTTTGGGGCAGTTTGCATATGATTAGTTTTAAATTTCTTCTTTATTTACGATACAGTAGAGTCCCGGTTATCCGAATCCCGGTTATCCGAAAATCGGTTGATCAAAAAAAATTCTTACATAATTTACTATACAGTAGAGTCCCATTTATTCGAATCCCGGTTATCCGAAAATTGGTTTATTAAAAAAAAATCCCGAGCCCCTTTCGGTTAAAATAATAAATGTATACGCATAAATAAATACACCAAAAATAAATACGTACTTACAAAGTTGGATTTATTTCTCAAAATATGCAATAATTTTTTATTTTTTCTGCTCAATTTTGGTCCCGTACCTTTCGGATAAGCGAGACTTGGTCATCATTACTCATAAGTTACTCATTGGTCATCATTACTCATAAGTTTAGGCTAACATTTTAAAATTGTAAACCTGAAATTTCTTTTTATGGATGTAAAAACTAAATAAGATTAGTGCTCTATTTTTTTCAATAAAATGCACAAGTTACCTCTACAAAAAGAGCAAATGCCAAATTTTTGGAACACAAAAGAAGATTGTTTGTTCTCAGATGATATAAATTTGACAATAATATATTCAGATATTACAAAAGAGCTCTTTCAATTTTGTAAAATTAAAGATGCAACTGTTATGCAACTTTTTGAAAGATGGAAATAGTGAGCTAAATGTGTTGTTTGTCATTTGAATCATAATTCCATGTTTCCATGTACTGCAGATGTTCTATTGTATGATTTCACATAGCCAATGACATTTTCAAATATTTCTTTAATAAGAATAAAAATGAAATTGATGATAATACAAAAGGATTTTTTTAAATAAGCTGAATTCAAGCCATAAGAATTCATATAATCCAATTCTTTGAAAAAAATATATAGGCACGTGTATAGCGATCTTTTAATTTAGTTTTGTAAGAAAAATCTTCAACTTATGCTGATATTGGTACTAATAAGCGAAATTTCATTTGTACCTTAGGCATTTTTAATTTTTAATATATCGTGTTAGAAATAGCATTGTAGTTAAATATACAATGGGTGTAATATAATAAAAAATAAGGAGATTTCATTATAAAATACGATTACAGAAAGGATTGCAATTTAAAATTTAAATGCATGCGTTACTACTCAGTTATTCTCAGATAAATTATATTTAGAAGGCCATAGCCTACTGTGACTATTTCAGCTTACCATATTGGGTAATCGAGGAAATTGGAGCAGAAGTTTCGGTAATTAGGTCAGATCATGACGGGAACCCCCATTGTTTAGTTCCCAACATAGATTAGTCCTCATTTTATCGATCTACAAAGGGAAGATTATCCCGAGTAGAGTATCAAATTATTTTAATATAGCATCGTTGATGGAATTCCAAAATAATACAACAGTGAAGCATACGTATCGAAACACTTTATTTAACGAACCTATGCAAAGCATAATTAAAGTATTATTTGCTTTTCTTCCTTCAAAAAATGTAATCTTCTTTAAATCGCCAAAACTCTTAATCTTTTAGATAATTATCTTTCTTCACTGTATCCCCCAATTTCTTGCTGACGTTATTACTCTTAAAGCTACATTTTTAATTAAAAATAAACGATGCACACGTTGGTTGTCAAAACGGATTAGTGCCTCAATAATTAGTGGCTTGCATCGACTTAGGATTAAAAAATATTGAGGACTGGCCAACATGAGTACTGCCCAAGTCACGTGGGTTCGGCACAACGACTCACAGTGGGAAAAAATTTCACAAAGCAAGAAAAAAAACTTTAACACGAAAATGGGAAGTCATATCAAAATATATATGTTTCATTTGGATTCCCAGGATAAAAATGTACACTAAAATATCAAGTTCACAGAATTCACAAGTAAATTCACAAGTTTGAGTCAAATGTTTGTTAATTATATACAGAACACAGAACATGAATCCCACGAACGAGAAACAACTTCAGAGTAGTTATAAATCTATCAAGCTTGAGATTACACCAGTATTTATTTAATTAACAACGTTCAAAGTTCATTAGCTGAAACAAAATAACAGCTTGTGAGTTAAAGTGATTCAAATAAAATAAGTAAAAAATTACATTTACTGATAAAAAAGCTTTAAAATTGACATTTTTAACAACTAATCTCAATGCCGAATACAAAGATGAAGTCGTTGAGGAACCTCTTTTCATCAATTCCCAGGACCCAATTGTATCTTTTAACTATTAGATGCTCAGTCTATTTAATTCATAATCGTTGATCTCTTTTTCAAAGTCACGGGGGGGAGGGGGGGCAATAAAAAAACCTTAATTAATCGAATAGACACCTTGTATAAGTAACACCTGTAATTGGCAGAGAATTTAGATTAAATTGTAAGCGGGGGAGTAGATTTCTCATAAAGATATTCAAAAATATCTTTGAGTAATATATGTGAATTTTTGTTTCAAGAAGGTTGTATTAATTGAGTCATTGACCTTACAACATTGAATTAAATATTTCTCTGTGAATTGTATTTTTTTAATATTCCTATATTGATAAATCATACTGATAAATTTTCTTCATTTAATGTAATTTAACTACAAGATGATCAGTGATGTTTATAATTTTTTATTTTAATTCGCATTCATTTTAGGCGTCACTGATATACACCTTTCTTATTTTGACGAAAAAAGCGTGTGAACTAGAAACTTGAAGCCTACGAGTGGAACTAGATAAACTCTGAAAATTTTCTTAAACCGCTAAGAACATCTTGCAAGAAATCGATTACAAAGAAACTTAAAAATTGAGAATGGATAAATTAAATCAAGAAAATTGTAAGACATGAAATCAGGATGCGTTATTTAATAATGGGAAATTAACTAGGGCCAATTAATTATTGGTCAGGTGCCTCGCAACAGATCTATTTGACGTGCATATGTAGCTCTGAACAAGCTTCTCCCGAATGCATTTTATACTATCTTTAGTCTGGAAAAAAAATTATCTTTACTGAAATTTCAACTTCTAGTCTTTGATTTCTTGAAGACTTTCGAGCTAATGGACTTAGTCTAGCCAACGGCTGAACCAAGAGGAATAAGTCAACAACAACAGACTTAAGAGTATTATAAAAATTAATAAATATAATAATCATTAATTAAATATTTATATCGTGTTACAATTTCATGTTTAAAAGATATTTAATAGCTATTTAAACTGATTCCAAACTTTTTCTTCAGTAATTTGTGAGAAAATCTATCACACGTTAAATTCTTCATCTCGCATATATAATATTAGCTTAATATTTGCTAAGTAATAATACCACCAAACGGTTTTGTTAAGCTGACGTAATTAATTACAGTTTTCATTCCTACTTTTCTTTCAATTGGAGTGCTCTGTTCTCACGTGACATTCATGCACTATTCAAGTCAAGAAATAATTTTCATTCAGCATATTTTTATCATTAAGACTTATTTATTTGAGCGAGTTGCTATATACTAAGCTCTGAAAAAAAACCTGATTTTTACAAGCTTAACCGTAAGAGCCCTGAACACTTTATTATCCCCCCCACCCCCAGCCCGTCAGCCAATAAGAAATTGTGATTGTTGGTTGGAATTAAGTTTTTTTTATACAAAACAAAAGGCACTGTAACATTGTTTCATAACTTGAAATAACAGTAAATTAACAACGTAAACCGCAGCCTACTCAACTACTAAGGTCAAAGAAGCTCCCCCAAAGACGATCGAAAACAGGAAGTTTGACGTCATAGTTCCGATAGTGAGGTTGTTCCGAAGATGAAGACAGCCGGTCTTTAAACCGGTTCGGAACCACTCGTTCACGCCTGACCACATTTTTAGGATTCCGAATGCGTCCGAACTAGTTTCTCCATCTTCGGCACTCGGAACAGTGACGTCGAAATTTCTTTCTACGCTCTTGTTTGGGAGAGCTTCTCTGGCCTTCATTTTTAAAGTGGACGTGGGAAAACACGTATGATAACATTGTATCGAAAAATAAAAAGTAGTAAAAAACAAGAAGTAGAAAAATAGATTAAGCGTTCGTCTTTTACATTCAAAACGTCGACACCTGAGCGGGCACCCAATGGAACATACCCTTTTTCAAGTAGACTGGTTTACGTTTAATCAAAAATAAAGTATCGTGTATCAAAATCTTGTTCCTAAAATGGAAGAGCAATTAACTCTTAAGAGATTTTAGATTAGGTTTCAATCGTTGAATTGTAATCGAAAGGAAATGAAAAGGAGTTAAGTTACGGTTACAGGGGCGTAAAGCGTAAACAAAGCGTTACAAAAATAAATCGCATCACTGAATTATGGTGGCCAATAATAAACAGTAAGTTGGAGTAATTTCCAAATAATAGTTCTTGGAGTATTTTGTGTAAAGCACTTCATAAGTACTTCAGAAATATTTTTAATGGAGTAGAAATGAATAAATTAAATAAAGCCATACTGTAATTTGGGACTCTACACAAGTTTTTAATTATAAAATAAAAAATTAAAACTGTGTCTTTAAAGTCTTCAGAAATAATTGGAAAACTAAAATCGGCAAGCCATTGACCTTTCTATTTTTACCTAAAGCAGATACGATATTCTATCGTTATTGTGACTAAAATTTCCCATCGGTATTTTTTTTTTTCAATTACATTTCATTAAGGGGGTTCAATACCCTCAAATCGGTGAAAAAATCAAAACAAAAAATATTGGCTTAAAATACTATTACAACCTTTATTAATAATGTCACAAAGTATCAAGACGATTGGAAAACTACTTTTGACATTAAAAGCCATTTTAATGTCATGGCTTCGTAAGGAAATGGGATAACAATAAAAACTTTAAACGCGTTTTTCTCAGAACTTGATTTTTTGAACTTCAATATACCTTTTTTCAAAACATGTGCTATGTTTTCTCGTAAGCTTTTTTTATATGATGTAATACATAGTATAGATTAATCTGAGGTTAAAAATTTTAATAAAACTTAAGTGAAAAAAAATTTATGGGGCAAAAAGTGAGAAATTTCATGATTTTTTGGGTACGTTAAAACTTATTTTTTTTTTTAAAAAATCTAACAGTTATTTAAAAAAAAAAAAACTTTTAACCTCAGATTACTATATAAGGTTAGATTAATATATATCAGATTAATATATTAAGGTATTAATATATAATACACACAGAAATTTTTAAGATGATCTGATCAGTAGTTATTGTGAAAAGGTACATTGAAATTGGCCAATTTAACATTACCGATATACAACATACTGAACCCCTTAAAAAAATATTTTACTAAAACGGATTTTGTTTGAAAAACAGAGGTGATTTCGAGGTTTTTAATTTAAAAAAAAAAGTCTATTCATATATTCCGTATTTCTCCTTAAAAAATGTTTCCACCCAATTTTCCGTGTTTTGAAGTCTAAATTCGTACTTTTTTATTGTGACTTCAAACTTCCATTAGAATGGATGTGCCAACCTTCAAAAATTACAATTGTAATTTTGTTAAATCTTTGCAAGATAGTTTTTAAGATTCGTTTGTTCAAGAAATGTGTTTAAATAAAGAATATATTTGCTGAGATTCCACGAGGAAAAATGTTAAAGGTACTCTTTGTTGATTTGCTTTGTTTGGAATAGTGATAAACTAAAGATAGACTGAGTCCATTGAATTTCTACTGCAATTAAATTTTAATATAGGGGAGAGGGAACTACAGTGATGCGCACTCATAACCTCTAGCGACCTGGCGTCCCCATTTGGGGACATTTTAAAAACTCCCCATAAACAATTAACACTTTAATTAGCTCCGAAATTGACATGGTCCGATAGAAGAAGATCAAAATATCAGTTTTCAGCCTTTGATTACAGGTATATGTCATTCATTTCTATAAAGAAAATTTAAGTTAAACGAGGGTCAATACGACATAAGAATTCTTAAAAAAAATTAGTTTAATTTTTCTTTTCAAACTTTTCAAAAATTTCTTTTAGTGGTTAATTTTAAAGGCATTTTGCATTAAAAACAATGTTAAAATAACCTTGTTAACTACAGATAAGTGATACGGCCTTTTTTGTGACATTTATAGCACAAAAAAAATTATTTTTAGAGTTTAAGGCGTGTCCATAAGTAACTATTAGCATAACTTTTTAAAAAATCTTTGCAAAACATAATTTTTAGCATATATTTGTTTGAAAAGTATGTTAAGATTAAGAATATACGTGCAGATTTTGCTCGGGTCTTAAAAGGTTAATCTTAACATCAGTGAGGGTTTTGGAAAAAAAAACTGCAGCACATTTCAAGCATTCGTATGTTTTAGATATGATGAAATTTTTATTTTGTCCCAAATTGAATGATTTTATTCAATTTAAATTTTTTCAATTTTAAATTCTTGATTAAAACCGAAATTTCAATGGTTAATTTACCCAAAAATGTCTTATTTGAATGCATTCCAGAGATTTGTATAATGTACACTGCTCAAAACAATTAGGGGAGCACTTTGTGTACGTTTGTTAACAATTTCAGTTTCAGCGCTTTGTTTTTCATTCTAAAAATCTAAAATTTGTGAAATAGATTGATAATGCATCCAGAATGAAATGGTAAAAACATGCAGAAAAATATTATTTTTTAACTAAAATTTAGAGGAGGGGGGGGGGTGGAATCGAAAAATAAGAATAAATTATAACAATATTTTTTTTTTTCAAATTTTTATTTGCAAAAAAGAGGTAAAGTCAATTTTTAAACATCTAAGAATGCAAACGTGAAGAATTTAGGGTCAATTTATTTCATAAAATTTTTTGGGGAGTGAATTTTATTTTACCATGTTTTCATACTTTCATTTGATTAAAACAAACATTATTTACATCCTCAAAAGAATTGATTCTTCCATCTAACGATAAATTAGTGCAAGCTTAACTTAGTGAGAAAAATCGCAGGCTCATGATTCCAAATGGAAACTTTGGGGTTGAAAGAGTTTAAACCATACACTCCCCTAATTGTTGTGAGCAGTGTATAAAGATTTTCCATTCATTTTGGTTAAATGTTTTTAATGTAAATATTGTTCGTGCGTAGTTTGAAACTCAAGGAAAAAACTCTTGCTGCTTATTTTTATCTCTAAATCAAATCGAAATAAAGTATTGATTCTCTACGAAGTTACAGAGCACTAATTCTTTTATATTTCTATAACAACTGTTAGTAATTCGCCCATTTTTTAACTACTAGAAATGTAAACATTTTGATTACTTGACTTTTAAATTATTTCAAAATCATTATACGGTCAGATTCATATTTTTTTTATCTATTAATAATATGTTTGCAAAGTTTGACACGAAAATTATTTAGATCTAAAATTTTAAAATCTCTAATGGACTAAGAAGATCTTTAATGGGGTCCGATACCTCAGACATTTTTTTTTTTTTTTAAATTTTTGCACTTACATATTCCACATTTTTTTCACTTGCTAAGCATGTATTAAAATCAAAATTCTGCTATTAAAATTTTATATAAGTCTGTTGGGTATTTTTTTAAATTAAATTTTTGTTAAATTTTTAACAATCTTCGAATCCCTATTCCTTTTTTTTTTATTTTTCAATATTTTTAAACACAAATTTTTATACAACATGTAGAAGATAATTTAAACCAAAGTATGCATTTATAATTTGATTAAAATGAACAAATTTTTTTTTTAAATATATTTGTAGCAATTTTGCCAAAAATGCAGGAAAAAGGAAATTTCAACTTTAAGAATTTTGTTATAAATTTGTGGAATAGATAACAAAAATCCTAATGCATACTTCTGCTTAAAATATATTCATTTGTCTATAAAAGAAGAAATTATTAATATACTTATAATATTAAAAAAAGCCTTAGTATATTTAATAAACTTAAAATTGAAAAAACGCGAACAGAGATATCGTTTAAAGTTTACTTTTAGTGGTACAACTATGTTAGAGGGTCTTATTCAAAATTTGATAACTCATAAGCTAAAGCGTATTTTTTGAAGCAATTTTTTCTAAAATGTTAAGAAATATCGAAACATTATTTTCAAAAAACAAATTTTTTTTTAAAGAAGCTAAGCGCTCGATTATTATCTTGCGAGAAAATAAAAATTGATGGAAATAAAATAAAATCTTCTACATACATAACACCAAATTTAACCCCGCTTAGTAACAAGCCATTTCTCCTTATTAAGTTCTAAAATGTGTTTTTCCCATTCCCTTTTTAAAATGCAGATTAAAGCGTCCATTTTTTTTTTGTCAGACGACTGACGAAATATTTTCGCCTTTACCTTTTGGTTTTCTTTCGATCAGATTAATCTACAAATAGTGACGTCATACTCATAGTCGTAAAAATGCAAACTATATTATTAAGGCCAGGTCAAACTCCAGCATTGGGTTTAAATAGTTTATCAAAATATTTTTTGGATGTAAGCAGTTATTTTTATACTGCTTCGAGAGGAAGAATTCTAAATTTAGAAATCATGCCTATGATTTGCATAAGAAGATAAAATATTGTTCATTGAAAAAAATGGAAGAAATAGATTGTGTTGTGATAATATTAATTCGGTTAATTTTCCTGTTCCATGTAAACATTTCAGAACTCATCGTTTATTTGTTAATGTTCGTACAAAATCATATGTACACTGCTCAAAACAATTAGGGGAGCACTTTTTAATTCCAACTTTAACTTCACTCCCAAATTTTTAATTTTTATCCTATAAATCTAAAATTTGTTAAATAGGTTCACTATGCATTCGAAATGAAATAGTAAAAAGCAGGAGAAAAAATCTTAAGTTTTTAATACTTAAATTTAAAGGGGGGAAATGGAATAATAACTTTTTAATAAATTATAACAATAATTTTTTCAAAACTTTTTTTGTTAAAAATAGTTTAAATATATTTTTAAACATCTAAAAATTGCAAGCATAAAAAATTTAGGGTCAATTTATTTTCTAAAACTGTCTTAAAGTGAAATTTATTTAACCATATTTTTCATATTTTCATTAATATAAAAAAAATATTAAATTCTTCAAAATAAGTTATTCTTCCATCTAACGATGTATCTAACGATACATAAGTGGCGAATTTAACTTAGTCAGAAAAAAATCACAAGCTGATGATTCGCAATGGAATCATTGGGAGCGAAAGGGTATTAAACATGTGCTCCCCTAATTGTTTTGAGCAGTGTAATTTAAGTTTTAAAAATTGTACAATAGGTTCTCTAATGATTCGGATATTTTTAATATATATCGTTACTGTCACGACTCCTTCTATGGTCATAGAACTAATTTTATCTAGTGACTCCGGATAAAATCGAGTTGCTCGTCCCTTTGTCTCTAGTTCGACGTTAATTCAACCAAAGTAAACTAACTCCATCCAATTGTCTACTTATCATCTAAGCCTATATTTCCCAAGCATAGTAATTAGTAATCGTAGCGTCGGTCGCGATCAACTTGCTATACCTTGGAAATATCCCTACAACTACGCTATAGATACGCATTAATATTTCTGTGACATAAAGACAGTGTAGTGATTATTGATAGCGACCGCTACCTTATACAACCCATATAGAGTTAGGAAAGGGAATGGAGCGGCCCATGTACACTCTTAAAACAAAAGAGTGAAATCCACTCCAGTTGGAGAAGTGCATTTTCGACACCGTAAAGGCATGCATATTTACTCAGACTGAGTTAAAATCACTCGTTTGGAGTGATCCTGTCGGGGGTTTAACACACAAAGGATCCACTCCAAAAGGAGAAGTGCATTTTCCAGTCTGGAGGAGTGAAATCCACTCAGACTGAGTTAAATTAGGAGTGTTTGTTTTAAGAGTGTATGTGCGCAGTAACGCACAAAAGAAGCAGGCTAGAGCGGTGTATCTTGGGATACCTCAGTGCCCGTTTCCGTTACATGATATGCTCAGTAGCTCAATAAACCACTAAGGTGGTGCGTCTTGGAATACCTCAGTGCCGGTTTGTTATGCGCAGTAGCTCGAAAAACCTGACAGCCCAGCTCCAAACCATTTGAACTGATAGCTACTCCTCCTTCCTAATTCTATGATACAACCTAAGCTTTGCCATGGTTCAAAATTATGAGTTACTCCATTTCCCTACAAACCGATTTCGACGTATATAGAAATACCCCAAGTTCAACTGATAGTCCATTGTCAACTACCAAATGGCATTACTGCCTTTGGATGGTAAACATTGAAGCTAAATGCTCTATTAGTTCCGTAGGTTATTATGTAATAAGAATTGAATTATTATTATTATGTATTTCAGCAACATATAGAATAACTTATACACGCGTGTATTTACCCGAGTTTAGCATCTACCCACCCATCCTATTTAGACTTAAATCAACGACACATAAATGAAGTATACCGCCATCAGGACCGGATTTAAAGTTTTGCCGCCTGTAGGCTACAATTGATTTGCCACCCTGTCATAATATTCATGAAAGGTAGCTAGTTGGCTAAAAAATATGGTGGTATGTGCTTTTTTAAATAGATACACATATTAGAATCATCTATGTACCTTTACACAATAAAGCGAAATAGGCGATTTTTTTTAAACTGTTCCACGACCAGCCTAATTAGCCTATTTAGAAATCCATCCCTGCATACAGCCTATACAATAGTAAAGTAGTAATTTCGGATAGGGATATAAGATAATTAGCTGAACTGGTGTGAAAGGTTCCTAATTTTGCGAGGGCACAAATTTGTGCTCACGAAAACGGGCAGTAGAAAAAAAAATAAAACAAATTTTAGGAAAATGTGTGGTACTTTTCCATTTCGCGGAAGCAAGCGATAAAGTCACGAAAACAGAATATTTACGACGATAACCTTTTTAACCACCGCATTTTGAGAATTTGAAATTGTATATGCTGTATTCTGTCACCAAAAACTCCGTGTGTCGCACCGAAGCCGGAGAGCAATTCCGAGGTATTCTTCTGTGAAATAGAAAAATACCATATTACACTTCTTGACAACCTAAGTTGGGTAAATAGAAATATGCTGTGGAGAAGATCCTTCCGCGGATGTAAAGAGTTCCATAAATTATTTGTGAATCCATCCAGAAAATATGTTTAAAACATTGATTTCATTTAGGGTCTAACAGATTTGAATATTATTTGAGAAAATTTCGCAATTTTATCAGAATGAAAAGTGTATTATCGTTTAATTGAATTAAGATCAGTTTGTATGTAAATATTACCTTACAAGAGTTTCCAACTAACGGAACAATCGCGCTTTTCCCCCTGCCTTTTTACTATTTGTTTTTACCCAAGTTAGGTTGGCACGGAGAGTAGAACTAATGGTTACTACTAAAAAAGCACTGTTTAATAGGCGAGTTATGGGTTATATATATATATTTATTTTTCATGCCATATTATTTGTAAAAATAAGCATTTTGATTATAAACACAATATAAAGTAATTTTTGAATAATTAAAAAAAAACTTAAAAAAACCAGGTGTACGAATACTTTTTACTGCGTATTTTTGACTCAGTATTTAGCCATAGTTAACTCGGTTTAAGATAGTCAATACTCATTCTATATATGGGAAGTTTCGGCGCATATAGCGTTTAAGTAATGGGTAATGTAATCAATTCCGGCTGCCTATTTCTAGCCTCCTGCGTTTAAGTTATAATGGGGAAGTGTTTAGATAATCAACACCCTATGTTATATAGTTTACATTAGATGACGTTGGTAGAGCGCGGTGTTTCAACATGGCATTTACTGTGAACAATTTCCTGAGCTATCTATATGTGTTTGAGTTGAACGCTTTCTCCAACTGTCTATTTCCATAGCCTCTTTACAGAGCTATAGATCACAGCCACTTAATGCCTCATAATTTTGTACCGTATTCAAGTGACGATAGAATATGCACTTTGAGTGTAGGGTTAGTGATATTCCAGGGTATGGAATATTATTCGGTGTTAGCAATTACACTTGATAAAGGGTTTAGGAATACCCGAATAATATACGTGTTCGTTATATCTGTGCAGTCGAAAGTCCCGACGGTTGGCGTTAGCGTACGATGTCGCTCGAAATTCCGTTGGGTGCCCGCTCAGGTGTCGACCTCGTCACTTGACCAGGGTTCTAAAATACGAGACGTAATTGGCTGTGTTAAAGCTCACGAAGGAGGCTAGAAGTAGGCAGCCGGAAACGATTACATTAACTTATGTTGTTTGATTTGGGGGCGTCTATAAATTACGTGATCGGTTTAGTGGGGGAAGGGGTCGAGCTGAACATCAATCTGGCTTTAGATGTCATTTCTTAGACGGAAAGAAGAAATTGCCGTCTTATTATTGATTTTGCTAGACAATTTTTGCAATAAGAACAGATGCAGAATTGCATTTTTGCATAATTAAACAAAAATAATAATTTGAATAAGTTTTCTTAATTAGGCAGTGTATCATGAAAACATGCTGACCCACACAAAAGCTGTTGTGAGGAAAGCTCAATTCCACAAACCCTTAAAATTAAAAATCATCATTATAAAGAATAAAAAATATTTCCGACTAGAAAGCACAAATATCCATGAAACTTGTATGCACAAGTTTAATGTGAAAAATTTAACAGCCTAACAATCATTAATGACCCATTTTGTTGGTTAGAACTTTTTCGCGGAGCACGGTATTTCGTGAAAAAAACACCGTCCACATTTAGAGTAATAAAAAATTATATTAATTTGTATTACTTGCATGAATTAATTATTTTAATTGTGTAAGTCTGATAAGCTTATCAAAACCAAAATATAAAAAACTTAAATCCCTTACACAACCTTACAATCCGGAAAACAACATTAACAGACATTAATAGCTCTTTGGTCGCATAAATAGATTGTATCAAGTTCTTGTACAAAATGGGGGAAACTCAAAACCGCGAAAACATTTCTTTTTTATTAATCATTGCTTCTTCAAAAACCTATGTTTAGAAGAACTGTAAAAAATATATATTTGTTTTTCCGTACGTGTTGATATAAAGAGAGTAATGATTTACTGGTTCCGTATTGGATAATTCTAAAATATGTGTGTTTCATTATTAAATCTAAGTTGGCTTATTGTATAATAAACTATGGATCAGTTTATTCTGTCATTAAGTATTCGAAAATTTTGAATTGTAAATTTTTTAATGTAGAACTGGTGTTGTACGCATTCAGAGCTATCAAAAGTAATTTGTTTTATTCTTGTTATTTATAGCTTCGTTTAAAATTTTTACCGGTTTAGTGATTTAGAAATAAGATTTTTTTCATTATAAACCGGTTACACATTTAAAATATTAATATACGATATAGGTGGGACGTAATTTGTGTCTTACCTTTTTTCCATCCTTTTTTTAATATAAAAAAGAATTGACATAAATTAATTTCTGTTTTAAATTTTCCTTTGCTGATCATTGTTTGAATGCTTAGATAAATTGCTTTAATGTAGTAAAACAGAATGTAGTAATGTAGTAAAACAGAAACACTTATGGTTGATACATTTTTCGCAATTTGCTAATGGCGAAAGTCAACAATGGAAAAATCCCCCCTTTTTCTACAGGTTTTGAACCCTTTCAGTCCCAGTGATGCCCTTTGGCATCATCATGTTTCTGATCATAATTAAATAATAACAATAGGACTTTCTTCTATTGGGATTCATAAAAAAAAATATTTTCTCATGGAAAAAAGTTTGAAAAATCGAATGATGTGCTATTTGATACCATAAAAGGCTAGACGATGAGAAAATTATAAAATGATGATGCCAAATTGTCATTGGGACTGAAAAGGTTAAAGACAGCAGTAACGTAACAGTTCTTTGAAATTACCACTACAGTCTAAGAAACGCTTCTCTGTGGTCTTATTATCGCTTCATTGTCGACATCACTTGACAAGCAGTGAACGATGTCTAAACGAAACTAACACCATGTTTACTGTAATTCTACAAGGGCGGTTTATACGGTATATAGCTTCTCATCTTAGTATTCTCTATCATTTGGCTCTTTTTTTTTCAATTAAAAGTAACATTTTTGTCGCCAGGAAGCTAGGAGCCTGATGGGCCCCTCGGCTAAGGGACGCTCGGAGTTCCAATAGACAACAACAACAACAAGCATGTCTGTTGTGTTTAAAATGCAACTCTGAAAGTATATAAGGTTTCGGTATTTGCAATTTTCGGGCTCAAGCCGTAAACAAGACTGGTGGAAGTGACTGAAAAAACCGGCGCCTAGGTTGATTGGAGAAAAATATTAAGCATTCTTGTGTTGATACCTTAAATGGCTATAAAAATAAACGTTCTGAGAACTGATCCAAAATACGATATATTTAGAGCAGAAAAAAAAGGTCTGTTGCCAAAAGTCAAAACATTTGATCTTTTAGCTCTTTTCTGCCACATTTTGTATTTGCTCCTATTAGCTATTTTTGAAAACCCTAGATTTATTGCGTCTACAGGCGCGCTTACATGAGCCATCGAATCCATGGAATGCCAAACCCTCCATTAGGGGGGAAATTTCGAGCAGGATTTCTAACCCAAATGATAGTCTGTGGCCGAATCCATGAAATGAAACATTAAACTCTCCTTCATTGGAGAGTTTTTGGAACCAAAAAAAAAAATGAATCCTGCAATTCCGGTTCAGCCTGGGCGAAAATCCCCAAGAGGGAAAAATTGCGGAGTTTGCTCTTCATTCCATGGATTCGATGGCTCATGGAAACGCTCCTCATTCGCTTCTTAGTGAATTGTCACAAAATTTCTAGCTAGAGGAGCTCAAAATCGACTTATATTAATGCTAATGAGAATAAAAGAGTAGCGACAACTCATAGTTTTGGTGATTTGGCGAAATATTTATTTCACATCAAGCAATTTGGTTCCCCTGACCAATAGATTCGCCGTGCATTCACCAAGCAAATGACCTCTGTGAACGCCAGATTTCTCCTCTTGCGACCTGACCTCCCCATTTGGGGACATTTTTTTAAAACATTCCCACAAACAATTGAAATGTTAATTAGTTCCGAAATTGACCTAGTCCGATAGAAGAAGATCCAAATATATGATTTTCAGCTTTTAATTACAGGTGTCAGACATTTATTTCTATTAAAAAATGAAGTTGAGCAGGAGAAAATACGATATTTGAGTTCTTAAAAAAATTAATTTAAACTTTTTTTTCAAGCTTTTCAAAAAGTTATTTTAGTAGTTAAGGGGGAATAGTACCGAGAATCGGCTTCTCAAGCGAAGGCTTCTCTCTGTGTTAATCCTATGGGAAAAAAATAAAAAGTCTGCCACATTTCTCCGGCTCTAATTAATATTTTTACAAGCGGTTTTTTTTATATGATGCATGCAGTTGATTTGCAGGTCCGTATAATCCCATTTTTTTGAAATTCATAAAAATAATTTTTTGATTATTAATAAACAGTTTTACAATATGAACTAGGACGAAATTTGAAAAACCGCGATTATAGGGACGTACAACTTTTAATTTCATTAATTTTGAAAAAAAAAAGTTCGCAATTATTTGCATTTTTAGGGTAGAAAAGTGGCAGCGAAATTATGAAATTTTCAATATCCAGTCTTATCCAGGAAGTAGCGCCCCCTGGGAGTAGAAATTAAGCTCCGCCCCCTAAAGTTAGCTCCTCCCCTTTTAGTTAAAGATGCTGAAACTCAGATAAGATAAGGTACGTGTAGTTCAATTTCAAGAGTCTGCGAATTTTAACTACTGCTCCGTAAGCTAAAGTTTCAATTCATTGTGTGTTTTTGGACGCCGATTTCGAAAATACAAATGGATTTTTTACTATAGCGTCCAGTTTAAAAGCTTTAAAAAAATTTAAGTGGCATTGATTCATTCTATTGGATTCTAATTCTTAATTAGTACAAAAAATCTTTTTAATTTCTTCCAAATGATTTATTTGAAAGAGTTTGAAATGTGCTTTGGGGACTTGAAGTTTAGAAAAAGGCATTACAAAGTGTGAACAATTGCACAAATTTTGACTTATATATTTTTGTTGAAATATTAATTTAAGTTAAAATCCGAAAAACATGTAATTCTTGAAGTTTTTGTTGTATAATTTACCATTTCTTTCAAAAAGGATTTTTGCAAAACGTTTTAAATCTGTTTTGGCATTAGGTAGCAGTATTGGCGTGTTTTATATTAGGTAACTTTTTTCAATTTTTCGTTTTTGAACTTCCGCTATTTCAATTAATGATTCGGTTCCACTCTCAATGCGAGGTCTTGTTTCCGTTGTGTTTTAATATAGTTTAGTTTTAGGTTTGAATGATCGTCGCACAGAGCTACACGAGTGCTATTGGCGACGGGCGTCGTATTTTAGAACCACAGTCAGGTGACGAGCCAGCACCTGAGTAGGCACCCAACGCAACCGTTAAGGGCGACATCGTACGCAGCGTTAGGACTTTGAAGGATATTTAACGTGCACTCCCTTAAAAGTGATTATTATTCGTCGGACATTTTTTGCTGCACGGGCCGTTTATCGGTCGGCAGCTACTTTTTGGCGATGCCCGGACGCGAACCTGGGACCTTCCGTATGCTAAGCGTGTGCTCAACCGACTGGGCTCCCCAGCCCCTCTAATATAGTTTAGTAAAGTTAGTTTGAAATATCTTCGCACTAGAGCTATATGATGGCTTGGCGACGGGCGTCGTAGTTTACAACCGCGGTCAAGTAACGAGTCGACATCAGGGTATGCACCCAATGCAACTGTTCAAGGAGCCATCGTACGCAGTGTTGGGACTAATAAGAATATTTAGCGTGCATTCCCAATGCAAGGGGTATTATTCGTCGGACATTTTTTTTCACGGACGATTTATAGGTCGGTGGTTGATTTCGATGGCGATGCCCGGACCGAACATGGGACCTTTCACATTTAAGGCAAAAAGGCCTTAACCGACTGATCTGTTCTGTCTATTTTTTGTGCATCATTTTCTTATTCCTGTAATTTATTAAACCTTTATCGCTGCATACTCGGCATACCGAATATCCCGTATAAATCCCAACCAGTAGTTTCCGCGTTCGAATCCCGGTTGGTAAGCGCATGGATGATTGACTTGTCAATACAATGTTAGGTTAGGTAAGGTTTGAGTTATCGTCGCACTAGAGCTACACGAGGGCTATTGGAGAACGGGCATCGCATTTTGGAACCACAGTCAGGTGACGAGCCATCACCTGAATAGGCACCCAACGCAACCGCTAAGGGCGACATCGTACTCAGCGTTCAATACAATGTTAATTGTCTACATGTTGGTCTTAATTTGTGTAAAAATATGTCCATCCTCTCCGGACGCTCTGGTAACATTCTTCCATAGGATATCCATGATAACAACAACAGCATTAAACTTTATTAGTTTCAATTAGATTAAATTTTCCCTAACTCCTAGAAGATAGCTAATTATTCGAGGTAGCATCCTTCAAATCCAGATTGCCGAATTATTTTCAAAGAAAATTGCAATTTAGTTGTTTCAGATTATAAAAGTTTCCAGTTCTCCTTTTTGTCCATCGTGATTTTATTGGTCGTTTCAATTTTACCCTAAATGCTCGATAAAAATCGCAGATATTTAGTAATGGGAATTTATTCTGAAGTGTCTTCCATTTTGAGTTTGAAACAAGCATGAGAGGATTCACTAAAGAAACCACGTTATTGGCGCAAATAGTTTATTTGTTGCTGTACAAATTATACAAGTTTCGGCTCGTCTTCTTCAGAAAAACACTACACAACTATAATTAGTGCCTCTTAAAAAAAAATTTTTAATTTTTTTTCAAAAACTTCATTTTATTTAAGACAGTTTTTCTTTGCAAAATTGGAAATTTTTTAATCGTTACGTCTCGATCCTCATGTTGGCGCATACCCTTCCCTCCCCCTCTGAGCGTGCCGTAATTTATGTACGTCCCCTTATCGAAAAATTTAATATTTTGAAGCATATTCAGTATATTTACTTTCAATGATCTTTCAATATTACTTTTATGATGTGGTTTTTTAATCTATCAATAACATTTGTTATAATTTTCAAAAAAGGATACGAATGAATTTTAAAAAATGCACTTTTGTCAAACATATAATTTTTTTTTTTGTTCTGAAAATAATCGTATGATAATTTATATAAATATACATCGTAACAAAATGTTAGTTTTTAAAGAAAATTGTGTGGAATATTTTTGAGAAGAAAAAATAAGGCATTAAAGTGTTCTTCGATTCCAAGCACCACAAACAACCATTTCACCGATCAAACTGAACCGATTCCAAACACCACTATACAATTTCTATTAAGCAAAAAAAAAGTGCCATGCAAGTGCATATTTCATTAAGGGGTCATAGGAGTCTTAAAAATGTGCAAAGAGGGTACTACAAAGTATAGTTTGATCTTTCATGTAATTTTTTAACTACTCAATATATAAGTATAATTTTTTTATATGTAATTCTATAAGATTTATTTAATGTAAAACAAATTTTAAAATTTATGAAACTTTAGCCAAAACTAAAATAAATGATATTAAACAAAGCTATTTGAACAAATTGTGATTAGGCTTGCGCGGCAAATTGTGAGGTCAAAATTGAAAAAATTACCAGGAAAATGACTTTATATTGTACAAATATGTGCAAACAAAGACTTATACCTAAATTCTCAGCTCCATTTTAATTAAAAAGTATTTTAAAAAATTTAAATCAAATTTTTTTAATTTTATAGATAACATATAGAATAACATATAAAATTGAGCTGAGAATTTAGGTATAAGTCTTTGTTTGTACATATTTGTACAATATAAAGTCATTTTCTTGGCCATTTCTTCAATTTTGACCTCGCAATTTGCCGCGCAAGCCTAATCACAATGTGTTCAAATAGCTTCATGTTTAATATCATTTATTTTAGTTTTGGCTAAAGTATCATAAATTTTAAAACTTGTTTTATAATAAATAAATCCTGTAGAATAACATATAAAAAAATTATACTCATTTATTGAGTAGTTAAAAAAAGACATGAAAGATCAAACTATGCTTTGTAGTATCTCCTTTGCACATTTCTAAGACTCCTGTGACCCCTTAAAGATCAGGAGTAGCTTTCGTGCGACGTTATTCAATTAACCTGCAAAGTGAGTCATCCCGTCTTCTCATAGGGAAAATGGATGGTTGGTACATGTATTTCTGGGTTGCTTGCTTGATCAGATACCCACCTATAAACCTCGTCAAGTAAGACAGACATAGACAGATTTTTTACTGGCACACAGATAGAGAGGAATTGCACCCAGGGCGACGGCGGGAATTTCTCGAAGGAGGTGTGAGATACTTTGACAAGGGGAGGAGCTTAGGAGAGGTAGTTTAAAACTGACCAATCGTCTACTTATAGAAGGATTGAAAAATAAGATGAAAATGTCAATCAATGAATTAAGCATTTTGATTTGCTAGTCTCCGAATTCTCTGAACCTCCCTCTATAGCAGTTCCGATATCTTCACCAGATGTCGCCCTCGGCCACGTTGAGTTGCCTGCTCGGTACGATCCCGCCTTAATTTAGGCATTTTTCATTAAAAACAATGTTAAAACAAACTGTTAACTACAAATAAGTGACACTGCAACTTTTTTATAGCACAAAAATGTATATTTTTAAAGCTTAAGGCGTTTTTCTCAGTAACTGTTAAACATAAATTTAAAAAAATTATTTTGCAAAACATACTTTTTAGCATGGAATGGAAATGCAAATGCGCCCTCTAGAAGGGAAGGGCGTAGGCTATGTAGCCCATTACCCCGCTCGCCAGAAGGGACAGTCACAGGAGACACACAAAGAAAGGACGACACAAACACATAGACAAATAACAACATTTATTGACAAGTACAAATATTCATGCCTGACCGGGATTCGAACCCGACCTCAGCAGCTCCAAAGGCCAGTACACTAACCATTTAGCCACCGAGGCGGCTACTTTTTAGCATACATTTGTATGAAAAGTATGTTTAAATAAAGAACATACGTGTAGGATTTTTCTTGGGTCTTAAGAGGTTATACAAACCCCTGGCTACTTTTCAGTAAAGCAAATATCTAGTCAATAATATCTTTCTGCAACAGTTTGAAACTATACACTATTCCCCTTTACTTTTTCCTTCAATCTATCTTTTCCCTGAAGCTTTGGTCCCCGGTGTCAAAATTTGTTTGTCCGAATACCGCTTGTGATATCATTTCCTTAAACCATTTGGAAAAGATTGAAATAGTACGCATCGATCTATAATAAAGTGTCAAATAATTCAAAAGAATCTAGTCTAAGAGTTTTATTTATTCCTCCACAGACTTTCCATCATTTCTGGTGGGTACTTCACGAAAATGTAAACATTGTTTTAAAATGCCTCTCTGTTTGAAAGAATTTATTGGATTTCTGTCGATCGTTTCGCAGAAATTGAAGAAAAAACCTATAATGTTTTTAAAGTGAATAACATGGTTTCCAAGTCTCATTGATCGCATGTTGGTCTAGGATGTTATTTCCATAAAGTAAAAGGTTAATACACTCTTAAAACAAACGAGCGATTTTAACTCAGTCTGAGTTAATTTTCACTTCTCCAGTGTCGAAAATGCACTTCCCCTATAGGAGCGAATCCTTTGTATGCTAAACCTGCCACAGGATCATTCCAAACGAGTGATTTTAACTCAGCCTGAGTTAGTATTCATTCCTTTCCAGTGTCGAAAATGCACTTTTCCTACAGGAGTGGATTTCACTCTTTTAAGAGTGTAAAGAGTGTCTTTCTTAAGAGTGTAGAATGTAGATGAAAAAATATAATAAATATGGATTATGAAAGAATCGGGGTTGAATACTTTAGTATTTGGGCAATTCTATCATAATTTTTAATTTTATGTCCCTTGGGCATAACTTTTTTTTTTAAATAATATTTCTTTAAAAAAAAAATTCTTATTATAATAAAGACTGGTCCTTATATAATTTTTAAAAAAATTTGAAGCAAAGAAATCCAAAAAAAATTAGAACACAAAACAATGCAGAAAATCCTTTACCGTCGTATGTCCCGAATGACAAATTTTTAGTTTAGGGCTCAAAACTAACACATTTTTGAGATGGAAATTACATTCATTTGGATTTTAAATTGAACTAATACTATATCTTAACAAATTAATTCCATAAAATTTGGGCTTTTAATATTTATAATGTGTATTTCTCTTCTCCTAACATTGTCCCTGGGTTCTGGTACATTCACTGACCTTATTGCTAAAGTGGTGCAGAGAGGCCTTGGATGGAGCTACAGTGATTCTTCAACCAAGAAAACTGTATTGCAAAAAACTCACATTTCAGTTAGAAGCCGCATTTTTTGCTATACTTTATGGAGTACAAGAAGAAAAAAATCCAGTTTTATTAAACTGGAGTTAGTTTCAACACAAAAAAGACCGGAAAACAGCGTGAATTTCCTTACCTTTCGTTCCTGAACTTCCGGTCCTTACCGTCGTAATGGTCTAGGGATGGAAAAACGGAACCAGTTTTAAAACTAACCGGATTTTTGTGATTTCAGTTTCATTGAAAAATAGTGAATTTCGTAAGGCTGGTTTAGACCGGTTTCTTTAGCATCAGTGAAAACCGCCATCTTTTTTTTTTTATTTTTTTTTTACAAATGAGCTTTGCTGAACTTTTTTTCGTAATTCTAAAACCCTAATAAACCTTTTTACAAACACTTAAAGTGAGTTTGAAAAAATAGATTTCACAAGTTTTCTATACCTGAAATTAAAAATTATGGTAGAACTGCCCAGTTACATACGTACCTCAAAAGATAAGGTTATCGAAGAAAAAAATATTTTTTATGCCCCTGTAAAATTTAATTTTAAACTGACACGGTACTTTTTGATAGTACCTTGTATCGAATACTATTTAGCCTTTACCTTTAGCCCTTTAGCCTACTACCGTTAAAATTTTAAAAAAAATCCTAATGTTCGGTCAGTGATTATAAAAATAGAGTATGAAAAACTTGTAACGTAAATATAATAGCTTTTTAAAAGTTAACGGAAATTATTCAAAACGGTTCGTGTTAAATAAACATAATTCTCATCGTGTTTAAAATATTTTAGTTTTTCCATGCACTGCACTCCTTGTCAAGCTGAGTTGGGTAAATAGAAATGTGCTATGGAGAAGATCCTTCCAAGAATGTAAAGAGTTCCATAAATTATTTGTGAATCCATCCAGAAAGCATGTTTCAAACATTAATTTCATTCAAGGCCTAACAGATTTTTTCCAACTAACGGGACGAATCGAACTTTTCCCCTTGCCTTTCACCCGTTATTTTTACCCAAGTTAGGTTGGCAAGGACTGTAGTTGCATAAATAATAACTATTCTTGACATAGAAGTGCTATACGTTAAGAAATATTTTTGAAATCTATTTATACAGAATTTTGTTTTGTTTTTTCAATACGATTAACATCCCTCACCAGGTCAACCTTTTTCAAAACAAATTAGCGTGGTTAAATAACCTTCAGGGTTTTTCTAAAGAA
Organism: Hylyphantes graminicola; assembly: GCA_023701765.1. Classification (NCBI taxonomy): domain Eukaryota; kingdom Metazoa; phylum Arthropoda; class Arachnida; order Araneae; family Linyphiidae; genus Hylyphantes; species Hylyphantes graminicola. Next base: position 56,075,000 of record CM043118.1, on the reverse strand, counting down.
ATATTTATCTCAAGAGTTTGATAAACTTTTTTAAGAAATAAACAATAATACATTGAAAAAATAGAGTTAATCTTGCCCGCGTTGCTCTGTAAATAAGAGTCGATGGTACAGGAGTTAGAAAACAGAATGTACACACACATACTTGGAATTTGTTTTAATTTTTCCACATTTATTTAGAGTCACAGAAAAATGCGTCAAAATATTTTTGATGACTTGCCACACGTTTTATTAACCCTTTCCGTCCCAAAAATTTACTAAACTGCAGAAACATCTGATATTCACAAAATAAGCTTATTTTAGGTCAAAAATAAGAGTTCCATAAGAAAAAAATATTCATTTTAATTTTTTATATGGTTTTTGAAATAATGCCAACATTGTTTAACTGTAGGAAACAACAAAATAAAAATATACATATTACCTAAACAGTTCGAGTTATATATTTTAAGGTATCTGACCATATTTAAAAAAAAAGTGTTGTAATTATTTTAACCGAACTAGTTTAAATGTTTTAAAATGTGGAACTGAAGTGAACTTTTCATAAATCAGTTGAACCGCTTGTTAGCTATTTTCTAAATAAAAAAAATAGTAGTTCTGACTTCTATTGAGATTAATGAAAAATATTGTAGATTAGAATAAAGTGTGAAGAATCGAATGATGTGTGTTTGGATGTCATACGGGACATAAACATTTGGAAAAAAATATTGAAAGTGAGGATTCCAAATGGCATCACTGGGACTGAAAGGGTTAAAAATCTTTCTTCGTTTATGTCTCCAATTTAATTAGGCGGTATGTAAAACGGAAAAAAATCATAACTGTTTTAATCGTCCTGATCTTAAAAGATCTGTGTGTGTCAAATCCCACATTCGCCCCGGCAACTTTCGGCGCGATTTGAAAATGTCGCCTATGCCGTAAATAACACCAGCTTCTTATTCTTAAACTAGTATCAACATAAAAATTTGCGAAAACCCTATATTTTGGAAATATTTGGTAATAACAGATCATTTAAAAAAAACCTCAAAATTGCATTAATAAAATGAAGATACAGTAAACTCCCGATTATCCGCGGAATTGGGTGGCGCGGCTTCCGCGGATAAGCGAATTCGCGGATAATCCGCAAAAATGAAGAAAATGCCTATAAATTAAATTTTTTCTGTGTTTTATTAAGTAAATTACAATAATCAGCATGTACAAATTTACTTTCTTCAAAATGTCTATAACTGTTGTTTCTCCTATGCCATACTGCATGCACATTTGATTTTTAGAGGATCCGTTTTCCTGCTTTTTAATGAGTTGTAGTTCGTCTTGAATTGTCAAGACTTTTTTTTTTAGTTTCTTACGCATTTCGCCAGTATCAAAATCTCATAAAGCAATTCAATTAAAATAGCGGACAGTTTATTATTACAAGTGACGCTTTTTGACAAAAACATGTTCGTGATGTGCATCTGGCTTTCACCAGGTTTCCTAATCATTCTTATTTTAATGCATTTGTTGTTCTTGTTAAATGTATTCGCCGTTCTTTGAATGTGTTCGTCGTTCTAGAAAGGATTTCGTTGTTTTTGAAATGCTTTCTTAAAAAAAGTTTTGAAACAAATAAAATTCATTTATCCCGTGTTTTTTTTTTTAATTTTTTATATTTGAACTGAAAAACGGGAGGGGGAATAGTGGCCCGCGGTTAATCCGCAAAGCGGATAATCCACCCGCGGATAATCGGGAGTTTACTGTATTAAAATTCAAACTAACAGCTTTTCATGGAAGAAAAGGAATGCTTTGTCGCTTATTTGTAAACAAAATATCAAACAATCACGTTGTGATATATTTTCTGACGTCATTTCAAACTGATTTACAAGGTTGGTTTTGGTTGAAAAATGGTTTTTCTCAAAATATGAATTTTAAATACAGTTTTTCAAGCTAATGCTGATGTGACAACAAATAACAGCCATTTAAATTACTAAAAATTAAATGTCAATGTCAATCGGACGGTTACGACTGTTAGGTGGATGTCCGTCTGAACGTACAAACAGCTGGGGCGCAACTAGAAAAAAATTCTGGGGGGGGTTTCAACTTTTCAATATTATTTTTCAGTTTATATTTTTTTTATAAAATTAATTATTTAATTAAAATTAATTGTTCAATTAAAATTAATTATGTAATTAAAATTAATTATTTAATTAAAATTAATTATTAAATATTTCATTAAAATTATTTAAAATATTTCATGGTAATACGGTGACTATTAATTTATTATTATTAGTTAGTTTTCATTTTACAAAACTAATGATTGTATAATTTAATAGAAAATTAATGTTTTTTTTTTTTTTTTCAAAAAGAAAATAGTGTAATAGGAACAAATCAATGGGGTTGTTTCACGTCGGATCTGTCAAAAGCTCTGTGGTTTTGTTTCCATTTTTCTAGAATTACTTTTGTTTATGGTATTCGAACGTGAGTTTTCCAAGAATATTCTACTTGTTATTTTTTAAATGTCAACTTCTTGCTTTGCTGTTGGATGTTTTAATCATTTTTTAAGAAAACCTGCATAGAAATAAAAGTTACTTTTTCCGCATTCAGATCGTTAATTGAAACCGAAACAACCAATGAAATCGTAGTTCGGAGAGCGTGACATCATACGAAACATTCCAATTAATTATAGAATATAATTATTAAACATTTAATTGTTTGGGCGGTTTGAATATCCTGATTTGTTGTACAGAAATTAAATGATACGTTCCAAGTATTAAGTATCGTTGTGTAAGAATACAAAAGTGTAAATATAAATTTAACATTTATTTAATTTGCAAAAAATTCAAAATATTCTGAATATGAAACTAATTGGCTAGTAATTGAAACAAAAATTATAAATTCATTCGGACGGCATTTAAAAGTTAAAGATCAACAATAAAATAACTAAATGATTTATAATATTTCAAACTTCAACGGAGTTATTTTTCTATTTTTAATTTAATTTGCGAAGTCGTACAACCCGAATCTCCGAAGTAAAATAAGTAAAAAAAAAAGCATTTATGACGTTATATTAAATTGCAACCAATTTATGTAAAACATGTTTTAAATATTGAAAACAATTAAAATCTAATAAAAACAGAACAAAGCAGTCATTCCTGGAATTATATTTAGCATTCAGACGACTACAGTAAAAAAAAAAAGTTGGTTTGTTACAGAACCTGTCACTAAAACCGCTTCCACACCATATTTATGCTCATAGGAAACACACTTATTATACACCTCATAAAGAAATTCGCCTAACAGAGACTTCTAATTTAGAATTGTAAACGCCAAAATTAACTATTTTCATTAATATACTTTGTCAAATTAAAAATTACTCATTATCGTTTGCTAAATTTGTTTGGAATTCGTGGAATAATGATGCAAATTTTTAATAAATATAATTCTTTTAGTCGCCGGAATTTAATTTACAGTTCGAAAAATATATAATTAGTAAAAATGATGCTTTAAAAATAAAAGAGAAACTTTGCATATATTTTATGCAAAATTAGAATTCTTTATACATCTTTCTTCATACATATATAATGAACCATCAATAGAAGTCTATTGTGATATTTCAACAATCCAAACCAAATTATATCACATAAATAAATTTTCTTTGGAAGGTTTTATTTTTATTTTAAATAAAGTTTCTCGTACGTTTGACGAAATGGCAACAGTGAAAATATTGAGTGAAAATGGAATTTGCATGTTATTTCAATGTAGATTAAATTTTTAGTTATTTAAATTTTAAATATACTTCTAATTTAAATTTTTTAATGAAATTTGGGATGTAACCTAGCCAGATTTTTTGCTTTAAAATGACGTATCCCAACTGTTTGTGCGACTTTTGGTTCGCTCTGTGAAAGTGGGTGACGGACAGACGGACTGAACGATTATAAAACCTTCCACTTTTTACGTTATAAACGAAATGTGGAAGCTAAAAGGAAAAATAATCGCAGCAGTTCCTTGCACGCTATCATATCTTCATATACTTTTTTTCTGCTTTTAAGAATGAAAAATAGATATTTAAAAAAAAGCATTTGGCACAATGCCTAACCATTCTAACTACATTTTTAAACTGAAAATATTATATCAAAATATTGCAAATCATTAATTATTTACTACTACCATACAGAACAAGTCCATTTACAGGTAGAGGACAAAAACAAGACAGATCACTTATAGAAAAAAAGAGAACATCAAAAAACGAGGAATAAAAATTTTAAAATACAAATAGCCAGCAAGGTCAATTATAAAATATGGATAAAAAGAGACGTCAGCAAAGTTTATAGTTTAGTTTAGTTAAAATTATCGTCGCACTAAAGACTAAAGCTACGCGTCCGGTTATTGTCGACGGACGTCGAGGGATGGCCAGCGACGGGAGTCGTATTTTAAAACCGGCCAATTGACGAGCCGACACCTGAAAAGGCACCCAACGCAACCGTTGAGGGCGTCATCGCACGCAGCGTTAGGACTTTGAGAAGCATATTTAACGTGCACTCTCTCTACACGGGGTACTATTCGTTGGACATTTTTTGCTGCATGGGCCGTTTATAGGTCGTCAGTTATTTTGGCGATGCCCGGACCCGAACCTGAGACCTTGAAGGTTATTATAGAAAAGTATCGCTATCGAAATATACAACTCCATAATTAAATTATCAATAAAGTTTTCATCTCATCAACCGGAATGCCGCTCTTAGAGCGGAGGCTGGAATTGTAGAAATTAAATTTATCTCGTACATCTCTCTCAATATTTATTCACTCAGCGCCAGTCGATAAAATATCATTGAGGCGATTGTCAGTAAATATTATAAATTATAACTTACTTACATTAATTGAATGTAGAAACCAATATAGCTTTATCTTTTAGCATCCTCCTCTAATGAAACGTGATCGTACATTGTTTTCCAGAGAAAAATCGCGAAAACAAAACCTCCTGCTTGCACTTATTGTAGTATTAGAATAATAACCTTAAAAAATAAAGATAGAAATAATATACATCTTTTGATAGCACGTGCGAGTAGAATATCTTTGATTTCAGAGTAAAATCGTCGACATTAAGACTCCACCCCACCCCATTTCCTGTAAAATTGCGCAATATCGCATGAGTTATTACCGATGAGAGTTGAGAGTATAAGAATTATTGCCGATTTGTGAATACACCATATTAATGCAACTCATAAAAAAGAAGACAAAGAAAGGCGCCAGACATCTTTCTACCAGAATACGCGTGTTTTTCTTTTTCACGCGAAGTGGTATTTCTCATAGAGCAAGAGTGTAAAACCGTGACCATAGAGTAAAACCGTGCGCTGCGCCCATCATAGGGATGATAGTGGTTGAAAGCGCACGGTTTTACTATCTCTATGGTATTTTCCTATGGAATTTTTTCCACTTTGGCAATATTTTTATTGTTAACAAAATAATAAAATTTGACTATAATACGGGTTCTGGGGGGGGGGGTTCTGACCCTAAAACCCCCCCCCGTGGTTGCGCGCCTGACAAACAGACGGACAAAAAATATGAAATATAGGTCTCCGATACCAAAACTTTCTAAACAAAGAACTTCGAACATTGGAAGATACACTGCTCAAAACAATTAGGGGAGCACATGTTTAATACCCTTTCGCTCCCAATGATTCCATTGGGAATCATCAGCTTGTGATTTTTTTCTGACTAAGTTAAATTCGCCACTTATGTATCGTTAGATACATCGTTAGATGGAAGAATAACTTATTTTGAAGAATTTAATTTTTTTTTTATATTAATGAAAATATGAAAAATATGGTAAAATAAATTTCACTTTAAAACAGTTTTAGAAAATAAATTGACCCTAAATTTTTCATGCTTGCAATTTTTAGATGTTTAAAAATATATTTCAACTATTTTTAACAAAAAAAGTTTTGAAAAAATTATTGTTATAATTTATTAAAAAGTTATTATTCCATTTCCCCCCTTTAAATTTAAGTATTAAAAACTTAAGATTTTTTCTCCTGCTTTTTACTATTTCATTTCGAATGCATAGTGAACCTATTTCACAAATTTTAGATTTATAGGATAAAAATTAAAAATTTGGGAGTGAAGTTAAAGTTGGAATTAAAAAGTGTTCCCCTAATTGTTTTGAGCAGTGTAGAACCGATTTTCTAAGGTGCTGTGCTTTTGGTTTTACTAAGAAAATCAACTTTAAAAAAAAAAAATCACTGTTTTTGTAGGAAGATGGAGATTCCCAAGCCTCTATTAGACAGAAGTAAAACAGTAAAAGAGACAAAACAAACTATGAAAAATCTAGAAAATATAAAAGAAGAATTTAAACAAATCCTAGACCAACTGTTAGAACAACTAGGCACAACTAGTGAAAGCGGAGATGATAAAAATTCTTTGAACCAACAAAAGGTGGATTTCCTAAAGAAAAACTTGGAGGCGATAGAGCGAGGTTTGGAAGACGCGCAAGTATGTACCGTTGATACTATACTCCTTGCCAATCTAACTTGGGTAAAAGCAAAGAGTAAAAAGGCAGTGGGAAAAGCGAGATTGGTCAGTTAGTTGAAAACTCTTGTAAGGTAATATTAACATACAAAATGATCTGAATACAATTTGACCAGAATACACATTTCATTCCGATAAAATTGCCAAATTTTCTCAAATAATATTCAAATCTGTTAGACTTTAAACGAAATTAATGTTTTAAGCATGTTGTCTGGATGGATTCACAAATTATTTATGGAACACTTTACATACGCGTAAGGATCTTCTCCATAGCATATTTCTATTTAACCAACTTAGGTTGTCAAAGGAATTTAAATATATATAATACAGCAAAAAATACAACTATATATTTGTAAAATTGTAGTTCAAACATTAGTAACTTTTTCTTCCTTAGACAATTTTAGCTGAAATTCACATTGTCGAAAACATCGAGAATGAAGTAATTAGTCTCAAAGAAAGAGTCAAATCTCTAAAGGAGGAGAAAAATTCTTTACACTGTGATTTGTCGATGACTCATAAGAAATGGATTGAGTCTGAAATACAGAGAGAAACCTTGGAAATAGAATGCGATCATTTGAAAAAAAAAAGGAATAAGAAATAAAGTTTGAAAACATTAAACATTTTAGGAAGTGTGAGTATACTTTTTCCTGACACTTATAAAATAAGCTAAACACTTATGCTTTGCAAATCCGTAAACTAGTCCAAGTGTTCTATTCAAATGTATCCTGTTCAACTTAGTAGATGGCAGCACCAGCAGTCTTAACACTCATTTTAGTATCATTTGTATGCTTTAACTATTGCTTTTAGTTTTTATTCATAGAGGGCAGCATGACAAACAGTCACTTATAGAAATTCTGCAAGAAAATCACGGTACTCAAAAACAAGTTGTTTTGACCGTCTCTTTTTTGACATAAAATAAATTATTTCACGGTTTTAGCTACAAATGCTACAGACAAAATGCGATTCATCAAAAAGAGTAGCGCATCGAAATTAGAAAAACCGGGGTTGAAAATCTTAGAAAAAAAATTGAACTCAATAGTCAATACTTCAATTATTAAAAAATAATTACAGAATTTAATAACCATTCAAAAAAAAATAAATGCCATTAAGATTTGCCATTAAAGATTGATCGAAATGAAAATAAGTTATGAATATACTCAAAATTTGCTAAAATGTTTTCCAATTACATCGCATTTTATTCAAACTATGATAACCAGTATGCATATTTTAATTTTCTTCTTTCTTTTAAAAATTTCACATTCATGCGCATACATTGTACAGGGCGGAATGGCGTAAAAAACGAAACATCAAAATATGTGCCAAGATATAAATGTTGATATAATATTATTTGACCCAATCGTATAACGATTAAACGATATATAAATGATAATAACTCATCGATAATATATCGCTTATAAACGATTGATGAATTTAACTGGTAACACTTGCAGCGTCATTTTTATAAGGAAAAATATGACGCGAAAAAACGTTATCACTAATTACGCAAGAGGAAATAACGCGCATTTTTTCCGAACTGCTGATGCTGCTTGATTATTTGACCTTAAAAAGCTTAATGAAGTTGCAATGACAAAGGAATATTTTCAGACGATTTTTTGTGTTTTTCTATTTGAATGAAAGAATTTCTTTTTTTTTAAACGATTTTATGAAGAATGGGGATATTTTGGTAATGTTTTTATTTAGGAGTTTGATTTATTCCATTTTTACAATGGCTGAATATTTTAAATAATAAAATATGTAAAAAAATATTTCTTTTAAATAAACTTCCCTTCGCAGCATTCTGGGAAACTGCCAATAAATTATTCAATTGTTGTGGTTAAATCTTTACAATATCAAGCATAAATAAACTCCATAATTTTGGCGACTCACACTTTTATTGTATTTTGCATTACCGATTTACTACAGTTTATTTTGCACTACTGGGCTAAAGTTTAACTCCATTCATTTTAATTTTATTAAATCGGATATTCCATTACTTGGACCCCAATAGGATACTAGTTTGTCTCCGAAGGTTTTAGCCCCCTTAAACTTTTTTTCCACTGAAATTTTTTGTATTACAAAATAATTTTTATGCAGTTATAAATTCTGAATGAAAATAATTTTTTTCACCCATACCTTGATTCATGAATAAATATCACGCAAGAACAAAGCACCAATTGAAGGAAATACCAGGAATACATTACCTGAAACAAGCCAAATACGCAAGCTCAGAATTGTTAACCTTTAAAGCACTATAAATTTAAATAAATAGACAAGAATACGTAAATTTCTTAAAAACTTTTATTTACATACAATGCACTGACTATAATGGCAAGTACAAAACAGTTTGCATACATCTGATCATCAATGCATATAAATCTATAAACAATTCCAGAATGCCTACAAAATTTCAGAGCAAATAACAAAAAACAAAACAAATTTATACAATGGCCAATACGAATAAAAACAGATTATCACAGAGTGTTCGTAACAAATACCTTTTCAGCCATCGACTATGTAATAAGGTGATATAAAAATAGCAACAAGTGACATTACCATTGTCATATTTTAAAAGAAGCATTTTTTTTAATGAGCAATTTGGACTATGGCAATTCCATAATGACTAAAGTAAATGGTTCACAAAATTTGCTTCTTTTAATAGTATATAAAGCTCATGTTTGACTATCAGAGCCCTAATTTATTAAAAGGTATGGAATATTAACTTTCTCAAATAAATAAGTAATAATTATTCACTGAATAATTTTTACCTCAATTTGCCAACTGAACTGGAGAAAAACAAAAATGTGAGCTTTTATACAATTAAAACTAGCGCGATTTTTTACTTTTGACATTATGGGATTGCTCAATACAAAAACTTGCACCACTGGATAAGTATTACAAGATATATATCAAATAGCATCTATATAAATATTAAAGATCGTAAGTCAATGCCTCTATAAGAGATAGAAAGAGTGGTAAAAATATGTCCACTATAAATTAAAAAAGTGTCAGATATATAGATATATATTTTAAAATTAGGCTTTTAAATTGGAAAACAAAATTTAAATAGAACCCTCATAAACTGTATCTGACTTTGAGCAAACCAGTTACTATTTAATGTTAATATTAATGCAATAAATAACACTAACCATAAAACTTATTTGATTAATAACCAAGAATTATTAAGGTTCTTTCAGTTTTAAAGATTAAGAATTTAATGTAAGTTGCACAACAATGGTCAAATTAAAATTAATTGTAATCTTACATTAAGTTAAAACTCAATTTATATTTAAATGTCAATCAAAATATCATTTTAGGAAGAAATCAAATACAAATATTAAAAAAAAAAAACTAAGATAATGTTTTTTGATAAAATCCTTCACAATTATGATTTTTTTTAATATAAAAAATTGATGCTGTAGAACGAAAGCTTGTGTTTTAACAAGCTTTTGTTGTACAGCATCTATTTTTCTTTTAAACACACCTATCTAAACTGTTAACTTATATGTAAAAAATGCCACATTTAAAAAAAAAAATAAGGGTTTCAAATGAAAACATTTGAAACCCTTATTTTTAGTCATTCATTGAAAAGCAAATAATTTTTAAATAAAAGGTTCTTTTGAAATAACAATGGAATATTTTCTTGCGACAAAAGGAAACATGCCAGCACTTTCCTTTACTCTATCAAAAACAATTTTGGTAACCTTCCAAAAGTTTTTAGATCCATGCATGGCCCAATTGTATGGTGCAAGTCCTTCAAATTAAAATGCAACTGGTTTCTATCTTGACAAGAAAGTCAGCATTACAAACTCGTGTCTAGGAATAGTCTATGCTACTCAAAAGTTTTCATGCATGGAAAACTGGATTGGATTGTATAAGGATCTAAATTGATGAAAAATGTCGAGAAAGTTTCTTCTGTGTTGATGAATTGTGACAAGAACTATGTAATGGGAAATACCTGATGAAAAGTCACAGTACAATCTTGCTGATCTGAATAGACATTAGAAATCTGTTTCCTTAGGATTTAAAACATGTTTTCCTACTTCCTAATTGATTAAGTTATAGGTAATAATTGGAAACACTTCAAGCTTCTGGTAAAATCCTAGAACAGCCCACCTCTTGGCGACTTGTTGAAAATCATGCAAACTTGAAATTATTTAAATTTTAGGATTTCGAAAAAAGAAATTTTACCTTTACTCTGACAAAGTTGTCAGGTTTGTCACCTTGGCAACACTATCGCCGATTGCTTTGCAATATTCTAAAAGTGAACTAGGATCAACCCAAGCTTCTTTATGTAATAATTTAAATCAGCTACACACACAGATGTACCTTCGTATCTGAATCAGCAAGAGCATACTGTATTGAAAAAAAAGGCACTGTCTAGTCTCACTGTTTGGTGAGGTATATTTGGCAACCCTTTTTGGCATGGTCCAGAACCTCCTGCTTCAAGAAGCACACCTGTTCCCTGAGCTTCTCGACGGTCATCTCCAGCTTGGAGTTCTCGCCCTTCAGCTCCTTCACTTTGTCCTCGAGGTGCGAGATCTTCTCCAGCTTCCTCTTCCGGCACTTGCTGGCGGCAACCCTGTTCCGGTACCTCTTCCTCTCCAGCTTTATCCTCTCCTGGTCGGCCATGTCGATGGGGCCCTTGCCGATCGGGGACACCGGGGGGCTGGAGAAGTAACCGGGCACAGTCTGGTATTCTTCTTTAACCAAGATCTCCAGGGGCTGGGTGCTGCTCGAGGACATGCTATTGCAGCTGTTGCTGTCGACGGAAGGCGGCCTCACCACCAACTGGTTCTCCCGTACCACCAACTGGTTTTCTGACGTTGCTGGTCGGTAGTCGGTCAGACGGTGGAGGACGGGGGCATCGACCGGTTTCTGGTCGGACAGACGCTGGAGGACTGAGGTCTGTTGCGGGGCATCCGTCTTATTAGATGGCTGCTTGGATGGGGACTTCTTGATGACACTGGTCGCTGGTTGGAGGTAGAACGGCGCGAGACCAGAGTACAGCTTGGACAAGGTCGGACTGGACATGACCGTGGTACCCTGGGGGAACTCGCTGCTGGGTACACTGGACACCGGTGTGGTCCCCGTGCTGATACGGGCGATCAGCTCGCTCGCCCCCATCTGGAACTGGGTCTGGTGTAGCTGGTTGAGGGCATCAATGAAACCTCGGGCGTATTGTTCCTGTTCCTCGGTGACGTTCTTGCTGAAGAGGAAGTTGGTTGGGGTCGGCGTCGTGGTGATGTTTCCATTTGAGATGATGAACCTGTTGGCAAATAGAAATTATATATTAGTATACTATTTTTTGTAGATGGCAGTATTTATCACTAAATTAGGTGGCAGCACCACAATAGTTAGGAAGCATGTCGATTGTCCAGTTCCTTTGGTAATTTCTACAAAGTTACATGCTCCTCCCGTTGAAAGTACTTGCTATGAATCGCAGATTTTAACATGTCGCTGATGGGTAATCCCATGCAAAATTATCCTTTCTGTTGTGTAATTCACGTTTGTAAAAAGTGATTATCACTACAACTTGTAACATTTAATGACAAGAAAATTGTGGGATAGTTGAACGACACTTATTTTAACTAAATAATGTAACGTACTTTACTTAACTTGATTTATTTTTTAATTAAAAAAGCTTTTAATCTCCTTAAATCGTGACGTGACTTACACTACAGTTACATGAAATTAGCCTGATGATCTTGGACGTAAATTATAATAAATGTTTTTGACACAGGGGTGACATTTGTAGCTGTGACGAAACAAACATTCTTATGTGTAACATTCTATAATCAACCAGAGTAAAATTAGATGGGGAAAATAACTTACAGTCTTGGTCAAAGATTGAAAAACATTGATTTGCAATAAGAAAATTAAATTACGAAGAAAAAAACTATACCTTTCTAGTTCTGGAGAGGCCAATTTCAGCATGTGGAGATCGGGCGAGGTGAGGATATTGCACAACCTCTGCTGCTTCTTGCTGAGGGTCTCTGGCGAATCGAGGTCCAAAGTGGCCGGACGCTTCAAACCGGACTTGCTGTCACTTTTGTTATTAGACGATCGGTACATGGTATCGTCGTAAAAAGTCATCTCCATGATACCTTTATATTGGAAGAGTAGTATCCCACCCTTTCTACACGATCAAGATCGTAGTAAACAGTGGACACAACTTCGAATTAAAAAATACAAGATAACTCTTCAGGGTAGATCGCGACACAGTCTTGTCTTGACGGGTCTTCTACAGAAATAAACACGATTGCATTTGTAGTGTGTTGACGGGACAACGTGGAGAAATATGAGTCACCAAGATTTTGTACCAAGATGAGCTTATAACGCTGACTCACCAGAAAGTGAATATAGCATGACATCACTTCTGAAGAACGCGATTGGCTCCCGATGACATCACTGTGTATTCGACAGCCAATGAAACGCGGAAAGTAGGATCGGACGTCAGATGATGACAGACGTCATCTGTGACGTTGTGTACCCCTTTGGCATCCGGAAGGTTGTTTTGCCAATCCCAAGTTCAATCTCTTTTAGGCGACTGAGTTTGGCAGCTTTGGCAATGAAAACTTATAAATTGAGTCTACTTTTTGTATTTAAGCACTGTTTTGGCAATCTATACAAATTTAAATATTACGTACTCATACAAAATATCTTCTAAAAAGTATTTGTCGTTTCTGTTTTTCAGTATCCTTTAATACATAAACAATATTTATTTTTTAAATATAAGGAAATAAACAAAAAGTTCTAAAAAAAACTTTGGAATGGCTTACTTTCCTGTTACTTTAAAATTCATACAGTAAGAATAAAACATTTTTTTTTTCAAATCGGAACGCCACCGTCTTATAATAAAAAAAATAATAACGGACCTAAAAATTTCTAACAGAAGAACAAAAAGCATAAAAGTTAGGTATTGATGCAATATCTTTCAAACAAGAAAATTAAAATCGGAATGCAAGAACTAAAATTAAAATAACTGATCGTTTTATTAAGGACAGGCGGAAAACGTACAGACAGACAAAAAATTTTTTTTATAGAAGATTGGTTTACGTTGCCATAGGCCTTTTTATGTAAAAAAAATTTTTTTTAATCGGACGATTGGAACAGAATTTGAAAGGGGGTGCACGGACTGACGAAAATGTCCACGATGTCAGTACCCGATTTCCATATTTTTTTTTTCAATTCTTTCGAATTAAAAGAAAAGGGAAGCATGCTAAAAACGTTTAAATGCACCTTAAAAATTAAATAAATTCCTTTTTTAAAGTGTTAGTTAAATTTTAAATTCATATGATCTTGTCAAATTAATAAACAAAAAAAAATTGAAAAAATATCAGTTTAAATTACAATCCCTTGTAGTAAAGAATGTCTAAGTACTTGGAAGAAAAATAAAAATTCAAACTGAAACACCACTTATTGAAACTAAATAATGAGAAAGCCAAAGTCTAAAACTTTCTACGTGTGCCCCTAAAAAATGCCACTTACATGCCGAGTCATTAAGGTATAATAAACAACTTATCCTTGTTTCCGTTTTGTTTTAGCTTATTTATTATAATAAATTGAAAATGTGTGCCTGCAATTTTAACAAGTAAAATAAAACCACATTGATATAAATAAAAAATTCATTAAATTTATACCATAAATTTCTTATACTTTTTATATTTTTCCTCCTAAACTTAAACCCGATAGATAATTTGCCGTGAAGGAAAATAAACGGGAAAAAATATTTCGAAACATTAAAATTCGGAATTTAAGTAACCCTAAAAGTTTGGTATCGTATTGTGTCTAAGGGGATTCTGAGTTGGGATTCACCTATCTTTTTCCGGAAAGATTACGTCGATTACGAAATTCTCGGAAAGAGCGAAGAGAACTTAGAAAATAGTTTGTTTTCTCTCTTTCCAATTAACTTTTTTATGTTCGCGTAGAAATTTGTAGTTTTTTTGTCTTGTGATCTTGAAAACATGTGGGTAGAGATGTTCATTGATATTTTTAAACTACAATTTTTAATGTATATAAAATTTAAATATCGCTTTTTGCCCAATGGGATAAGCAAACTAGCTTGAGAGTAAACTTGTTTCACTTTGAAATTATACTTCTATTGCAAACTATATTACTTTTCCAAACTTTACAGACTAAAATTTATTATTTTTTGAAAAATTATGTGTAATTGTGGAAAACAATTGTCAAGTTACAGATTTTTATTTATACCTATATCACTCGGAGGGTAAGAAATTATAAAACATAAGATTTGTAATAGAAAAGAAATTTAATATATTTTACTGTCACGTCTGGTCTCACCCGTTTTATTAAAGAAAAAATGCATAAGTATTTATTTATAATTGTAAGATATTGTCTTTGCGATAGAAAAAAAAACGCTGGTGGTCAAATGGTCAAATCTGTTTCCGTTACTTGACAAGGACTCAAAATAGTTAGTCGATCTCTGAAGCATAACCACTTGAATTAAAAAGTAAAAAAAGATAGTTTAACTATTCAACTTTTTTTTTTCGTATGTGTGAGGCGATGACAAGGCAATCAAGATCGATATCCTTTATCATACGGAACGTTTTTATTATAGAACAAGATAAAAAAAAATAGATATTTCTAAATACTATCAGAGCAAACAACATTTTTCGTAATAATAGAATCCGTGTGGTTTCACACTCGTGGTTTTTCGACCTTGGTTATCCATTCCAAATTTCGCAACTTTAAAACTTTTTCTAGTTTTGTTTTCTTTAATTTATTTAGAAACGTCCGTTTAACCTACTTTATTTTACCGTGCATAAAATGCGGAATTCAAGACAATTGTACTTTATTTAATTAAAATTACTTTACATAAAAGCGAAATTCGAATTGAAATTTTTTTTAATGTTTTTATAATATCGTACCGGACATGCAACAATGGCGTGTAAACAAGTAAACATCCTTGTGTACTTCGTGCAATGAGAACATTGGAATGGACTAATTGTTTAGTTTAGTTTGAATATCGTATCGTCGCCCTTGAGCAGGGCCGGAAAAAGAATTGCTTTTTCAAGATTTTTTTAATTAACATCAATTGAATTTAAACAGAGCATCATGGGAAATCTCATGATTTTCTCAGGAGTAGAATACAATTTTTTATTATGATGTTCGTTTACGGTTTCTTTTTCAATGTTGGCAAATGCTTTGCCATAGCTCTATATGGCACAAGTTTACCATAGTGCTATGTCAAAACTTAACCATAGCTCTATGGCAAAACATTTGCCATAGGCAAAACCCCATAGAGATTGGCAATGGTATTTTTTTATGGCAAATATATGGCATTTTTTCCTAAGGACCGAGACTGATTTTTTCATGTTTGTTGCTTTCTTTTTAAATTTCTTGTTCATAGTTTTTTTTAATTTATATGCTCTAATTTCAAGATTAGGCATAAGGGAATATTATATCTTTTTAAAAAATCAAGTGCTTTTGATAAATAACACTGGGCATTAAATTTTAATAATTAAAAGATTTGAAATCATCTTTATTCTGATTAATTCTAAGCAATTATATAAAATTTAAATATTTATCTGTGAAAGTTGCTTAAATAATTTCCTATTGCATTGCATTCGCAGAAAAATTTGTGAATAATTCCAGAAACAGTGGTTTTAGTCAAACCTTTTATAAAAAACGATATACTAACCTAAAACCCACTTATTTTCTTTTTGTATGTTTAATCTTTTATAGAACAGTATAGAAAATCGAATAATACTGTTATTCCAAGCTTCCAAACTCTAACTATTGATCCATTTACCGGAAAAAGATGAAAGGAATTTCGTAGAACAAATCCAGAACGACACACAATCGAACTTCGCCTGCGCTTTTAGAGTGGTTTTCGAATATGCGTGGGTTTGGAAATCGTCTGCATGAAATCCGGGAAACGTTTTTCACGTTCCGACAAATTGGCGAAAAATAACTAGGGGTTGTATTTTACTCGTTCTTTAAAAGTAGCAAGGAAAGTTAGTATAGAGTAAACAAGGTGTAAATCCCAGGTTAGGTTAGGTTTTGAATTATCGTCGCACTAGAGCTACACGAGGGCTATTGGCGACGGGCGTCGTATTTTAGAACCACAGTCGGGTGACGTGTAAATCCCAATTTATCCCACAAAAATTTAAATATTTCTTCAAACTTAACATGACACCACGCCATCCATATATCCCTTTCCGTAGCTTTAGTAAGACGTTAATTTAATGATAAAACATTTATGCAACGAACAACGCCTTTTTGAATTTTTAACTCTTTTTTTTTTCGTGTTCTGTTGTTATTGGTCAAAAGGTATACATCAATACACATTACACAATCTGAAATTTTGACACCATAATTTCAGACGTTCACTTTGTAGTAATAGGTGAGTAGTTTAGAACCATAGGTTTTATAATTAAGAACCACAGTCAAGTAACGAGCCGATACCCGAGTAGGCACCCAACGCAACTTTAATTGCGACATCGTACGCAACGTTGGGTCAGTGGAGCATATTTCAGTCGGCAGTTATTTTGGCAATGCCCGGTCCCGAACCTGGGACTTTCGCATGCAATTCAAGAGCCTAACACACTGGGCTCCTCGCATCCCTAAAAACTTTTTAAAAAAATTATCTCTTTACAAAGTAGCACAAACTAAAAATAAGTACTTTCTTAAACTCTCTACAACCAAAAACCACGAAGTTATCTGTGGTCTCGGCCTTGGTATGCCAAAGTATTTTCCATCTTTTTCCTACCTTTGCTGCTGTACATTAAACTTCACCTACAACATTGACGTCATCGACTTGAAGATTTTGTTTTTCTAATTCCTTAGCGCGTTCGATCGCGGTCGAATGTTGACTGACGCACCTGAAACGGCTATTTTTACCTGAGAGTAAACCTAGTTAGTTTTTTGAATGGATATACAGGGTGGCTTAAAAGTAGCCTAAAAGTTGGTTAGGTATAAAGCTATTTATACAGAAACAGTTATTTTAATGGAGGTTAAGTTTAGTTTGGTTGAAATATCGTAGTACTAATGCTACAGCAGAGTTATCGGCGACAGGCATAGTAAAAAAGAACCATTGTCAAAAGTGACAGCTATATTTACGAGTACATATATTTACTTTCTTAATCCCGAAGGTGCTCAAATTGTCTACCTTCGACATGGATGCATTCCTGCCTGGTGCATATAGCCTGGTCGGTATAAGGTCTAATAAACGGAAGATATCTCGACACTAAACCAATCAAAGTCCACGAATTGCTACTCTTGGCTAGGGTACGCTGTAGTACGACTTTATTTCAGCCAACCAACAAAACACGACTACGTCAAATACCTTTTCTAAATAACCCCATAAGTTCTTACCCATGGTACACCATTAACTGTTAGGCTACTTTTGGGCCCCCTGGAAATTTTAAGGTTTGCTACACTCTTAAAACGAACGAGCGATTTTAACTCAGCCTGAGTTAATTTTCACACCTCCAGTCTTGAAAATGCACTTCCCCGAAAGGAGTGGATCATTTGTGTGTTAAACCTCCGACAGGATCACTCCAAACGCGAGTGATTTTAACTCAGTCTGTGTTAATTTTCACTTCTTTCCAGTGTCGAAAATGCACTTCTCCTACTGGAGTGGATTTCACTCTTTTGTTTAAAGGGGTCATAGGAGTCTTAAAAATGTGCAAAGAAGGTACTACAATGCATAGTTTGATCTTTCATGTCATTTTTTAACTACTCAATACATAAGTATAATTTTTTATATGTAATTCTACAAGGTTTATTTAATATAAAACAAATTTTAAATAAATCTTGTAGAATTACATGTAAAAAAAATTTACTTGTATATTGAGTAGTTAAAAAATTGCATGAAAGATCAATCTCTACTTTGTAGTACCTTCTTTGCACATTTTTAAGACTCCTATGACCCCTTAAGAGTGTGGTGAATGTGAATCTTCATTTGGAGTTCAATGTCAGAACCGCCCTCGGGGTGCTATAAAGGTGCAGTCACACATGGGCCTCATCCGCTCATTTGAATCAATTTCAATTCAATGTAATTTTACTACTTGGGAGTGGTTCTAGCTTTGAATCGCATCTGCTGAGATGGAGCTTTTCTTGAATTTTAGGGGGAAATGGGCGCGCTGGACCACGGGTTTCCAAACTCAAGAGCCTCAATGTTAATCCAAATGGGAAAAAAACTATTTTCTCTACTACATTTTTCCGGCAGCATTGAATTTTTACAAACATTTTTTTTAATGATTAATGTAGATAACTTACAGGTCTCTATAATCCCACTTTTTAAAATTGCTTGAAATAGTTTTTGTAAAATTATTTATTAAAAATAAAAAAAATAAAAAACATTCGAACAAATATCAAAAAGTGGAACTGTCGGGACTTGTAAATCAGAAAGAAATTCGTTTGTAAAAATATTCAATACAGCCGGAGAAATGTGGCAGAGAAAATAGTTTTTTCTCTATTGGATTAGCACTGATGCACTTTGCTTTGGAGACCCGCTATCCAGCGCGCCAATTCCGGCGACAAAACACAGATACACAGTTGAAGGAATACAGTACACACAGTCAAAAGGTTATACCATTAGAAATCGTACATTTTGGCGACTACTTTGCATTTTTGGCGATTTTATCCATTGCGCCTGCGAAATGGGAAAGTGGAACAATACTTTTATCGTTTGTGAAATTCTAACCTTTTTTTTTAACTATGTTATATGGATCTAATTAACATTAGCATTTTGTTTTGATCCTTTGCGATACGTTTATGGCTAAGACAAGGACAGAACCTGTGAAGGTATATGCCCTATCTTGATGTCGTATATCCTTTCTAATATATTGAGTTTTCACTCCCCTCCTTTGACTGTACCAATTTTTTATACCAAATTTTCAAATAACTGGGCAGTCTTAAGCAGATTTACCCATGAAAACCCCGAAAAAAGCAATGTTATCCAAGTATACCTTTTGGTTATATCGCGTGATCATGATAACTTATCAGACGACCACAACTCCCTACCTGGCCCCTCAAAGTCTCGCCCCCAATTCGAATTCACAGAAGCTTTAGCCCTCCCCCCACCCCCTTTCGCAATATACTTTCCGGAAAATCCCAGGGAACACAGACGCCGAGCCTTAATCCATTTATTCATGAATAGTATTGATTGTGGCTGGTCTGTTAGAGTTTAAAATGTAGTTCATTTTAAAGAACATATGCTGTGTATATTATTGTACTATGGTACTTTTTGTTTGGTTGTTGTAATAACGCCTGACCATGGGGGGAGAGAACCTTAATACATTCAATTACCTAATGCGAGATGCAAGATAATGAAAGAATTGCGATGAAGTCGAAAATCCGAAAGGGAGAGTTTGTGTTTTCTTCACATTTCAGAGGGCGCCGGCCGATCCTAAAAAAAGTTGGCTTTGAACATTTTCGTTTGTTTGTTTGAAATCATTTTTCAGCTTGAACTTACAGAGTTACGCACTTCGAATTTGGTGGAAGAGTTCCTATACCTTTTGGTATTCGAAACACCAAATGCTGGCAAAACAGGACACTGTTTAAAAAGTAGTAAAATTTCATAAAAAAAATTAATGTATAATACACTTTTTTATGACCTTACAATTGTTTTGAAAAAAAATGCTAGCGTTATATTAACCATGATTGCAACTTTTAAGTCCGCCATCAGTAGTAGCAAGGTTTTTTTTTAATTAACAAAATAAATTAAAATAAAAACAGTTCTTCTGCTACAAATTGTGCCAATTACTTCTGATTATTTAAAAGAACAGGTAATAAGAAACTTATCATATTTTCCTTTATATTCAGTCACCCATCTATCTGGAGCCAACGTGACAATCTTATAAGCTTTCGGTACAATATTATACTGCAGACACAAAGGCTCCCGTTTTTTATCATGGATTTTCCAAATAGATTATTGCAGGGAAAACAACTTATTCACCTGTAAGACTCGCTTACCTACCAAGACACCGTGGCGCTATGTTTGGATTAATTGGCGGGGGTTTGGCGACAGTCAGGGGTAAATGGTGTCTGGAACCTGGTTGTAACACGCAAATGTAAACTTTGTAAATGGTGTAATTGTGTTCTTTTACCTCTTTAGCTCCTATCAAAATCCTACACGTATTTTTTTTATATAATCTAAACAATCTTTTCATACAAATATTTGCGGAAAGGTATTCTTGCCCCAAAGTCTTTTTTTTTTTTTTTAATTATGTTTAATACAATAGTTACTGAGAGACACGCCTTGAGCTTTAAAAATAAAAAAAATTGTGCTATAAATACAAAAAAGAAAGGCCGTATCACTAAGTTGTAGTTAACAGTTTGTTTGAACACTGTTTTTAATGCAAAATTCCTTTAAAATTAACTTCTGAAAGAACTTTTTGAAAAGTTTGAAAAAAAGTTTAAATTAATTTTTTTGGGAACTCTAATATCGTATTGACCCTCGTTCAACTTCATTTTTATAGAAATAAATGCTTGATGCCGGTAATCAAAGGCTGAAAACTGAAATTTGGATCATCTTCTATTGGACCAGGTCGATTATACGGAACTAATTAACGCGTTAATTGTTTTTGGGGAGGTGGGTTTTTTTTTTTTTTTGACATGGTGTACATAAGAATATTGCAACGATTCTTTAAACTACTAATTGGGACCAATTTTTCGAAAAATTTCTTTGTTTTTAATTTTGTTATAGTAATTTATATTTTTTCCTAAGAAAGGAAAAAAAAGCGTTCACCCGTAAGCCTCGCTTACCTGCCAAGACACCGTGGCACTACGTTTGGATTAATTGGTGGGGGTTTGGCGACAGTCGTGGGCGGGGGTAAATGATGTCTAGGGGAGAAAAGTGTTTGGTACGACACGCAAATTTAAACTCGATGTCAATGATGTAATTGAGCTATTTAAAATTTTCTCATGTTTTGCATAAGATACAAAAAAATATTACAACGATTCTGTGTTTTAACTAATTTGAAACCAATTTGGATTCAGTATTTATAAATATAATAAAATGGATAATTTATCTTTTATTCTATAATCTCTTAGGTTCTGAGGTAAGAATGCGTGGACTTTTGTAGAGTTCGCTTCAAATCTTTATTTTTCAATTTTTCTAAAAAAAAAACTAATTTTTCTATTATAAACTACACTGCTCAAAACAATTAGGGGAGCACTTTTTAATTCCAACTTTAACTTCACTCCCAACTTTTTAATTTTTATCCTATAAATCTGAAATTTGTTATATAGGTTCACTATGCATTCGAAATGAAATAGTAAAAAACAGGAGAAAAAAAATCTTAAGTTTTTAATACTTAAATTTAAAGGGGGAAATGGAATAATAACTTTTTAATAAATTATAACAATAATTTTTTCAAAAATTTTTTTGTTAAAAATAGTTGAAATATATTTTTAAACATCTAAAAAATGCAAGCATGAAAAATTTAGGGTAAATTTATTTTCTAAAACTGTTTTAAAGTGAAATTTATTTTACCATATATTTCATATTTTCATTTATATTAAAAATATATATTAAATTCTTCAAAATACATTATTCTTCCATATAATGATGTATCTAACGATACATAAGTTGCGAATTTAACTTAGTCAGAAAAAAATCACAAGCTGATGATTCCCAATGGTATCATTGTGAGTGAAAGGGTTTAAAACATGTGCTCCCCTAATTGTTTTGAGCAGTGTATTATGTTCAAGTTTGTTTTTTCATGACTCACGAAAAAGGTGAACTTTTACTATGTTCGCTAACTCTTTTAAAATTACTTGCAAATAAAACTTTCAAATATACATAATTGTTGAAAATACCATAGATTTAGGAAGTAGCAGATCTGCCCCTAGGGGGAAAGGTGAAGCCATTTGTGAACTAGCATCCCATAAGGCAATTCGCAAGCCGTAGCATATATATTTAATATTAACTAATTGAAACTTTTTACCAGTTTTGCTAGCATAAGTTTATAGCTGGATTGATAATTTCTGGCAGACATGAAGAAAATATTCACAAAAGAAGCATATTAAAAATGCAGTTTTCATTGCATGGAACACTTCAGTAAAAGTATTTTTTTTTTTTTTTTTTGAACCAGTGTCCTGTGATGCATTGTAATAAAAACGGCGAAATGTGGATTCATCACACAATCGCGCGGTTTGTATTGCGTTGTACGGGATTGCGCAATCGAAGGGCATCTGCTACTTTCTAAATCTTTGGAAAATATGCTTATATAATGAAGGGGAGATTTTACGAAAGATTTTTTTTGGGGGGTGAAGATGCTAAGTATTAAAGGGAAAAATCAATCCCCTGTAAAACTCACTTACCCGCCGAGACTTGGTGGCTCTCTCTGGGAATTAATGGTAGAATTTTGTCGTTAGTCGAGAATAAACGATGAATGAAGGGTACGGTTAAAGTTATTGATAGGAATTTCTGCAACATGCAAATTTAAACTTTGATAAAGATATTTTTATTGCGTTTTTTTTTCATTTTAAACACCCCACCCCTTTTCTCCTACAAACTATTTACGTAACATGCACAAAAAAATATGGACGATTTTGGATCTTTACTAAGTTGGTCCCCAGTTTTGAAACCCTATTCCTATAATGATTAAAACAGAACAACAAAAGTACAAGCGTAAATACGTCAAACATATAATGAAGGATCTAAGGCAATCAAGAAAAAGAAACATTGGAGAAAAATAACCCATAAAAATATGTAACGCCTGTGTTTACATCTCATTATTTCCCAATTCGAGTAATAAAAAAAAACATTGATGGCAATATTCGGCAAACGGATACGGATGTTCAAAAACAGTAAAGAGTAGTTGTAGCCTAATATAGCCTGTAAATACCAAGCATGAAACAGCATGCATGTTCTCAAAAATAAATGAAAATTAACAAAAATGAACACATAAGTTCTCAAAAATGAGAACGTGGGTTTTTTAGAATACATACTTTCTCCAAAACGAGAAAAAACTCTCTCAGAAATGAGAATATGGGGTTTTTAAAATGTAAAATAAATACACGCCTTCTCAAAAACGAGAACATTCTTTCTCAAAAAGGAGAACACGAGTTTTCCAGTACAAGTACACTGCTCAAAACAATTAGGGGACCACTTTGCGTACTTTTGTTAACCCTTTCATTTTCAGCGTTTTGCTTTTCATTCTAAAAATCTAAAATTTGTGAAATAGATTCATTAGGCATCCAGAATGAAATGGTGAAAAACAGGCGGGAAAATATTTTTTAAAATTATAATTTAAAGGGGGGAAATTGGAATCAAAAATTAAGAATAAATTATAACAATAATTTTTTCAAATTTTTATTTGCAAAAAAGAGTTAAAATCAATTTTTAAATATCTGAGAATGCAAGCGTGAAGAATTTAGGGTCAATTTATTTCAAAAAAAAATTTTGGGAGTAAGTTTTATTTTACCATGTTTTCATATTTTCATTTGATTAAAACAAACATTATTTACATCCTCTAAAGGCAGGATTCTTCCATCGAATGATAAATTAGTGCAAGCTCAACTTAGTGAGCAAAAAAAAAAATCGCAAGCTAATGATTCCAAATGGATACATTGGGGATGAAAGAGTTAAAACCATGCGCTCCCCTAATTGTTGCGAGCAGTGTACATTCATTCTCAGAAACGAGAGCACAAATTATCAAAAATGAGAACACGCATGATCTCATATTCGAATAACGTATGTTCTCAAATTTGAGAACAATGTATTCGGAGCTAATCCTAATATGGACCCATGATGTTCTCAAAAATGAGAACATTGTTAACAAAATTGAGAACTCATTCTTAGCAGTGTTGTTGCAATATTGCAAAGACTGTTTAAGTGTTTGGAGAGCTGATGCTTTAATTTTGTAAAAAGCTTTTAGAATACCACAATAGGAAAAGTTCTTTGCTTTTGATTACTCATGGTTCTTCTGTTGATTCAGAAATTATTTGTTGCTGTTGTTTACGTTTGAAATTAAAAATATTCTCAGGGTCAGGTATTTCTTGGTCAGATAATTTCATTCATCCAAAATTATCATGCCTAAAGGGGGGCACACGTACGAATCATTTATTAAAAACACATTTCTAACTACACTACTAACTACTAAAATTCGCATATCAAATAGTTTTTTTAACTACAGCCTTGTAAAGAGTGGCCTCTTCAGTTAGGTTAGGTTAAATTTGAACATCGTCGCACTAGAGCTACACTAGGGCTATTGGCGACGGACGTCGTGTTTTTCTCTTCAGTTACAGGGACTTATCTGAGTTCTTGTTTGGGGTATTGCCATCGTCGTTCATTTTGCCCGGGTTGGCGAACGATAGCGAGCAGATACTAATTAAGATTTAATTTTTTTTTAAAAAAGGCGTCTGAATATATTTATTTGTAACAATGAAATCAATCATTTCATCTTTAAATGCATTTCCTTACAACTCAACTTTAAAATTTTCTGCAGTTTTTAATACTCGACTAGCAGATTGATACCAGTTCTTCGCATTGGCTCAAAAAATAAAGCTCATTAGGTCTTAGGTAACAATTCTGCGACTTTCCAAAAAATCCAAAATAATTAAATCAATTGTAGAATAACTCTATTTGAAGTAAAAATCTCAATTAGACAATCTCAAAACATATTCCGCGTGAAAATGTCTAAAAACAGTTCTATATGAAATGACCTCGAAACGTAAATCAATCTCCGTGCAAATTTTTTTGAACTTTGATTGCGTAGTTTCTGAATATTAGTCACAAGACAACTTAGTTTTATATAAATAAAAGATTGCAAATCATCCGATTGATTAGATTTCTATCTGTGTCTCTATACAATGACTAACTAGTTTTTCAATTGCATGAAAAACATCAGTTTAAAACTTAACATACCATCAGATTTTTGAACGAAATTTTATTTGAAACTTTCATTTTCTTAAATTCCATTTTTTTCCACAATCCTAAGTTATTGTATAAGCAATACATCTTGTTTAATAACAGATCGCAATCAGGGCTGGATTTCTAAATAGGCTAAGTAGGCTGCAGCCTAGAGCGGCGAATTTTCGGAGCGGCAAATTTTACGACCAACTAAAGCGGCATTCGGTGCAAAAAATTATTATAAAGATACGAATATTTTTAAGAACGAAAACAAAATTTACATGAATGCGTAAACCGTAAACATATATGAATCGGTGAGTGCAGAACCCACTTCAGTCAAAAAAATCCGAAAACTCGTTTTCAATGAAAATAAGCGTAGAAAGGCAAGATGCGTGTTGGGTGCAAAAACTACGTTAGTCTGTTGAGTAGTTACGTAAATACAGGACGTTTGTTTCAAATGTTGAGTACAGAAATAGAGGAGGAGTTATTATACGTTTTTTCTCCCTTCTGAAAAATTTGAAATTTGTGACTGACGCGCGTTGTTTCTGCACTCACCGATTCCTAAATAGTACTAATATTTTGTAGCAATCACGGTCGCTGCGAGGGCAAGTGCACTCCTACTCCCGGATTTTGAAGTTGAAAGAAAAATAGTAGAACAGTTTTAAAAAATCGCCTATCTTGCTTTCGATTTAGTGTGTAAAGGTAGATAGATGTTTCTAATATGTGTATCTTTTTAAATAGCACATACCACTACCCGATTTTGCAGCTAACTAGCTACCTTCCCCAAAGTGGGGGGCTGGGGAGCCCAGTCGGTTAAGCACTCGCTTAGCATGCGGAAGGTCCCAGGTTCGGGTCCGGGCATCGCCAAAATAGCTGCCGACCTATAAACGGCCCGTGCAGCCAAAAATGTCCGACGAATAATACCCCGTGTAAGGAAGTGCATGTTAAATATCCTTCAAAGTCCTAACGCTGCGTACGATGTCGCCCTTAACGGTTGCGTTGGGTGCCTATTCAGGTGTTGGCTCGTCACCTGACTGTGGTTCTAAAATACGACGCCCGTCGCCAATAGCCCTCGTGTAGCTCTAGTGCGACGATAATTCAAACAAACCAAACAAACCAATCCCCAAAGTGGGAGAAGGACTGGGGAGCCCAGTCGGTTAAGCACTCGCTTAGCATGCGGAAGGTCCCAGGTTCGAGTCCGGACATCGCCAAAATAGCTGCCGACCTATAAACGGCCCGTGCAGCCAAAAATGTCCGACGAATAATACCCCGTGAAAGGGAGGGGAGTGTACGTTAAATATCCTTCAAAGTCCTAACGCTGCGTACGATGTCGCCCTTAACGGTTGCGTTGGGTGCCTATTCAGGTGTTGGTTCGTCACCTGACTGTGGTTCTAAAAAAAGACGCCCTTCGCCAATAGCCCTCGTGTAGCTCTAGTGCGACGATAGTTCAAACCTAACCTAACCCAAAGTGGGAGAATATTGTGACTGGAGTGGAAAATCGTATCCTACAGGCGGCAAATCTTTAAACCTGGCATCACTGGTCGCAGTCACTGAAACTTCATTTTAGAGACTTGGGAAAGATCAAATAACTCGATTAAATATTTAAATATAATTTTTTAGTTTAACAAATTATATTTCATTAATTATGTGAAACATATCCCCAGAAATTGAAAACATTCGATGTAGCACTTTTTTGCTATTGCGTTTCGGAGCTGTACAAATAAATTTTGAACGAAAAAAGAATTGTAAATTGGCTTTACTTCTCTCTTATGCAAATATACTTTAAACTTTTTTTTTATTATTTATCTTGATGTTATGCTGTTCAGAATAGTCGGTATTAAGAGGACTCTCTTTGGAATACCACATCTTGAAAATCGTAATGTTATTCCTAAGGAGAATATTCGCAAGTCAATTACCGCCACAATTTTATTAAAATGTTACTAGTTTCTTGTATCATTGTAAAGAACGAAAGGAACTAAGAGGATAAAACTAATTTGCTTTGTGAAAATCACATATTTAGTATTTTTAATAATTTTTTGAAGTTGGTAAAAAATGGATTAAGCATTAAGTACTAATATTTTTCAAAAAAAATTTAAAATACTGAATGTGATTTTCACAAAACAAATTAGTTTATCCTTTTAGTTCCTTTCGTTCTTTACAATGATACAAAAAAACTAGTAACCTTTTAATAAAATTGCGGCGGTAATTGACTTGCGAATTTTCCCCATAGGAATAACGAATAACATTACGATTTTCAAGATGTGGAATTAACAAAGAGAGTCCTCTTAAAGATTAATATTTTGATAAATTCTTGTATTTCTTGTTCAAAGTGACTCCAACAAGAATACATGACAGACAATGAAATTTATAAAAGAGGATTATATAAAAACACGGAGAAGGGGGGGGGGGGCACGGACTATATTTTAAATTAAAAAACTTTTTTTTGAATAAAGATTGTGAGACCTTGCTATACAAGTTTAACCCTTTCAGTCCCAAAAATTTACTACACTACAGAAACATCTGATATTCACAAAATAAGCTTATTTTAGGTCAAATATACGAATTCCACAAGGGAAAAAATCCATTTAAATTTTTTATATGGTTTTTGAAACAATGCCAAAATTCTTTAATTGTGGAAAACAACAAAATAAAAATATATATATTACCTAAAAACACTTCGAGTTATATATTTTAAGGTATCTGAATATATTATTAAAAAAAATTTAGTAATTATTTTAACCGAAATGGTTTAAATTGTGTTTTAAATATGTGGGACTGAAGTGAACCTATTAAAAAATCAGGAGAAACGCTTGTTGACTATTTTCTAAATAAAAAAAAATAGTTCTGACTTCTATTGAGATGAAAGTAAAATTTTGTCTGATAGAACAAAGTGTGAAGAATCGAATGATGTGTGTTTAGATGTCATAGCGGGACATAAACATTTCGAAAAAAACATTGAAAGTGATGATGCCAAATGGCATCACTGGGACTGAAAGGGTTAAAGCTATCCGAGGCACCACAAACTCGCAACTCTCAAACCTCCCGCAAAGTCTAGTTTTATATTTATCCCGCCAAACAAGCAAACTAAACCAGTTAACCGTGCATCGCGTTTTCATTGCCAAAGGGGTGTGTGAGTGCACCTTGGCGCCCACGCGATCGTTAAACAAGAACAAGTTCCGCTTTGTTATTTGTATATTTTTATTGGCAACAGGTTGAAAACTCCCCAGCTTCTGGCACCGGAAGCTGACGGAAGTAGGGAGGAGTTTGGGTTGAATTTACGTCACACTAAAGCTGTACGAGGGTTATCGAATATGAGTTTCGTATTTTAAAACCACGGTCAAGTGACGAGGAAGCAGGGAGGGATGTAAAAATAAGGTTTTGTTGATTTGTACTAAAACGTTGACAAAAGTCACGATAAATAGTAGTTTTGGACGAATAGCTTATTTTTACCGACCGAGACGATTTAGTGCCCTCGAGGCCAATGGCATACACATTCATTTGACTAAAGTATGATGGGTGGAAGCGGGTTCCCGTAACGCCTAGGTGGCCACTGCTCCGTCTACATCAGTGGACACATTACTATTTATATTATTATTTGATAAAAATAAATAATTAAGACGTCAAAAGATAGCAATTTAGAATAGCGATTTTTTTAGGAAAAATATTACGCCTTTTAAACATTATCCTGTCTGGAAACCGAGTTTTTCTAAATCATTTTATCGACATTTCGTGATAACACACGTCTCTATTTTAATTGTGTTATTTTCTTCGATTTCGATTCTTGTTCCAAAATTAAAATTGGATATTGATAGCATTTTGATAGTTGCTTTTCTGTAGCATGCATCTTATAAAGGAAAAGCAACATTTACAGAAACGGAGAACAATTCTTAGTTTAAAGTATAGATTTAATTTAAGGGGTCTAAGGAGTCTTAAAAATGTGCAAAGAAGGAACTACAAAGCATAGTTTGATCTTTCATGTAATTTTTTAACTACTCAATATACAAGTATAATTTTTTATATGTAGTTCTACAAGATTTATTTAATATGAAACAAATTTTAAAATTTATGAAACTTTAACCAAAACTAAAATAAGTGATATTAAACATAAAGCTATTTGAACACATTGTGATTAGGCTTGCGCGGCAAATTGTGAGGTCAAAATTGAAGACATGACCAAGAAAATGACTTTATATTGTACAAATATGTACAAACAAAGACTTATACCTAAATTCTCAGCTCAATTTTAATTAGAATTTATTTTAAGAACTTTTTTCTAAAAAAATTTATAAAAATTTTTGAATTTTGATTTAAAAAAATTTTAAAAATTATTTCTAATTAAAATTGAGCTGAGAATTTAGGTATAAGTTCTAGTTTGTACATATTTGTACAATATAAAGTCATTTTCTTGGTCATGTCTTCAATTTTGACCTCACAATTTGCCGCGCAAGCCTAATCACAATGTGTTCAAATAGCTTTATGTTTAATATAATTTATTTTAGTTTTGGCTAAAGTTTCATAAATTTTAAAATTTGTTTCATATTAAATAAATCTTGTAGAATTACATATAAAAAAATTATACTTGTATATTGAGTAGTTAAAAAATTACATGAAAGATCAAACTATGCTTTGTAGTTCCTTCTTTGCACATTTTTAAGACTCCTTAGACCCCTTAAGGGCAAAACAATGTCGGTACCAATACAGATTATACATTTTATTTAATATTTTTGTCGGTACTTTCAGAAATTAAATTTATTTAGAATATTTCTTAGTTTTGAAATATAATAGACTAATAAACACTAAAACGAAAGGACTTTGAATTTTATTTTATTGTACTAGTATTTAAAAATATTCAAAGGTTGTTAATTTGAAAATTGTTGCATTGTCATACTGTGCTGCCTCACTATCCTTGAAAAAAAATATATGTTGCAAAAAGGTAATGAAAACCTAATTGCAATAGAATTATCTTTCAGAGAAAAAAAAATGGATCCACCACAGAATTGGAAAGTTATGTTTTTGCTGAATAATCGCTAACCTTGGCGTAAACATCACAACTTTTTTTGAAAACTATTATAAGTAATGAATTAATACTATTTTAGTTATTCAATACTACTTTAATAGGAATTAATGAATACTACTTTAATATAAATTAATGAATCCTACTGAAAGTGTAAGGAGCAACAACCCGTTAGTGGGCTGATTCCGTTTCAGCATACTTGACCAAGAACTCTGGTGTGCTAGGCATATGTCCCAGTTAAGTGGTCGATCTCGGAACCCAGTGTATTATTTCCTAAGCATGCTTGGTCCTCATTTTTGAACCCACTTAATGGATGAAAGAATGAGTCAACCTCGCCCAATCTGGAATTCGGTAAACGGACCTGTAACGTGGCAATGTGAAGCACTACCACTAAGA
Organism: Hylyphantes graminicola; assembly: GCA_023701765.1. Classification (NCBI taxonomy): domain Eukaryota; kingdom Metazoa; phylum Arthropoda; class Arachnida; order Araneae; family Linyphiidae; genus Hylyphantes; species Hylyphantes graminicola. The sequence continues at coordinate 56,044,281 of CM043118.1, read as the reverse complement.
TATTGGCAAAAACCCATGCATATACACAACAACAAAAATATTTAAACTCAAAAGGAAAATAATATTAACCTCTGCAAAGACATACGTATTTAAAAAGATTTTAAATTGCATGGAGACACAAATGGGCATGTTTCAGGTCTTGACTGGCAACAAAAATATTGAATGAAAATAAAATATATCTCGGGCGTCGATTGGTGAATCGATGTCACGTCGAAACGAGCACCGATCGAATGAAATTCAAGAATGAAAACTTGAAGGCATTCGTCATCTGAAACAAGCCAATATTATCCTAAGGCGAAATTATGAAATTTTAAATTATGCACGCGCTCTAGGAATAATTTCGAGGTTTTTATTTACAAACAAATGAGCTATTTTTAAGATGCGACAAGTGTTTATATAATACTTAGCTAGTAGATTGCCAAAATCGATACTTATTTTAATTTTTGTTTAAACTTGAAAGAATGGAAGAAGAGAAAGTAGAAAAGAAGAGCAAAAGCAAGAAGAGGAAAGAAGACAGTCCAAAGAAAAAACTTCTCAAGGCAAAAGTACGTAAACAATGTTGGATGCTAGAAAAAAAGTATCCTAGCAGTTCTAGGATATACTTTTTAGTGCAGATTGCAGATGTGAATTAAAATTTGTTGCCCAATAGTGAAAAAATTCAAGTTTGACAACTTTTTCTGTCGCAGCTTGTGTTTGACTTCTATTCTATTGGCTGGTTTTAGTGAACCCAAAGTTAAAAGTCGCCAATAAAATATTAAGAGGAGCGAGCCAATGTGCTGAACAGTGTATACTAGAGCTGTTCTAAAATAACTTGCCTTTTTCTTTAAAAAAATTTTGGTGTAAAATAAAGGCTGCTCCTAAATTTTACAGCATGGACATTTTTGAATAATTTTACTATGTAGAAAATAATAATTTTCGGATACGGCCAATTGAGTTTTAGGGCGAAATAACTGTTAATATGAAAACATAAAAAAAAACATTCGGGAATCTCCAGTTATTGGAATTAAGGGTAAGGTTAGGTTTGAAATATCGTCGCACTAGAGCTGCACGAGGGCTATTGGCGACGGGCGTCGTATTTTAGAACCACAGTCAAGTGACGAGGAATTAAGGGAGAGAGTAAGCTTTCCATTATCAGCTAATGCTTAAAATGACTGCCCAGGTAAATTTACTGAACCCTTGAAAAGTAATAAACAAATGAGAAAAATAAAATTAACAGGTATCATTTGGAAATTTACAATAAATTTTTCTAAAAGTTATAAATGTGTTACTTTGTATCTATCTGTCCAAAATCTATCTCCTTATGAACCACGTATATGAAAGATGTCAAAATACGAAAAACGGAACCGGAGAAGATATTCGGCTACTTTAAAAGTTTCGTGGTAGGGTAGACTAACCAGTGAATGGACGTTTAAGATGCTGCGTTCGCCAGTGAATAAACACCAGGACATTGACCAGGACAACCAACCATATGTCAGATAGCTTCCTACTACATGGGAGGAAGTCAGAGTTGCCAATCCATCTAGTGGAATGCGTTTCAATCTTTATTTTTTAATTGTATTTACCAAATGCTCTTTCCCTGGGGCCTGTTCACTCACTGGTCAGTCTACCCTATCATTCGAAAGTTCTGATTTTTTTAAAATCGATCTCGGAGACTTTACACTCTTAAAACAAACGTGCGATTTTAACTCAGTCTGAGTTAATTTTCACTCCTCCAGTCTAGAAAATGCACTTCTCCTACAGGAGTGGATCCCTTGAATGTTAAACCTCTGACAGGATCACTTTAAACGAGTGATTTTAACTGAGTCTGATTTAATATTCACTCCTTTCCAGTGTCGAAAATGCACTTCTCCTACTGGAGTGGATTTCACTCTTGTTTTAAGAGTGTACATTGGGACCATACATTTTCATACCATCTTTCTGGTCTGGGCATGTTTAAGATCTACTCTGGGCATGTTTCATATCAGATGAATATAATCATATCCTTTCTTATATATCAATTTACATTTCCACATAGATAGCTGAATTGGACAAGGAGCTCTCCGATGTATCCTCAATCCTACAGCAACACGAGTCAATATTGGAATCCTGGAAATCGCGTATCTCAACAGAAACCCATGTCAGAGACTCATGCGTTTCACACTTGCGGCGGAATCTTGAAGCGGTCACTGAGGAGGGGCTACGATCGGAGGAGGAGCTTAAAGATGTGAGGAGGGGCCATGAGGAGGAGGTTAAAAAGTGGGCGGAGGTTGGAAAGAAATTGGAGGCGGAGAAGGAAGAGGTGCGAAGTGTCATCAGTCAGCAAAAGACTGAATTGGAAGGTGGGTCTTTAGTTGAATAAATCGTAATAAAGGATACCATAACAAGTAGTTTGGGCGTGTTGGTGAACAATTTTTTCACCTTCAGAGGCAATTTAGTTAAATATCTTGGTCGATAGTGACTCAGTGAGTTCACCAAAACAGTGGCATTGGTGAACAAGGGTTGCCATTTCGTCAGAGCTGCCATGAATCTATCTACGTTAATTTTTTAGTTTCAGTTTGAGTTATCGTCATACTAGAGCTAACACGAGGGCTTTTGGCGGAGTAGTCTCTGTCTACTTTAGAAGAACCAATATACAGTGTTTTGTTTACATGGGGAGTTGCTCGATAAGAGAGGACAGTGAATATGGTTTACGGCAGAAGTGATTCAATTGAATGGACGACTGGAGCAGCCACGCCCTCGATGAAGTCACAACTACGCCAATTGGCCTTTTTTATGCTGTCGTGACAATAACACTATTTTTTTAGATAAATATTTTAAATACCAATGTTTCTCCTTCTTTAGAAAAACTTTCCCTACTCGAAGACAGACGGCTGAAACGCAACTTCCAGATCTCCCGCCTCGCCAAGCTAGAGGAGTCGCTGGAAGATAAGTTGTCCAAGGAGTTACACGAGGACCGTGAGGAGAACCGACAGCAAGTGCAGGAACTCCTTAGCAAGAGGGGCGCGTTCGCCAAGCTAGTGGACGATATCGCCTCCGATCACGAAGATATGTTCCGGAGCCAACTACCAGTCTATGTGAAGGAGCAGGTGGAAGATAATGTCCGGTTCAGGTAAGTTTGAGTTTTGATTTAGATATGAAGAGTACAGAGGAGAAGAATCGCTTGATTTAGTAGGAGTCTTACCGTAATTGTGTCTGCTTGGCAGACATTGGCGACAGGAAACCGGTTTCTCTCTTTCTTCCTCGCTTGGTCCAAGCGTCTGAATCGTGCATCGCGTGAATCTCGGTAAAATAATGTATTGAACCTGGTTTCCTTACACCGGTTAAGGCGATTACTCGCTATCATCGCCGAAGAAGCCTGATAAGGAAAGTTCTCTTCGAAATCAAGTGGTTTTTCTCCTGTACTGTTCATATATCAATGCACTGACTGCCATGTTATCGACTGAAAATTGTCATTGATTAAAGTTGACACCGAGGTGCAGTCTACCAAAGTTCGTATACGAGTCAGTTAACTTGTCATCGGCAAACTTAGCCCTTCATCCTTCTGCGGTCGATAAATGAGTTATAAGCTTGCTTGGGAATGTAGCTACTAGTTCATCGTTGAACTAGCCCACTCGACATGGTTTGTCACTATAGCATTAGCAAGTTGGGCACAATTCAACGCAGAAGGGAGAGGCATCACAATATGGGGCATTGGCTCAGGCAACCCTATACTTAACTAACATTTGGACTATTAGTGACAACTCAAGTAATTAATCAACTGTTTGGCTATTTTTCCGAGCAAATGTCTAAAACACAACATTTTGATTGTCTTTATATACTGATGAAGATTGAACATCAGTTATGTCAATGAGAGGCCCTTGGAAAAATTATCCCCAAAAGGACAATTGGAACTGCCACGCCTACGGCGAAGCCACAACTACGTCAAACGCATTCTTAAGTCCCACAAACAACCCTCCTAGGAGCGAATTCTTCCAAACTAGAACGCCCCCGCCTTTAGTGACGCCACATAAACGCAAATAATTATCTTCTACCCTACAAACAAACCACGCCCAGCTCCAATCGTCCACTCGTGTTCTGTCAATATCACCTAGATTAGGAGGCCGGTGAACTAAATGCTTGACGTCATATAAGTGGACCGATTCTGTGGTTTTGACCAATGATCATTCGTGACTAGATCTTGTATTTGAATAAATTTTTAAGATAAGATGAATCAAGATGCGACGTCATCTTAACATACGACGTTATTGGTCAACAAATCGGAATTGGTCTACTAGTGTGACGTTGCGTTGCTTAGTTCTCCGGCCTTCTAATCTAGGTGGTATTGGTTCTGTCCACCACAGGACTAGATGCCAAGAAGCAGCCGAAACTCTCCTCAAAGCCCAGGAAAAACACAGGCGCCTCAAGTCACAAGCCCAGGATTCACTCCAAGCCGAGATTGAGACCCAGGGCACCGCGGATCTTGACCTGAGGAACCGAGCCACAGAAACCAGCAACCGCTTGAACGATGTACTGACCGAAATTGACCCCCACAGACCAGTCATCAGAGAGTATCTACAGGTAAGCGAAATCGGAAATCGAAACGTTGCTGACGAGTGTCGAAGCGAAGCGCCCTTACTACTGCATCGAAGACGTCCCGAAATGAAGATTACAGGGGAAAAACCACTTGTTTTTTAGGAGTCTTCCCGTAATTGTGTCTGCTTGGCGAACATTGGCGACAGGAAACCGGTTTTCCTTTCGGTTCTTCATTCGCGGTACAAACGTGCGACTCGTGTCCACTGAGCTCTGGCGTGAATCAGGGTTGCCGCGAAAGAAAAACAAAGCGAGTAACCGGTTTCTTTACACCCATTTAGGCGATTTATCGCTATCATCACCAAAGAGGCCCATTGAGGAAAGCCTTCTACGAAATCAAGCGGTTTTTCTCCTGTACATTTCAAATGAGCTTAACTTGGAACCTTATTCGACTGGGCAGAAGTCAGGTATTAAGATAGTCAGGAGGGTGCTGCAAGGCAGGCGAGTGATACTTTTGATAGGGTGTTTATTTAAGAGCTACGCAAAGGATATAGGCATGTTTCAGGTCAGGAAAGAACAGAAATCCTTAATTAAATAAATTCTCCCTTGAGCGTAACGCGAGTCACACAGGATAGACAAAAATGAATTTATATTAAAAGGACAAGTGTGCTCAAGAGACTTTTGAAATTAGTTCAATAGATCCTGGACATCTAAATAGATTTAAAACTCTTATTATAGAACATGTTTTAGCGGGGGATTTCCAGTAATTAACCCAAACTTTCAGGATTCAACACAAGGATTATCACATGAAAGTAATGCATTTTATTTTTAATGAAAATATTAAAAATAGCATAAATGCTCATAATACAAATTAAAACATACCTGTAGACGTGATTTCCACTTTATTCTTTATTTTTCAAACAGTTTACAACGTGCAAAATTCTATGTTATTGCGAGAAGCAGTTTCGTATTTCAAATAATTATTGTTGGTTGGTTGGTTGGTATACATATATTTTCAGGCTTGAGTGCTTGGCCAGAAACCCACTTATAAACCTTCAAGTAAGACCGACACAACACACACACATACGTGACAGATGCTGCCATCTATCGCGCGCCACCTCCAGAATTTAGACATGTATAGGGAAATAGTCTCCAGGGACCTGCACCCGTAGGAAACTGCGCAATGACCGCCCACAGGACTTTCGGACCCAACAGAGTTAAAGATCAGCACGTACACCGCATATACTTGGAGGGTTTTCAGCGACCAGGACTCGATCGCGGGACCTCTCGATCCGGAGATCGAGACTCTGACCACAGGGCGCCCCACAGCCCATTCATGTTGTTGTAAGAAGCAATTTCGCATCAAATAATTATTGTCTATTCCCCAACTTTGAACGAGTTGTAAAGATTAAAAATAAAAATTCAAAGTTTGATTTTTGAAATTTTGGCTACGATTTGGGACGTATTTAAAGCAGCAGTTGGTCGGCTGTAAAGCGTCGCACCTGTTCCATGTCCGTGTCTTTTCTATCTTCATTGAGGCTAATGGTTTGGTTTAAATCCTTATTCAAACATCTTTTTCAGCACTTTTTTAAAATCACAAAACATTTTTACGTGAATAGCATCAAACCATTGCTCGTAGTTAAATCAGACGTTCTAGTTCATGAAACAAATATCAACCAATTCCGTCGATGTAGAGAAAGGGAAATTGGATAGTTGACGGTCGGATAAGAGAGTGGTGCACACTCAATAAGCACGTTTACATGAACCATCGAATCCATGGATTGAAAAGCAAACTCAGCAATTTTTCCCTCTTGGGGATTTTCTCCCAGACAAAACCGAAATTGCAGGGTTCATTGGGGTAACATCAAACTCTCCAATTAAGGATTGTTTGATGTTTCATACCATGGATTCCGCCACATACTATCTTTTGGGTTAGAAATCCTGTCCGACCTCTTTTTCCCCAAATTGGGATTTTTGCATTCCATAGACTCGATGGCTCATGTAACCGCGCCTAATATTTGCACATTTGAAAGCATACATCTGTTTAAAAGATGGCGCTGACTCAGAATAATAAACCGTATGGATGGAGTGCACCTTAAATATGCTCCAAATCTCGAAGCCGCGTACTATGTCGCGCTTAAAAGTTATGTTGGGTGTCTTCTCAGATTTCGGCACATGGTCACTTGACTCGAGTTTTAAAAAGTGCTGAGTTCTGAATTCAGACGCCCGTAGCTCTATAGTATGACGATCATTCAACCTTACCCCAATATTGTTGTTGTCGTGTGCCTGCCTCCAGGATATAGCCTGGAAGGTAGAAGGAATGCAGTAGCTTCTACTAACACAAGGCTTTGAGCACCCATGAGGGTTGGAAATCTGACTTCTCCTCTAAGATGGCCCCTTAATTCTGACCCTGGTGGCTCTATAAAAAAGCACATTTTTCAACAGGAGATGAGAGACGAGATCGCCACCATGACCAGCCTGATGGAGTCCACTCAAGACCAGATCGAAGAAGTAGAGGAGGTCATGCGAGACCAGGACTGCTACATGAAGGACATGGAGACAAGCATCTCCAAAATCCGGGACGAAAACGGAATAAGGGTAAGTTTGCAATTGGAAATTATAATGTTTAAAATACAGGGTGACCCAAAAGTAGCTTTACAGTTAATGATGTCCCATTGGTAAGAACTTTGGGTTATTTAGAACAGGTATTTGACATAGTCGTGCTTAGTTTTGTTGGTTGGCTAAAATAAAGTCGCACTACAGCGTATCTTATCCAAAGAGTAGAGATTCGTGGACTTCGTTTGGTTTAGCTTCGAGATAGCTTTGGAATATTTATTTGATGCTTGAGGAATAAGCAAGTAATGTTTCCAGAAGTGTTGAACTTTTTGGTTGTCTTTTCTTTTTTATAGATAAGTTTGGAATCAATTTATCACTTTATGCTGTAATTTTTTGCTGAACACTATCCTGATTTTCAATTGTTTTTTACATCACGTGAATTATGATGTTAGTTTTTCAGCAAATTTATGTTTTTAAGGGACAAACTGTCACATGATAATCTTCCTCCAATAGCGTTCAAACAGAGGAGATAGGTGCTCCCATTCACAGCTAGCAAAGTAAACAAATTTAACGAAACGCCCAATGAATTTTATTATAATACGTAAATTAACAGCAAAGAGGGCAACTGTAGCACCTTACAATCATACTTTGATGCTAGCTTATTATGTGTTTTTTTTAAATCACCTAACAGGAAAATATAAAAAGTGCTGGTTATGGGCTTTAACTTTTCTATTCAAAATGTTTTTCGTGTCTTCAGGCATCAAAGATCCTCAGAGCCAGCAGAGTGTTTAAAGGAAGAGTCAATGAAGTCAGTAGAGACGAGAAAACGATGATGGATACTAGCGTTTTACAACAGATAAAGATGATTCTCGAAGATGGATACGGACAACCCGATGAGAAATAAGTTTTCGAGTAAAGAGAAAAAATAGCTGAAGGATTCTAAATTTGTTTTAAATCAGTTAAAGTCGAAAGAAATATTGCAGAATACCCTATAATATAAAAACTTCAAGTACATTTCACAAGAAAAGTTTATCCCGGTTACTGATTATTGTGTAGTACTTTTTAATCATAAATATAATCAGAAATGAATATCTTAATAAAATTTTAACATGTTTTCTAGGTGATCAGTTTCAGTACTTGAATCATCAAGTGCTAATGAATCAAACTAATTTATTACATAAATAAAATGAAAGAAATTTATTCAAGTAGCTAAAGAGTTTCCATATAAAGGTTGTCACTACTACTTCTAAGTTTGTAGGAACAATATCTAGAGACGGTTCTATAGGAAGGAGAATTTCGGTTATTAATCGATAATAATTTTTTTTTTAAAAATCCGTCAAAACAAACTATTAAACATTTTATTGATAAAACAGCAAACTTCAATACACTTTTCGTCCAACATACACCACATTTCAGTAGTACAGACACGATAGCGTCTAGCTCACTCCCAATCGTCCGATTCCCTGTCCCCTGCCCCCGGAGATCCCAGGCGGTATGTTGTGCTGGCAGTTGCAGCAACACGAGTACTCGAAGATGTCGAAGAAGGTTCCGGAGTCCGGGGCTGAAGGGTCCCAGGCCAGCAGGAAAGAACCACGATTATTAATCGATAACTAATTTGAAAAAAAATCCTCCAAAACGTACAAACTATTAAATATTTTATTGATAATATAACAAACTTCAATACACTTTTCGTCCAACAACATTTCAGTAGTACAGACATGATAGCGTCTAGCTCACTCCCAATCGTCCGATTCCCTGACCCCTGCCGCCGGAGATCCCAGGCGGTATGTTGTGCTGGCAGTTGCAGCAACACGAGTACTCGAAGATGTCGAAGAAGGTTCCAGAGTCCGGGGCCGAAGGGTCCCAGGCCAGAAGGGTGTGGTGGCAGTGGCGTGACTCGCAACCACCTAGGCCGCCTACGCCCCTGCGGCCGCCACTGGGGTAGCCGTAGGTGCGGCACACCTCGCTCGGGATGCTGCCGAAAAAAGATACAGTGTATAACCATAGAGATAGAAAAACCATGCTCTACCGCCCACTATCTAGAGGAGAAACGTAATGGTGAAACCAGGGTGAATTTTGTGCCGAAGCATCACTTCATCATGGTGGCGATTGGCGTGGAAAAAATCAGTTCTTTGATTGCTCTTTTTTTTTTTAAATCATGACTGTTGAGTTGATTCTAGTTGATACCTGCAAATATTTCGAATTTCCTTTTGTAAGTGTCAAAAATAATATTATTAAGGAACCGGAAAATTTGCATGGTTGTTTATAGATAATTGATCCTGATTCATGAATCATAAAAGTACAATCCACGTCTACAAAAAATTTCAAAGAGCCCCAGCTCCAAGATAACAGCTTCTAAAAAAGCGCAATTTTAGTACAGTCATTTTCTACGCAACTGGCCGCCATCCTGTAGTAGTATGCGTAAAATTAAGTGATCATATATTATTTAAAAAATTGTTACAATAATATCTATTGAGTAAATTTTAAACCTATGTGCCATTGCTAGTAGTTTAATCGAAATTATTTGTAAATAAATAAGTTAAAGAGTTTTTCATTACGAAACACCTTATCGAAAAGTATCAAGACATAACAATATTTTGGATGAATCACTTTTCAATGACTCATTGCTAATGTGAAAGTAAAGTGTTTCGAAAGTGAAATGTCTTGACAAATGCGAGTTTTGTAACTGGACTCCCTTCATGTGGTTAATTTTAATACAGTTGTTTTATGCGGCAAAAGAAACGAAAATCACTTTAATTTTTTTAACAATCCTTATTTAGTTTATATAAAACTACAAGTTTAATAATTTATAATAAAAAAATTAGTTATAACTTTTAATTAAAATGGCAAATTGCTGCTTCTTCAAAAATGTGCTAGTGTAGAACACAACTTGTACTTAAGCCCATCCAGAAATATGGCACTGGACTGGGTCATTCAAATGTTATTGATGATCAAAAGTTATATTTTATGTTGATGTGTGATCAATTGTTTTTATTCGATTATGTAAGCAATTCGTTTTTTAAAAAAACGTTAGTTAACCTTTTCATTCTACAAAGTTACAAACACTTCGAAGATTTATATAATGGTAAAAATTGTTCGGTAGAAATTGCGCCTTACCTGCATGCTGCCTCCAGATAGCACTGTTCAAGGTGCGGCGGGTCTTGTACGATGTACCTCAGCTCGCCTTTCACATTGTACATGTGGTATGGTGTTCTCAGCACGTACTGGTTGTCATGACAGCGGTCAAAGATGGGAGAAGATTTCCTACATATGTATTAACATTAAAATTAAATACAATATAGGATAATTCCGAATCACCAAAGATTGATGGTCATCAGTCGCATAAAACTATTGCATTAGTTGTGAACTCGCAATATCTGAAAACTATTTATTTCTATATTGTATTTTTCGAACAATATTATCTTTGCATATAATGTAAGCATTTCGGTGATTTTTCGTTTAAACGGTCGCTAGCGATAAATTCGCCAAACTGTACAACCTCCGCCAAACGGAATATTTTCAATGGTAACCTTTAACTGTGTATACTGGGGTCCTTCGACTGTGTATACCGAGTTTTTTCACCAAAGGTTCCATTTGAAGAGATTTGCACCAGCGAAATTTACCAACTTTTTTTTTACCAAGTATTAAAATATAAATAACAAAACTATTTTAAAAGAAGGATATAATCTTATTATTTAATTACTAAACACAGATATCAACGACAGTCTAAAAAATAAAAAATCTGTAAATGTTAAGTAACATAGTTATAGTTTCCTTTTAAATGCGTTTGGTCGTTATTAATATTTTCATTGTGAAAGAAATGCTTACATTTTAACATAATACTGATGCAGATTTTAAAAATAATGCATTAGTGTCTATGGTAATGACCATTCCTCATAAAGAAAGATATAGGGTTAAATGGGGAATTATAAGAAAATGAAGGTGTTTTTTGGAATTCTGAGAATGTTTCGTTGATGGAAATGCGCATACCATGTTTTTCGATTAATTTAATTTAATTTAATTATCGTCGCACAAGAGCTACACGAGGGCTCACCTTTTTCGATCATTACAGTTTCCACAATATAAAGGAACGGCTAATACGAACAACGAATAAAACCAGACATTATCAGACAAGCGTCAAATACCACTGACGCGGTTTAATGACCACATGAAACCTAGAAATCTGAACCAACACGGTATGTCGTCAAACGAACTCCTGTGCATTCGGCGTGTTTTGAAACATAATTTATATGAAACATGATTGGATGATTGTAAGATTTTTACATTGTGGTTCCCAAATTTTGAAAAATTACGTAGTTCATGACAAATTGCATACGGTGCTGCATGTAAAAAGCTAAAAGAAAAAAAAATGTTAAAAAATAATAACTTTGTGAGTAACAAGTAAATTGTGACTGACTAATATCGGCTTTACCGTCCTAGTAATTTGCATTGCCTGGTCTACCAAAAGGCTCGGGTCTAGGCCCCCACATTTAAGGGGCCCCTAAATTTTAGTCTCTTTTACGATAAGATAAAAGCTGTAGACCCCTAAATTTACAGTAAATTTTCACATTTTCTGAGACCCCACTTTATATTTAGCTTGACTCAGACATGACCTAACGTTATTGGTTTTTAATCGATATTATAAGAAAGAGTTGATAAAATGGTACGTCAAAAGGTAAAATACACTGGCCAACTAACACATCGTTCTGGGCAGAAACAACAGCAGTCTATTTTGATGCTGCCATCTATCGACGAATGTTTAACCCATTTGGCAATACTACTAAAATGAAAATTCACTTGCGGCGTTAATGTAAAGGAGCCGGACAAATGTAAGGTTTGTTGCATTTTTTTATGCCCGGATTCAATTTTAATACGATTTTACAATGCCCGGATCCAAACCTGGGAACTTTCATATGCAAGGCAATAAGCGCCTTATCGACCGGGCTTCGCAGTAGGGTGGTTCGAAAAAACAAAATTTTTGAGTATCAACTTCAAACCGGTCGCAAAAGTTGCGTATTGTCATGCTGATTAACGGAAAAATAATTAAAAAATTCTAAAGTTATAAATATAATAGGCCCCGTGGGTTTGAAGTTTCGAAAAAAGGTAAAAAACGACTATCTTCGAAATATCAGCCAAAATTTGCAGATAAATTATTTAGCTTCCAAACAGCATTTTTTAGGTTTGAAATACTTCAGTTATTACGGAAAAAATTTCTTCAAACACATTTGTTTGTAATATTAAGTCTCACAAAAAATTGAAAATGTACAAATTTGAAGAAATTTTGAGATTCTCCATGCTCTCAAAACCTAAGATATTTTGGAGTCAACACCATAAAAAACATTTTACTACATTAAAATAAAAGATTTATAAAATATAAAGTCGATTTGAGCAGGAAATCGGCCTTACATTCTTAGAAAGTCAGGACCGTCGCGTGGTGCGGGGCCCGTTACCCCTTATTATGATGGCCCTAAATAACAGTGAACAAAAATGAAAATCAGCTATGGATCCAATATGGATGATAACATTTAAATCAATCTATATTTGCCCATTTAAATTAAAAGAATTCCCGTAAATTCTGCTCTTTGCCCACTTTATTTATTAGTTTATGATATGGCCAAGAACTCACCACGGGGAGGAGATCGCAATTCGAGTTCATCCTGCGGGTATACTCAACCAACCATATTTCTTTGTCTTGAAGTTTAATACACAGATATGCAATTATATAAATGTGAATATATATTTATTCTTTAGTGTTTCTTTTCCAAGTAAATGCATTTAAAGAGATTTTTAAGACATTTCTGCATATGGCTTCTAAACAAAAGAATGGACCTTATGAAGCCATCTAGAGATTAATGACCACATGTTTTATTTAGGCTTGTATTACAAGCTTAACACAACTCTTGTCTGATTGAGTGCAGTAGAAAACTGATTACTTTTAATCATCAGCTCGTATAACATTTTAATAAGTGATAACACGTCAATGTTACTAACGTTCCTCAAAATGGGGGGTGGATATAATTTACACATGCATATCACTTTATTAATTCGATATAATCAGTAGCATTAAAGTTATTTTAAGAATTTTAAAATGCAAGATTTTTTTTATCCGTCGATATTACTTTCCTTGCTTTTATTGTTATTGTAGCCCAGCTCCAGAATATCTTTGCGAGCTTTGATAATAGCACATTTTCAGAATGTGCAAAATAGGTTTTTTTTTTTTCATTTCAAGGATCGATAAATTCACCCAAGTTTTCTGGCAAGCAAAGAGAGTACAATTACTTGCATTTTTGCCACATCCACAAGAAAATTATATTTTACACTTACATGCTGCAATATCAAAAAGTTTGTTTGAGCTTCATTTACGAATTCATTCACTTTGGCATTATAACTTGCTCCTTTATTAAAATGTTTGTAAGTTTTTTAAATTTGCAAATACTTATCGTTAAGCAGTTTTATCATGTGTACAGTACGAATGTGCAGCACAACTGGACTGAAAGCCTTGTGATAATTTTTTTCAACCTGAGTACAGCAACACTGTCTGCTATTTCTAAATATTCTACTTTTTTCATTTGGATGAGATGAGATTTCGTTAAAGCAAAAAAAATATCACATCTTCATATGCTGGTAACATACTCAGGAAAACCGAAAATTTTACAGCGATTTTTCTGCCTGGTACCAAACTTCTTTTACTGAGATGACATTTCACAACAATTCGTACTGAACTCAATCAAAATCAATCCTTAGAACCGAATTCTCGTTGCTTTCTCGTTATGATATAAGCTATAGCTATTTGAGTTATAATTTAATGCGTTCTCAAGTGGCCAGCCAGATTTATGCGTTACATCTGTTTTCAAGTGCCGACTGACAACAGAAAAGTTGTATAAATGGTTAATAACTCCTATTTTCCCTCTTCTATCGGTACCAGCAAGGGAATCTTTATTTTAAAACTTCATTACTTCATCGGATTTTAATTTTTAATACAGCAAATAAAAAGATAAATAATTGAATTTTAAGTGTAAAAAATAAGTTTACTGTCAATTCTAGCATTAAAATTTCCATGACTGGTTAAAACATAAGATTTTTAAATTATACTTCCCTGTCACAAAGTTTTCATATTTATTCAAGGTTGATAACTGGTAATTGATATTTGTCAAATGAGGCATTGACGCTGGAATAAGTATCTAGGCTGTCATACCAACCTTTGTCTAAATATCGGGCATTCGTTACTTTTTTTCCCTATACCTGTATCCGTAGCCAACCGTTGCATTAACAGGAATTCTTTTAAAATAGACAAATATGTATTAATTTAAATGTTATCATTAATATTCAAAGCTTATATCCATTTTTGTTCACTGTTATTTGGAGCCATCATAATAAGGGGTAACGGTCCCCGCACCACGCGACGGTCGTGACTTTCAGGGAATATAAGGCCGATTTCCTGCTCAATTCGACTTTATATTTTATGAATCTTTAATTTTTATGTAGTAACATGTTTTTTATGGTGTTGACTCCAAAATAGCTTAGGTTTTGAGAGCAAGGAAAATCTCAAAATTTCTTCAAATTTGTACATTTTCAATTTTTTGTGAGACTTAATATTACAAACAAATGCCTTTGAAGAAATTTTTTTCGTAATAACTGAAGTATTTCAAACCTAAAATATGCAGTTTGGAAGCTAAATAATTTATCTGCAAATTTTGGCTGATATTTCGAAGATAGTCGTTTTTTACCTTTTTTTCGAAACTTCAAACCCACGGGGCCTATTATATTTATAACTTTAGAATTTTTTAATTATTTTTCCGTTAATCAGCATGACGATACGCAACTTTTGCGACCGGTTTGAAGTTGATACTCGAAAATTTTGTTTTTTCGAACCACCCTACTTCGCAGCCTTTCAATACCAGGGGGATGGGGTAGGTTTGAGTTCAGGAAGAACGGGTGTTACTTACACTTTCGCAAGTAGCTGCAGTGTACTGCAGGGGCTATGGCTCAGCCCCCCACCACCTCCCCTTGGTAGGGACTGCACATGGTGTTGCAACTCGTCACTAGAAGAAGAAAAAAATCTTTACCACACCAGTACACTCTTAAAAAACAAACAAGCGATTTTAACTCAGTCTGAGTTAATTTTCACACCTCCAGTCTTGAAAATGCACTTCCCCGAAAGGAGTGGATCCCTTGTGTGTTAAACCTCCAACAGGATCACTCCAAACGAGTGATTTTAACTCAGTCTGAGTTAATATTCACTACTTTCCAGTGTCGAAAATGCAATTTTCCTACTGGAGTCGATTTCACTCTTTTGTTTTAAGAGACCTTTAACACTTAAACGTGTGCCATACAAATGTCAATGGACGATTCGAACGGGGCGGAGCGTGGTTTGTCTTGGGGTGGAACATGGCGTAGCTGTGACGTCACCTTAGGGGGTTGTCGGTTGTCCAGTTGTCTATTGCTTTTCCGTTTCTTCCGCTGTTTTATCAAATTGTTGAAAACTTCCTTTCAAAGCACGAGACAGTTAATTGTCAATTTAGATCCTCAGAGGCCAATGTAGTGATTACTGATTAATCCAATGCTCACTAAAATAATGACACAGGTGATCGCGGTGAATTGATTTTATACTGATCTGACAACTGATCAGCAAGGTTGTAAAGATTCAGTTTGTGTTAGTAGAACCAAAGTGAATTTAAGCTAAGATGTTCGAACATTATTCAGAGACCAGACTCGGGGCGTTTTTGCGAGATGAATTGCGATGTCGAATTTCCTTTGCTAACATATCGATTAATTTACTCTAAATTATCAACTATATTATAGACTCTTCGCTTCAACTTTTAAAAACTCGTCACCCTTCCTTGCACATGGGCCTACTATCATCAATTAACGGTTTCGAAAAGATGTAAGGCTCCTTTAGTCCTTTTTACGGAAACTAATTCAAACTCAAACTTAAGGTAGCCGCACACGGAGAGACACCGTCAGATCGACTAATGCCACGCCTTTCGGTGACGTCATAAAGAGGCGTGGCGTTAACTGTCTCTCTCCATCCGTGGCTACCTTTACAATCATAACACAAATCTAAAATTATTTACTTACAATTTATCGTCAAAATCCTTGGACTTTGCAAAACAGCTGGAGTACTGCAGACCAAATTTTACCCTGCATTCATCCTCCCCGTAGGAGGGGCCTTGTGTTTGTCTCCGCCTCGGAGGGGAGGGTCTTCCATAAGGCCAGCCCTCTGACTCCTCCCCTTCATAGTCGTCATCAGTCTGCTGACCTGCTTAAAAAAATAACACAGTTCTAACTTCCAAAATTTTACCATAATAATTTGAAATTACTTATTGATTGAGGTACTTATACAGGTTGAGAACAATATCAAAGCCAAAGCCAAATGAAGAGCTAAGCCTGCCAACTATAGTGCCTACATTTAGTTTTCTGACTTACAGTTGCTATTATTTGTACTTGCCAGGTCAAGCGGTTATATAATGCAAAAAAAAAAATCCCGTCAATAAATTTACTGTTTTATCTTGTTAGAAAAAAAAGTGAAAAAATTATAATTTTCTGTATTAAATACGTAAATTCAATCAAAGTATGCGAGTTTTCTAACGTAAATTTTTTTAAAAGATAACGAATATTTAAGAAAAGGTTTTGCACCAGGCTGTATCTGAACCCGCAATAATGATCACTAAGTGACGTAATAAAGAACCACAGTTTTAGAGGAAACGGAACTTTAAACGAGATTCATTAAACGATTCAAGACCGAATAATAAGTGCAGGGCCGGACTGGCTCCCTAACAAGGGCGCAGTTTTACCGGCCCTTCCCGGCTTCAAAGGGCGCCTCCGCAGCGTTAGGACTTTGAAGGACATATAGTGTATTATTCGTCGGACATTTTTGGTTGCACTTGTTGTTTATAGCTCGGCTGTTATTTTGGCGATGCCCGGACCTGAACCTGGAATTTTCGCATGCTAGGCGAGTGCCTAACGTACTTGGCTCCCCAGCCCCGCTAATTAAATGGACAAAAAGTACAAAGATGTCTGGGTGTCTCGGATATCGTACCTTTCAAACAAAAAAAAATCTAATCGGAAAGATACAATCAAGCAAAAAAAAGTAAAAGGTTTCTGATGTCAAATGTGCAACCTACACATTTTATTTGGACGTTCTATACCCGGGAAACTTCAAAACAAATAACAAATCGAGGTCCAACCACAACCTTAGTCAAAACAGCAGCTGAATCGTATGATATGTGGTGAGAAAGTATACTTCAAAATCGCAAACGATGCATATATTTTGTCTAAATTTTCTTTGTGGTGTGTGAAAATAATTTTGACATTTTACATGTGTCTGAGTTGAAACTAATAAAGAGAACAAAAAGAAGCGAACGCTAACCACTTTAAATATTATTAAGTAAGATTTTGCAATTTTTAGGTACCGAGAAAAAAATTACTGGAATTTTGCACCATTTTACGTTGAATTTTTGCGGAGAAAAACTACTTGATATTAGACGAAATTACATTATTCTCTAAGAATAATAGAACGATTTTATAAGCATTTTAAAAAATCGGGTATACCTAATTTTTTTGTTATCGTTTTTTAGAATTTTCACCCTCAAAATGACCGATATAGATGAAAATAAACTCTTCTCTCTATGGAAGATTTCTGAAACAAAGGTTTTGAACAACCAACAGCACAGGAAGAAGTTAGCATTTTAAAAATTAAAAAGAAGTAAAATATAACAGATTAAATTAAAAATATCGGAGTTGCATAAATTGGCCAGATTGGCACCATCGCTCATCATTTGTAGTTTACTTTTTATTTTCGGCAACTTGAAGATTTTGGTTTTCCGCCTCTCCTTTTTTATGTTTCCTTTGATCAAAATGTAATTTTCAGGCGGGTTTTTTTGGGGGGTGGGGGAGGGTCTGACCCTGAACCCTTTTTGAGTAGGAAGGGGGGGGGGGGGGGAGAATAAATTATTTAGTCAATGAAATACGACAGGGGGTAAGCTGACCCCTTGACCCGCGTCTGAACAATTCAATTAATATTCATCACCAGATAATGAAATTGTAAACTAGAAAGCCCAACAGTGCCCTTGTCATATCGTACGTACATGCTTTAATGAAACAATTTAAATAATATTCGGCACCAAGAATTGACATTTTAAACAGAGAAGTCCAAGGGCGCTTTATGTGATATCGTAGCGTTAAAATGAAACAATTCAAATAATATTCAGCAGCAGATTTTCAAGATTGATAAACAATACCCATATTTAAAAAATGCCTTTCTTACTAACATTTAGTTTTATTGAGAATGTTGCACTATAGATACTTTAGGGCTATTGGCAATGAGTCTCGCATTTTAGGAACGCGGTCAAGTGGCGTGGGCGAAACCTAATCTGGCACCCAACGTAACCTTAGAGCCCACGGCGTCAGGACTGTAGACCAAAGCATTTTTAGCGTGCATAAGTCTCATATACAGGGCGCTATTTGACTCAGAAAATTGAGAAATATTTGCAAGAAGTCTAAAAACGGTGTGTGAAATTAAAGGCGCCCTAATGCTAATTGATGCATGTCTTTTTAGATCCCTCATTAAAAAAAAAAAAAAAAAACAATCCGACGACAGGATGTGTATATGAATGATACACCATAAATACGTTTCCGCACAGATATCAAACAAAGTTTAAAACCATCCATGATATGCGAGTGATATCATAGGCAATAGGCATCCCAATACTTCTTGGTGTTTTGATTTTTTTTATACCCAGCACCCAAGATTAATAATATATTGGGAAATGTACGTGTTATATATATATATTTCTAGGATGCCGTTTGGTGCTTTTATGTAAAGGAAGGCGCCTTATTAAGATGATTTTTTAATATTTATCAAAATGTCTCATTTAAAATTTATAGTTGCAATTGATTCTGTCGAGTGTGTTAAGGCGGTTGGTTACCTTTGAATGCTCTGTTTCGTCTAACCATCTACTTAATGGATCACGTAAGACCGAACACATATCACCTTAAAGTAATTCCATGTATATGAAAATTTAATAGTTATTTAACCCTCTCATCAGCGCCCAGTATGGAAGTGAAGCAGATGCTCCGAGTGAAGGCGCCTTTCTAGGTATCGGCTTAATTCCAAGATAGTACAAAATGACGCACTCTCCTCCTCAAAAGAAAAAAAAAACACCTTGCAACTGCTGCAATTTTTAGTTCTCCCGTGCCTTCCCTTCAAAAAATTTTAGTCTTTTTTTTTTTTTTTTTTTTTTTTTTTTGAGAAAGGCGCACCGGCCCGAGGGCCGATGGGCCGGCGGGCCAGTCCGGGCCTGAATAAGTGAATAAGTGAAACCCTATTAAACCTTCGAAAGAATGGTAAATTTCCGTAAAACTGACAGGATTTTTTTGCAGTGTAGAAATATATCTTTTGATAAATGAATACCCACCTCTGCGGTGCACTTCTGGATTAGAGCATCCGCCCCTAACGTGGGCGGCGCCGGTCAGTAAGGGGTGGTGCGACAGGAAGGAGGTTTGTTCGCTCTTGGCCTGCCTCCCGAGATCTTTGTTCTGGTCGTCTCCGCCCATGAGCTTGGTGTCTGAAACTTCCTGCAGGAAGCTGGTGCCCATCAGGAGCGAGGACAGCAGGAGAACCTGGATGGTGCAAGGACATGTCATACAGTCCAAAACCTCATGACTTGTTAATTCGAACTAATTACGTTCCCCGTATTTTAGAATAGTACAGTAGGGGATCAATTTATCCGAACACCCACTATCCGAAATTCAATGGTATCATTCTATTCCATACTATATCATCTATTCGTTCGCGGAAAAGTATTGCATTTCCTTGAGCTCCAAGCTTTTCTTCGTTAAAAATATTTTCCCACTATTTTCAACATTACAAACAGTGAATTATAAAATGCACACTTTTTGGATAAAATCCGGTTATCCGAATTGTTGACTTTATTTCTTTCTTAATGGGAACCGGTCCGGATAATTGGAGTTTTACTGTGTTTACGGATAAGTCTAATCATTCTAAAAAAACAACCTAATTCCGTTCAGTCGACAGTCATTTTAGCAATGCCCATACCCGAACCCGAGACTTTTGGCATGCAATGCAAACACCTAACCGACTGGGTTCCTCAGTCCTCTCATTCTCCCAGGCAATGGTGCCCAATATATACCATTTCGCAGAGTAGCTCATTCCCAGAAAACATAGTAATAAAAACTCCTCTACCTATCTCTAGTAATGATTGATACCACAGTAACTGTTAGCAGCCATTTGCTGTACGAATCTATCGTAAGAGTCATATGAAGCATAAATTTACTTTAAATAAGTTTTTGACATTAAAATATCATAAACTCTACTCTCTAGTTTAAGTATGCAATTTCTATCGACCTATTTCAAAAATTCAACATCGGTTAACACTTTGCACTACCCTATTTAACCCTTTAACCTCGAAACCGGCCCAGGACTGCTCTACCAGCAAACATCGGGAAGGCCGTTTTCGGCCGTTTCGTTTCACAAATAGGGGTGTTGAGTATGTTAAAAATTAAGCGTGCTGTGGAAAAAAAATTATCCACTAGCGATCATTTCGGTCTGTAGTCATCCAATATAATCGGACCTTTTTTATTTTGTAAAATAATAATATTCTAAGTTAATTGCATGACACAAAATTTGCATAAGGGGCCGTATTGTTATTAAAAATGTTACCAACTTCAAAATTTTCAATAGCAACACCCCTTTTTGAGTCCATATTTCAAATTTATGATATATTTTAACACGAAATACCAAGTTTTGTTAGTTTTTAAGCATTATTAAAGGAGTTAGAGACATGCAAAGTTTAAGGGCCGTAATGTTAAATGAGTTGCACACAAAAAACTATCCCAATCTATAAATAATTAAGATATTGAAACGAATTTTTTACTGAATAGTAATTATAATAACCCAAACAAAATGCGTACACTTTTGGGGTATTTGAAACAATTTTTATGTTTTAAAATAATTATTATTTTAATTTTTAAAAAAATTATGAATAGAAACCCCCTTAATATTTTTACAGAAATATATTTAAGACAGGAAGTTGAAGCGAAATCCAAATTTTTAATTTCTTTTGTTCATAATTAGCTGAGTCAATCACAAAATACTTTTTAATTGCACTTCAGGGGACTGTGTATAAGATTATATATGAACGTAATAAACAAATACGGTCTTGTCCCCCATAGGACATCAAGTGATTCGATTGAATAACTCGTTAAATATTCATCCAAATGTAACAAAAACTTAGATGTAGGGGTTTTCGAGGATGCTTAACGTTTCTAAATAATCAAATATGGGTGTTACTATTGGAAATTTCAAAGTTGTTAACATTTTTAATATGAAGATCTCCCCTTATGAAAATTTTGCTTCATGCAATTAACTTAGAATGTTATTTATTCACAAAGTCAGAAAGGTCCGATTCCATAGGGTGACTAACGGCCGAAATAATCACTTGGGTATTTTTTGGTACAGGACGATTCCATTTCGCTTTTTTCCTGCCTAGAAAAACTCGTATTTCGGGGATGAGAAATTCTCCTAGCTTGTGAGGTTAAAGGGTTAAAAAGCTAAAACCAAACCTAGCTTTATTTAGCACACACGATAGTTGATGGCACAAGGTATCCCTTTACGACCGGCGGTCAGATGGCGCTGATTTAAAATTATGACACTAAATTTGTAGTTTTATCGGAAAAAAATGCGTTAAACAGCATCAATGCCAGCAACTCTTTAAAAACAGTCATTTTTATTCAAATAACGAATGTTAAGTCAGCTGCTTCGGTATCGATATTTTTTGAAGGGCTTGAACATTCTCTTTTATACCCGCACAATCGTGATAGCTCGGTCGGAAAGGGTTTTTCTGTACTCGTACGTTTCGTACAGCACCTGACAAAATTCAGTTTCGGCGGCAGCACAATTTTGCATGAAAAATCACTACAATTCAATTTGTACGCCCTAGGAATGTGCTTTTTGGAAAATCAAGCCCTGTTTCCGTATAAACATAAAACACAATAACATGAAAACGAATATACTTACAAATGTTGCGTTCATCTTGGTAGGATCCAGGTCCGAAAATGACTTCATCCAAGGATAGCAGCTGCTTTTTAGTTCTAATACCACAGAACCTCGAGTCACAGGAACAATTAAAACGGTCAGCAACAAAAGCCAGCGAGGATACAAACAAAAACCGGGACCTTTAGCCCACAAACCTGAATAACCGAAGCTCCGGAAATTCGATGGTTTCACTTTCCCCTGTGATGAACTTTTTTTTTGCTCATTAACCAACCTGGACAAAAACAGAAGTTTCGCTCTGTATAAAAAAAACATGGGGAATTCTGGACACTTTCACTTCCGAGGGCATTTGGAGAGTTTTGTTTCAGTTCAAAGCTTTGTTGGGCAAATTTTTTGATTATGTGGAAAAGTACTTCCGTATTTATGGTGACTCTCTCCAAGGATTTTATATGGTTCGCAAAAGAGCAATGAAAGTCAAACTTTATTTCGAAGCTTGAAGTCATGTCATAACCAGGTATGATTTTGGTATGAAAAACTTCTCTTGTAAGGTAATATTCACATGCAGAATGATCTTCATGCAATTTAACCAAAATACACTTTTTATTCTGATAAAATTGCGAGACTTGCTTAACATCTGCGGAAGGACCTTCTCCATAGCATATTTCTATATTCACCCAACTTAGGCTGGCAAGGAGTGTTGGAACATATTCACACAGTAGCGGTTCCAAAGGGCGCTAAAACCAATTTCAACTATTTTACTTAAACTATATTATACATCCATTTTCAGTAGGCAAGAATTGTAAATAGATTGGCATCTCTCTTGGTTTACTTGTTTTAACGATTTAAAATTTCAATAATATAGCGATGGAGAATTTAATTAAGTTTTCATTTTGTTTTAAAAAATATGTATTAAATCCATGGAATTTTGAAAAATTCACTGAATCGTTTTTTAGCTTAATTAACATCAAACACGTACAATTAAGGGTTTCAAATGCTATTTAACTTCTTGCAAGTCTTAGATTAATACAGACGGGAAACTGTGGGTCAAGTTTGACGTAAATTAAACCAACCTGCCAACTCACCAGATTTAACACTCTGTAAATATTCCAGATGTCAAGAGAAAGTTTGATGTTTTCTCTCTTTGAAAAACGGCAATGAGTACATGACAGGAAAGGGGAAAAAAACATCAGGGTAAAATAAAGAGCTAGCAGGTCGGCAATTACCATTGGTAGTCGATATCATAAGACTACATCTTTTAGAAAAATAAAAAATTAACTAGTCTTAGATAATCAAACTTACCAGATAGTCATTTAATAGCTAATAGGCACAATTGGATCAAGTAGCAAAAGTTAGGTTTTGCATTATCGTCGCACTAGAGGGCTATTGGGGACCAAGTAGCAAAGGAATTAATGCCTCAGAATCGACTGGATCTTCCACACCTACGTTCACTGTTACCTTAAACTACCCAGCAGTTAATTCGCCTAAACTAGAATGGTCAAGCCTAGTGACTGCACGATACATCAACCAGTTAATCCTTCCTCCCAAACAAACCAGACTCCGCCCCATCTCAATCGTCCATACCAAACAGACTACCAATAAGAGAGGGACAAGACAATGAAAATTTTATACACTTTATTACAAGACGATTTTTTTTGCTCATTCTTCCCAAGCGGAGACGGGTCGCAGCCCGCCGCGTTGGGAATCGCCACCCCACAATATGCTGGCTTTGTTGTCCACACACACACAAACATAAAACGGCACACGAGGAAAACTCAAGTCTTGCATTTGTACTTGCTATTCAATATATCACAACTCTCAAGACATTTTTTTTGACACGAACGCATGGGTTCAACTTGAGCATAGGAGATGTAAAGAGGTTGGGGGTAAGATTGCACTAGAGCTACAACATATGGGCAATTCGTAAGTTTATTGAAGTTTAAACAGGTACCAGATCCAAACGGGACCAAGCTTTGATCCGTAGCAGACTGTAAATTGGTTTGGTTGGATTAAGGTAGGATTTTTTTTTGCTTCACATAGGATTTTTACACAAAGAATCTCTTTAGTTCATATACTGTGATGAAATGCTCATTTTATATGGTGCTAAATATTTGAGTAAAGTACAGTCTATTTCCAATGAAATATATGAATTATGAGATTAATGTTTTATAAGTTATTGACAACAATCAATTAGCTGACGACTAGTAATAAAAGTTGCTAATAGTGATCATTACACATTTTGATTAGGTTTAGCATCTCCTATGCACAAGCTTAACCACCAAATTTAGAAAATCGAATAAAAATTTGCAACAATTATCCTAAATAATTCAACATGAAATAAAACCAGACAATAATTACAACAGCTCACTTCATAATGCCAATCTCCGAAATTCGCATACGACACACATTTACAAAGCGTTTGGAAAAATATAATTTCATGTATAATTTATAAAAATTTTACAGCATTCAATTTCAAATAAACAAAGAGGAGAAATAAAGGGACGTTTTACAACACAACTCTTAATGGAATGTATGAATGGGGATCATTTCTTCGTCGTTCGAAACGGAACAAAAATACTTAAAAAATAAATAATCTCTGGATTGATCCAAATCAAAATTCAGAATATAAATTAACACAACACTAACATTGTTTTCACGAAAGAACTTATTAATAGTAAGAAACCAATGTGTACCTCAACGGAGAAAAAGGGATATTTTAGCACTTTCACTGCTGCTGTGCCTTAAGAGCCAATGAGCTCGAATGATTTTTCTGAACCAAAGCACATGTGTTGATCCAATGGGAAAAAATATTTTCTTAGCCACATTTCTCTGGCAATATTGAATATTTTTAGAAACAGATTTTTTGTGATAAATGTACCTGTACCCAGTGTTGGCAAATTTTAATTGCAAGAACAATTAAAGATTAAAAGTTAATTGGTAAATGTAACCACAACAAATAACAATTCATCCATTGTAATTGTGGAAAATTACAATTAACAATTATAAAAACACTGCTGTATAATATAAAAGTGGTATTTCCTAAACCTTTACTCATTTTGTTTTAATACATAGTTAATTGTTAGTTTTAATTGTTTCATAAAACTAAAAAAGTTATTTGCAATTATTTTAATTGTGGGTTACAATTGACATGCAGTAATCAAATTAATTTAATTGCAAGGTGCAATTAAAAGTTCAATTGTGATTAATTCCCTTGTAATTAATTTAATTGCAATTACTGTTTTAGTCAATTAACAAGTGACAAATTAATTGATTAATCCTGCCCATCATGCCTGTACCTTACTTGGGTTTTTATAATCCATCTTTTTAAAATTGGTTTAAACATTGTGTAAAGTTATTTATTGAAAATTGGCTCAGAAAATTAATTTTTCAATTGGATAAACACAAAGGTATTTTGGTTTGGAGACGGTCATTCAGACTAATCAGCCCTTAAGGCATGGTGAACTAAGAACTTAGTATTGCTATTTCTATGACATGTTCTGCAGCAACTAAAATCTTTTTAGAGCAAAAATGTAAGCTATGAAATAGGTCTTTTTCTAAAAATTTACAGATATAAAGAAATAATTTGATATTACAACATGAAACTTGATTAAGGATGATTGATCCCAATCCAATTGTTTGTTACAATTAAACAAATTCCAAAGTTATCGCTGGAAACTTTATTGCACTTTTGTTTGAATTACCGAATTATCTATAGTTAAAATTTAAAAAGTTAATAAAAAGCATAGTAAATTCTTAATAAACTACGGGTACATATTATGTTTATGTGTATTTTTAAAAATTATTGAAAAAATAAGAAACTAAATTGGTAAAAACAGATTATATGGAATGTCTCCATTAAAAAAAGCAATATAAAATCAAATTCAAGTTTTTAAATGCCAAAAAATATTTAGCTAATAACAAATTAACATACTTAATTTTAATATATAAGTACTAATATCAATTATAGAGAGATCTAGACCTGACCACATTAAAAAAAAATTTAAACATGAGACCTATAATTTGAAAATCAAATTCTACTTTCAAATAAAATCTTTTTTAAATAAACAGTAAAAATACTAGATCATTTTCCCAAAAATAAAAAGTTTTATAAATTATTTTTTAAAAATTATGCATGCACACAGACCAAATTCTGACCCATATTGTTCACTGGCTATTTTGACACATTGGAATAAAAGAAATTAGTAACAAAAAAGTTAAATTTAGATTATAATAATTCATTGTAAATAGTACAAATGCCACATGAAATTGTTAAGGCACTAATTTAGTATTGACAGTTAGAACAGTTTGCGTGGATACAAATATTTGGGAGTATTCTAAATTTTGCATCATTTCCTTAAGAAAATCAGGCTTATGCTGAAGCATAAATAAAACTGTATGTTATCTTTGAACAAAATGTGTGCTAACATTATCTCAATATTGTTAATATTTAATTTTTAAGAAATGCAAAATACTATCATCATAAGGCACCACAAAAAAATTATTTTAATAAACTAAGACTTAATAAATTTAAATTATTTAATGGAAAATTTTAATCGAGTTATGTTGTCTTTTCTTAAAGGAAAAGATGCAAAAGTTTCAAATCATTAGTCTAATATAACTTCAAGACACTACTATTTGCTTTTTACACACAGGCATAAACGACACTATATAAAAAAAATCAAATTAAAAATAACATTTTACTCAAAAGTGTAAAATTTATTTTAAGTAGTCACACAAGTGGATTATGAATTATATGATTGCAATCATTCGTCGTCAAAATTCATTTATTACAAAACAAATGCTAGCACGACTTAGCAGCATTGTAATCAACATTGCTGAAAATGGTGCGATGGTTTTTAGAACAATTTCGAAATCATTTGAAATGTATGGCATGATATTTTATTCCAATTAAATGAATAATTTACCTTTGAAGAATTTTCCGTGATTTAAAATTACTAACAAAAGAAAAAGAAAATGCTTATAATTGAAAACAGTTTTGGTTTAGGAGGAAATTTTTAAACAATATTTGATAGAAGGATTTGAAGAAAGTGACAACATGCATAATATTACTGGTTATTTATATTACTAATTATATATACTGGTTATTGGTTAAAAATACATTTCAATGTATGTAGTTTAACCCTTTCAGTCCCAGTGATGCTATTTGACGTCATCATGTTTCTGATCATAAATTTTAAAAAATAGGGCTGACATCTATTGGGATTAATAAAAAATATTTGCTAATAAAAAAAGTTTGAAGAATCAAATGATGTGCTTTAAATGGCTATAGATGATCAGAAAAAAATTTCTAAAATGATGCCAAAATGTCATTGGGGCTGAAAGGGTTAATAGCAAATCAACCATCACAACATTTCAACGAACAGCACAAAAACATGCAAAGTTCCCCAAAAATTGGCAACCTAACTTTCACACAAAAAATCGAAAACCACGTATTCGTAAATCAGGCACAACTATCATGAAAATTACTACACCTAAACCGACCTTAAGTTTGCAGTATACAAATGTTCTACGAGAAAAAGGGTAAATAGTTCCAATTTTCAAGTGCGAGAATCGAATAAAAAAAAGTGTTTCACATTCAATAAACAATTTTATTTGTTATTTCAAAACATAAATTTATTATTTTTGTTAGTTTAGCTTAAGTTATAGTGTTATTTTAATCATTTTTTTCCTTCAATTTTGACGTAACAGGGCGCACGAGTATCAAGGTCATAGGAGCAACCAATGGGATCAGGCGAAATTTCGGCGCCAGCAGCGTTGTTTACGCAGTCTCCTTCGCCTAGTACATTTCTCTGCTGCAAACTTAAGGTCGGTTTTGGTTTACAGTTATTAATGTCCACACGACAGATTTCGTTGACTGTTTGAACATAAAAAAAGGCACACATACATAGCATAAATGAGTAAATTTACAATTCGGTCTTTATATATTATATATATCTATGTGCACTATGTACAGAAAATAGGAATAAAATGACTCAAAAAAAGGAAGAAATTTGCTCTATCAAATGGAAATTCAACATCGAAACTCGGCGCAGTTAAACAAAGTAAGTTTTTTCTGCTTGATAAATACTTTTTTTAACTTAAGAGGACTCCCTTGGAATTCCACATCTTGAAAATCGTAATGTTATTCCTATGGGAAACATTCGCAAGTCAATTACCGCCACAATTTTAATGAAAGGTTACTAGTTTCTTGTATCATTGTAAAGAACGAAAGGAGTAGATTTCGTAAAATGAATTTGTTTTGTGAAAATCGCACATATTTAGTATTTTTAATAATTTTTTGAATTTAGTAAAAAATGGAGTACACATTAAGTTCCAACTTCAAATAATTATTAAAAATACTAAATATGTGTGATTTTCACAAAACAAATTGATTTTACGAAATCTACTCCTTTCATTCTTTACAATGAGAAACTAGTAACCTTTCATTAAAATTGTGGCGGTAATTGACTTGTGAAGGTTTCCCATAGGAATAACATTACGATTTTCAAGATGTGGAATTCCAAGGGAGTCCTCTTAAAACAAAAGTATCATTAAAACCAAATAATAGTCTTTTAGGTTTTTTTAAATGGCAAGTAGTTAATATTTCTGCAGAACTAACAATGAAAAGTATTTAATAATGTGAATGAAAATTCAATCATAAAATTAATCTTAACTGCAACCATTTTAAATATTTAGACCATTATTTTTGTTAATAAGTAAAATTTATTGATCGTTTTAATGAATTTTTTTTCTACGGTGTAAATAGTACAAGTCAAGCCATTTAAAAACCTCCGAAGGATTAAAAAACATCTACTCCCTAAAGCATATTAAAATTTTTGGCAGTATTTGCTCACACTGGCTATTTGAGTAGCTTATCGTACCTTCCTAAAATCCTAACGCCTAAAAAAATCAAACAAATGCGAGTACATTACAAAACAGGCACTGATATGAATCTAGTAACAATAGTTCGCAACAAAAAATATCAACTAAATTATTTAATCTTTTACAACCAAAAAAAATAGTAAGACATTTGTAATATCATGGACCATACACCAAATTAGT
Organism: Hylyphantes graminicola; assembly: GCA_023701765.1. Taxonomy (NCBI): domain Eukaryota; kingdom Metazoa; phylum Arthropoda; class Arachnida; order Araneae; family Linyphiidae; genus Hylyphantes; species Hylyphantes graminicola. The sequence goes on along the minus strand of CM043118.1, from coordinate 56,015,165 downwards.
GCAACATAAGAGGCATAACTGAAGTACATTATCCTACAAGAGGCTTGCACACAAGGTTTTTTTACTATACTCGTGCTATTAAGGCAACTGTGATCGTTTCCTTCAATTGAATTACCGCTCTTTGCTTTCGAAATTGTTACATGATATCAAATAAAAACGCAAATGTTGAACAAATTAAACTTGTAAAAAAAAAATTATAGATTAATTGATAAAGATGGCATTTTCTTACGATAAAATAAAAGACTCGTTTGATAGGGTTGCAATTGATCATCCAATGAACGAAATTAGAAAAAAATTAATGGAATTAAGAATATAAACATGCATAATTAGAGTTCTAAAAAAATTGAAGTTACATAATGACAACATTTATTTCATAAATAACAAATTAAAAATACAAATTATGACGATTTTTAAAGCAACCCTAAATCAATTAAATCAAAAGTCCCTTTAAACTGACCTCAATTTATAATTATATTCAAAACATTCTAAAATTTAATTCAATATTATTGTGAATGATAATAAACTTTTAATTTAAATTTTATTTCAAATTTCATAATGGATGCTAATCAAATTTTATTGCGGAACGTCGCAATTCAGACACTATTTCCGTCATCGATTGCCGCCACCTCAGAGTCCTTATCTGCGAATCACAGACCATTTCTACACCTTCTTTATGAACAAGCCTCGCACCAAACGAACCATTTTGAATCAAAATAAATTCCTTCTGCTTCTGATTTTTAAAGCAGGTTTAACATTAGATTATAATTGACATAATTGATTGCATTAAATTTGAATAACTTTAAAACTATATAACAATCAAAATTGACAGAATTACTTGACGATTGTCAAAAAAAGTAACCTTTCTTGTTAGACACTTCTGCACAAAAACTATAGCAAAGTTTATATAAGGGTTTAATCAAGCTTTACTATATTAATGGACTTCCTATGTGTATTTTCAATGTGTTTAAAGCCAATCTGGTTCAAATTACAAAATAAAATGACTAGGCAAATTTTTGAATAACATTTGCTTTTTTAGGTAGTCTTAAGCAAATCTACTTTTCAAAGCATAAGACTGAGAATGGATTAAGTTAAGCTCAATTAAAGTTTTTAAGGATCTTGGATTATGATTTGTAATTGTCATTTGAATGTTTATGAACTGTATTGTTTGATCGATAAGGGCTACTGTTTTACGGAGGAATTCTTAAACATTCCGAAACCAAAACGTCCCGTTCAGTTCGAGGCTCGTTCATCAACAGGGTAGTGGGGGGGGAGAAGAGGAGGGATCATCATAGAATTGAGCAAAGAGCAGTCCAAGGGGGGGTAAGAGGTAAAATAAATCACAGTTTCATCAAGTGGACTTCGGAGCAGGAACTTTGTACAAAATGTTGGGGGACCAACGACTGTCCCTGACGTCCTAGCTGGCCAGCAGCGAACGATCGAAGGGAGGTTTTTGGTCCTTGTTTGACCTAGAGGCGCGTCTTGACCTCCTCCGCGAGGCCCCCCCACTTAAGGTAGAAGGTCCGAGTCCTCCACTGGATTTTGGGGTCGAAGAGGGCGGCACAGAAGTGGTAGAAGGCCCCCATCTCGCGGAAGGTCCACGCCACGACAAAGTCTATCTTGCTGAAGGGCAGGGGGTTGTTCTGGAACGAAGAGGAGGAAACTTCAGTTAATGACAAGCATTGGCACCAAGCATATTTTGAGCTGCGATGAGGATTGGAGCAACTTTGGACAAAGATTCTTTCCATACTTAGTTCTAGCTATACGAAGTCCTCAATAAGTTTTATATAGCAGACCTACCAACTTCAAAATTAAAAAATATATATATGTAATAAATGTATCATGTTTAAACATAAACATTTTTAACATACTGAATAATATCTAAATGGAACATATTAAAGAAACACTGGAAACATAGTAAGAAGAAGCGGCAGGTTGCAATGGTGGAATACAGATTTCAATCTCTGCATCAAATTGATATTTGATTATTTTGCCCTAAGAATTAGTCATTCATTCAACTGATACATCTTATTATGGAACAAAAAAAATAGATTATCTTTTAAATTATCATCTCCTTGTTATAACATCAGGCAATTGTTACATTTACTCGGAAAATCAAAGAAATTTACTGAGTGGTGACTGAAAGCCTGCCTAGTTTTATACTATAGTGGAAAGTAATTTAAACAGCATCATTGAACTCAACAAGAAAGCACCCTTATGACTTATTAGCGGGGCTCTGTTAGAGCCAAGCACTGCGACCAGGGGTCTATTGTACCCCATCACCAAGAAATAAATCCAACAAGAAAACAGCCCCGTACCTGTATGACGTTGAGTAGTATCCAGTCGAGGATGAGCCAGGCCAGGATGTGCACCAGGTACACCACGAAGACGTCCCACTGGAAGAGGACGTTGAGGGCCCAGGCGGCGCACGCCCCCAGCACCATGCACTCGGACAGGGGCTCCAGGACTATGGTGTAGGGCACCATGGCGAAACGCAGCTTCGCCCACCTGGACAGAGAACCAAGATGGAATTAGGGTTTTGTTAGGTTAGGTTTGAATTATTGCTACACGAGGGCTATAGGCGACGGGCGTCGTATTTTAGAACCACAGTCAAGTGACGAGCCGACACCTGAGTAGGCACCCAACGCAAGTTAAGGGCGAAATCGTGAGCAGCGTTAGGAATTTGACTGCAATCACATAACCCTTTTCGACCGGCGGTCAGGTGGCGCTGATTTAAAATTATGAGACTAAATATGGAGTTTTATCGAAGAAAATGCGTTCAACAGCATCAATGCCATCAACTCATTAAAAACAGTCATTTTTTACACAAATAACGAATAATACAAGTCAGCTGCTTCGGTATCGATATTTTTGAAGAGCTTGAACATTCTCTTTACTACCCGCACGATCGTGCGAGCCCGGTCGGAAAGGGTTATGCAAAGTATTATTCGACGGACATTTTCGGCTGCACGGGCCGTTTTATAGGTCAGCAGTTATTTTGGCGCTGCCCGGACCCGAACCTGGGACCTTTCGCACGCTAGGCGAGTGCCTAACGGACTGGGCTCCCAAGCCCGCAATTAGGGTTTTGTAGTCAAAAGTAATTAAAATTTAAATAGTTACGACTTTCCAGTCAAAGTCAAAAGCAACTACAGGGTAAGATCGTCATACTAAGTGTTGGTGTGATAAGTGTTTTATGATATTATATTGTATGATTTTTAACTAAATACATTTTAAAAATGAGCAAAATTGTCTAGCTGATCCCTGAATGGGCATCCAAAATAACTTCTAAGAGGAATCAGATGGTTCCACATCTCTCGCCCATGTTAATTTTCCAAACTTTAGGATCATTTTTCGCAGGTGAGAAACTATGAAATATCAGTATGAACTTTGGGGAAGAAATAATAAAACAAAGCATGTTGATATCGTTTATAGTTCCTAACTGTTAAAAAACTTTAGATTTCAAAAAATGCAAAAGAAAAGTAAGGTATAAATACGAAGTTGGTTTGTTACAGAATCTGTCACTTACACCGCTTCCACACAACATTTTACGCTCAACAGGAAACACACTAACACCTCAAAAAGAAATTCGTCAAACAGGGCCTTTGGCTAGTTCTAATTCAAACTTTTATAAACAAAAACTAATAACTTTCTTTAATCTTCTTTTGCAGATTTTATAATTAATCTTTATCGTTTGCTAATTTTTTTTTAACTTAGAAGAATAGTGATGATTTTTTAAAATAAATATTTGCAGTCACAAGTTTACATTTCGAAAAATAAATTGGTAAAATTGTTTTGCTTTAAAAATAAAAGCGAAAGTTTGCATATTTTTGTGCAAATTTAGAATTTTTTATGCATCTTTCTTCCCAAAAATATAACGAACCATCAAAATAACTTTATTGTGCTATTACAACAATCCAAATTGAATTATTACACAAAAATAAATATTTTTTTCAAGGTATTTTATTTTTATTTTAAATAAAGTTTCTCGTACGTTTGATGTCATGGCAACTGTGAAAATATTGAATAAAAATGGAATTCGCATGTTATTTCAATGTAGATTAAAATTTTAGTTATTTAAATTTTAAATAAACTTCTAATTTAAATTTTTTAATGAAATTCGGAATGTAGCCTAAACTGATTTTTTGCTTCAAAATGACGTATCCCACTTGTTTGTGAGACTTGCGGTTCGTTCCGTGAAAGTGGGTGACGGACAGACAGAACGATTATAAAACCTTCCACTTTTTACGTTATAAACGTAGTGTGGAAGCTAAAACCAACAGAAAATTGATATTTCTGACCCAAACACCCATCTGACTTCCCTTAAAAACATAGTCATGGCGCTCTAGACATAATGGAATAATAGATACACACATTTTTAGATAACTCCACTTTTTCTTTAATGGGTAATAATAGATTTTAATAACCCTGGTTAGTACTGATTCAAGCAGTATACCAATATAGCAAATGATGGACAACTTTGTGAAAAGACAGTTATCAAGATGAAAACTAAGAACGTGGTACGGATATTAATAAGTATAAATAAAAGAAAGTGACTTACCTAGATACACGATTATTAAAATTTGTGATTTCGCAGATACCAGAGTTCTGCCACGCTGGCTGTGAACTTATTCTGATGCCCCAACCCCTATGTAAAGAAATTAAAGGTATACATTTAGAGAAGACAGAGACATGACAGGGTTGCCACACTTTTTGGTTAAAAAAAATCAAGGACTGTTTAAGGACTTTTCACAGATACGTTTCTCCATTTTCAAGGACTGTATATTCAAACATGTGACTAGCAAATCTCCAGGTAGTTTTAACAAAATTTATTTAAAAACGAATAAAAGATTTTAAAAATTCAAATGAACTAAAATATGTGTTATAAAATAAACCTTTAGTTATTACAAAACCTATCTAAATAACTTGCTCTGCCTTCTTGGATTATATACATAAAAAATTCAAAAATTTAAATAGAAACTGATTCACATTGAGAAAGTGTTTTTAATGAAGCCAAAATTAACATTAGCAGCTTTAGAAGACTACAATTGAAGTCTTCTGTTTGTATTTGACAACACTTAAAGAAAACTCAACCTAGTTATCTCTAAGCAAAAAAATTAAGAACTTTTCAAGGTTGATAATGATTTTCAAGACCTTGAAAATCAGTGTATTTTTTTCAAGCACTTTTTAAGGTTTTCAGTGGCAATCCTGAGGCTAAAATTTGTTCAGGCAATGTCAAGAACCAAACCTGTGACCTTTCATGTGCAAGGCAAATGCCTTACTAACTGGGCACCCTCTACCCCGGGTAAAAAAAATAAGCATGACCAGAAAAGGTTGCAGCCACCAATTCAAGTACCTGTCCGTGAATGACTTTGCGAAGAAGAAATCCTCTGCGAGGTATTGACCGAAGGCTTTCATCCCTCCCACTTCGTCAAGCAGTTTCTTCCTCATGAGGGCTGACATGCCCGTAGGACAGTTGATCCTGAAGAGGTCAGCTGCTAGGTAGATGCGCGCGTGGGAGGTGCCAAAATACACCTAGGACGAATGATACATGTTAGCATAGATGTCATTCTCAACACTAAATAGGCATTATAAAGATTTGTATGGTAGTGTAATCGCATGATGTAATTTTTAACATGCCTAAGTAGACCTACAATGAGATATTACTATCATAGTGAAAAAGCTATGCCTAACACTCATTTCATTTTAATGTGCATCACCACACCATGCAATTAGAAAATATAAATTTATGCTCTTATAATCCCTTAACTCATTTTGTTGCATCATCCAACGATAGGTAGCGTGCCTAACTGTAACCGTTTATTTTGCTGTAACTGTCATCGTTAACTGTTTTATTTCTGTTTGTTATCAATAAAGAGTTCTGAAAAAAAGGTGGTTGCCTCGCCATGCATTCTGTTAACTTTACAAAACTTTAACCATCATCATTACTTAATACATTTAGCTAGATTTATTACATTATTTCTAGATTTTCAAAATCCTGCATTAATTTACTGTGCTCATCGATTGATGTTACGACCCTTTAGCATACTAATATCCTAGCAGATGAACAGAAAAAAAGGATTGCAGGTGCTCAACTCCTCCTCTCAATTTCAAGTGAAAAACCATGCAAAATACCGAAACATTGCAAGTCTACACTCCTTGCCAACCAACTTGGGTAAACACGAAGGGTGAAAAGGCAGAGGGAAAAGCGCGGTTGGTCCATTAAGTGGAAACTCTTGTAGGGTAATATTTACATACAAAATGATCTGAATACATTTTAATCAAAATACACTTTTCATTCCAATAAAATTGCCAAATTTTCTCAAATAATATTCAAATCTATTAGAACTTAAACGAAATTATGTTATGTTTTCTGGATGGATTGACAAATAATTTATGGATATCTTGACATCCGTGGGAGGATCTTCTCCATAGCATATTTCCTATTTACCCAACTTAGGTTGGCAAGGAGTGTAAACATCCAAGCAGCAGCAAACAGCCGAAAACAGAAAAGTAACTTAAGCAGGAAGTAAATTTAAAAAAGAGAGATTCATAGGTTTTTTAGAAAGTAGCAGATCTGCCCTTTGGGAGAAAGGTGAAGTTACTTTTGAACTAGTATCCCATGAGGCATTCCATGAGTTCGCAAAGCCTCACACATGGCATGCCATACGCCACCAGATGGCACCATCAGATAAATTCAAATAATAAAAAAAATATATTTAATATTAACTAATTAAAACTTTTTACCAGTTTTGCTAGCATAAGTTTATAGCTGGATATGTATTGATAATTTCTGACAGACACGAGGTAAATATTCATAAAAGAAGCATAATAAAAATGCAGTTTTTATTGAGTGTTACTCTTCGGCAAAAGCATTTTTTTAACCAGTATCCCATGATGCATTGCGAAAATTGCGAAATGTGGCTGTATCACACGGTTTGTATTGCGTTGTACGGGACTGCGCAATCGATGAGCATATCTGCTACTTTCTAAATCAATGGAGACACTTGTCTTACCTTTTCCATGACGGCGGGGAAGTTGTTCCTGTCGCATGTGAAGGGCATCTGGTGCACAAGAGCAATGTTCTCTGTCATCGCACACACCATCTCCAGCAGTGTGTCCTCTTTCACTGCAAGATAAGAGATTTAATCAAAAGGGAGAAATGTTAGAACAGATTGTTTTCAATCAGAAGTATCTGGCAATTTTAGTAAAATGGTACACAATGGCATGGTTCGTGTTTTAAATAGCAACAGTTCCACATAAAATGGACATTGTTTAATCAATGTAGTGGCCAGAGCTTACTGTGTTGTATCTATCAAACCAATCATCCAAATCACCAATGAAATCAAGGAATTTACGTAATTTTTGTAACAAGCCAATTTGGACTTTTCATTTACTGGGTGTCCATAAATAAGGTAATACTAATCAATGACTTCTGTAGAGCAAACTATTAGGTGGAATTACTATCAATATATTAGAGAAGCTATTAGCAAGAAAGGAGAAATAATATTATAAAAAATATAAGAAATTATTCCCAAATTTCTTAAGTTAGTAATATTTAACAGAACTACACATTTGCTTCATGTCACAGTATACAAAAATGTATTGCAAACAATTTAGAAAAGTAATTTGTTCATGACTGGTTAATTTTCTATGTTTTGAATTCTTTACCCTGAAACTCAAATTAATAACATTACTGGGGAAAAAAATATTTTTATCAATTACATTTAGGGGGATTTTAAGCTTGGCAACAGGCATCAAATTACCTCCAACCAAATTGTTTTTAACTAATTTTTATTAGGGATTTATCTATCCCTAGTATTTCACAAATACCTTTAATCAAATTTGATGTAATTCTGCCATTAGGTTGTTCCACTTTTATAATATATAAGTACAAATTATTTAATATGGTAACTATCGAATCTAATATTTATTAAATTCTGCTTAAAATCTAAAGTTATCCTAAAAACAAATGTCACAACTTGAACGAGGGGTGATCCTGATCAGTGGATGAAAATTAACTTAAACTATTCAAAATCCAGTCCAGTTACCTAAATAAGATTTCAAATACCACAGATGTTGTACAACAATTACTATGCAGGTTTTTTTATTCAATAATGTCAACTAGAATCAGTAATCTTCCATCTCAGATGTCTTATTTACAACAGTTTTAATGTTTATTTCATTTTCAAATATATACAAAGACATTCACTCACTTCTGATTCCGCTATCTGAGACTAGAATAAGGTCGTACTTGGCTGCTTCGTAACCAGGGTTCATATTGTTTATCTTTGGGTTGACGCCAACTATTGGAGCCCCTGTTGATTACAAAAGGACATAAATAAACAAAAACATTCAATTTACACAAACATAAATTCAACCTACAATAGAAAATAAGGTACAGAAAACTATATAGAAAGTAGTACTACTCAAAGTAAAGTTGAAAGCTAGTCTGAAAATGCTGTTGGAATGGGTTTTTTCCACAGCCATATTGTATTAAACTTACGGTGAGAATGAGTATGTACAACAATTTAACCCTTAGTAATTAAAAAAATATATTACTGTATAACGTGGTTTTAGCATCAATCAAGGGACAAAAAGTTATAAACAAATAATGTTTGAAACAAGAATGAATATTAAGAAATCCTGCATTATGCGCTCATATTATTAATCAGTCATAAAATGACATAAATTTAATTCATTTTAACTATATGAGCTATTACAAATAGTTTAATGAAAATAATCAGTAAATAGTAAAAATGATTATTTATAATTCATTTAAGGAGGCATTTTAAATATATAAACATATTTCTAGCATTATAAACGAAAAGTTAATTGAAAATTGTCGTTATGAACAAGATATTGCAACAATTCAAGGAACTGAATGCTTATGATGTTATATCGAATTAGATAATAAAAAAGGTTGCTATAATTGAAAAAATAGGTTCACATATTATATAACCCGATCTGTTACACTAGAAAAATGAATAAATATTTAAAAAGGACAAAATGAAACAGGGAATGGACAATCTGCAGAAATCACAAACATGAAGACAGAAACAACAACTAAAATCATTATAAAATATTGCTCCAATGAAATCAGTTTTAATTTTTAAAGTTGAGGATATATTAGAACATTAAACAATGATATATCATAACAAAACAACATGGTTAAATAAAATATGAATAAAAATGGTGTTAAATGTGCATGCAACTACTATAAGCCAATGAGACAAAATGAAAAAAAATTGCTTAAAGAATCATTTTAATTTTCTGTATCTAAATAATCCATATTAATAACTAGTGCCATCAAAATTCTATCAACCCTACTAACAATAAAGCCCAGTGAATAAAATAAGAAACCAAGCTTCTTCCTGTATTAACCTTAAAAGCACAAAAACTGTCCCCAGTTTAAGTAGGTTAATAAGTTTTGTAAAATTCTTAGCTTCCCACAGTTTAACTCTGAAAATATTGTTTCTGAAAATGTAATTGCAGTCAATAGATATGGTACAGTATATAGCACCAGTCCACCAGTTTTCAAACCAAACTTATCGTGCAGATAAAAGACATTTCCGATATGAAGATAGTGTACTTTGTATTAATAAATATTTGTACTAAAAAACAATTTTAGTGCAATTATCAAATCGGGTTCTAAGCATGAGCATTGCCACACTGATTACTAAAGGAATATTGAAAAAAAATGACAATTTTCTAACTGAAAGGATAGAATTTTGTTTTTAAATTAACCTAAATGGGCTTCATTACTGTTTTTTCAGAACATAATAAAAACTGAAAATTGTTTTTTTAATCCTAACGTGGTGTGTACCAGGGCTTCGGACAGACATAGGTAGGTGGTCCTTAACCATATAACATATTATTTCATAGGAAAGCATGATCTTAACTACTGCTGTATATTATTAGGATTCTATTCTATTTGTTCTCGTGACAAACAAATGTAGATACTATAAACATTACCCAAAAACGAAATCAGTTATGCTTTTGAGCCTCTTAAAAATTATCACTCTTGTATTGATACAAAAAAAAATACACTAAGTCAGCAGGAAACAAAAATACACTTCAAATGAATCAATGAAAAAATATCAAACAAATGAACCACAAAACTATTTGCACATACACTCAAAAATAAAATCAACATACTTTTAATACTTGCGTCCTTGTCAAAGGGATACTTTGAAGCTCCTGAAATTTTGAATCTCTTTTCAATAACAATAACTTGTTGAGTTTTTGAATACTCAGTTTATAAGTTTATTTTTGCACAATGATACACTATATGTATTTTCAGGAACTAGGAAATATCCCTGTCAATTTTTCAGTTATTCTAAATGCAATGAAAAAATATACCAAAATATTTTTGCATGTGGATTAGTTAAAAACTTGAGAATATAGGTAGTCTTTTCTTTAGGTTAAGAATAAATAATAAGTATAGAAGTAGGAAATAAAATAGGAAAGATATGCTACTGAATTGATAAAAAAATGGACCAAATTATAATAAAATCTCTTAACAAACCCTAGAAAAATTAGGTTGGTTTAAATTATCGTCGAAAAAGAGCACCATAAGGGCTATTATAGAAGGGCATCATATTTAAGAACCAGCCTCAAGTGATGAGCCAACACACGGGTAGGCACCCAATGCAACTTTTAGAAGAGACATTGTATACAGCATCATATGAATTCGGAGCATGTTTAATGTGCACTCAATCTACACATATTATTAAAGCTACTAAACTAGTATTTTTCCAAGATCAGCAAATATTCTGATATATAGAACGGTTGATTTATTTTGTTAGGTTGAGATTTATTTAGAATTAATGTCACACTAGAACTACATGAAGACCTAGAGCCATGTGTCTCACTATTTTAAAACCATTGCAGAATTCTCAGTTGGCAATCCAGCGCAAATTTGGTTAGGTTAGGTTTAAATTATCGTTGCACTAGAGCTACACGGGGCTATTGGCGACAGGCGTCGTATTTTAGAACCACAGTCAAGTAACGAGCCGACACTTGAGTAGGCACCCTACGCAACCGTTAAGGGCGAAACATATGCAGCGTTAGGACTTTGTTTAAACAATATTTAATGTGCACTCCCTTACGGTATTATTCGTCGGACATTTTTGGCTGCACAGACAGTTTATAGGATGGCAGTTATTTTAATGATGCCCGAACCTGGGACCGTTTGCATGCTAAGCAAGTGCCTAACCGACTTGGCTCCCCTTCCCTTGTTTGGAAACTTGGAGTAGACATTGTACAACAGGACCTTCAGTAATGACAGATTCAATATACACCAGTCTCATATAAACAAAGCATTATCTATTGACAGGGGTGTTATTTTTTTTTTGTCTAGCACGACCACCAAACAAGCCACGAAAATATATTAACCTTCCAAACTGTCTGGAATTGGGCAAAAATGTATGTTTAAGAAAATCGGAATAAGGTTTTTCTTGAATGTATGACCTCAAAATCATTTTCAAAAGCACATCAATTAAGATTCATTATTTATAAAAACTTTGAAATTTATGTTTATTGACTGGTACATAAAATGAACAGAAAGATGGGTCTAACAATCAGAAGATTAGGTCGTTAGCACATGCTTTAGTATGACAAAGATTAGTATTATTACTCTGATGCTTGACAGTAACGTTATCTACTTTCAATTTATACTCTTATCTACTCCAGAAACACCATATCAGCAAGATTGGTCCTTATTGAAGCAAGAAATGTTTAGAAAAAGAACCTTTATAATGTGTTAGTCATAACCATTAGTTGTCAAATTGAAACATAAAACTAAACGAGAAAAGGGCATGCAAGATCTGAGCAAATTTCAAGTAAAATGCTTTTAGACAGTTTAACATACTAAACTTTAAAAAATTAGAGATAAAGCAACCCCTCGTTATATCGCGCTTTCTGGGAGACAAGCAAAGAATCGCGATATAATGATTGAATTGATAATTATACTTTTGATGTATTTTTGCTCCCAACAGAAGTTTAGTTTCTAAACTAAAGCACAATATTATTTGAAAGATGAAACTAAATCACATTAAATAATATAACTAATCTAAAAAAGGAAACAAAATTTAAAAAGGACTTATTTAATTACTATTAACCACAATATTGCACAGGTAATACTATAATATTTCTCTCATTTTGTACTAAAATATTTTAAATATTCATCCTAAGTTAGCTGCTAGGATTTTTCTAGTAAAACCTGTTTCCCAGGAAATATCAACGAACGAAAGTTTATTAATTGCATCTCACCAATATTAGATGAATTTATCCACCAATATTGGAATTGGTTATAAAAAAAGTATATATATTGGGTGGAAAACGTTGGGAGACATGATACAAAGCGCGATATATCCGAATGTGCAATGTAACGAGGCGCGATATAGCGAGGGGTTACTGTAATATACAAGCAAATGCAGCTAGCAAAGTGCAAAAGGATTGATGCAATTATTTATTTAATAGCAGACAATTGAAGAGCTCAGCTGAAGAACATGCTAATGCTAAGTGAACAAAAAGTGAAAATGAACTTTAACTTGCACTGAGATCCATTAAAAACAGTACTAGCAAACGGGAAAAAATATAATTAACTTGATGAAAAGGGGGAACTTGTTACCTTAACCCTTTAAGTCCCAGTGATGCCATTATCATGTTTCTGATCCTAATTTTTAAAAAATAATTGGGCTGACATTGATTGGGATTAATAAAAAATATTTTTTAACAGAAAAAAGTTTGAAGAACAAATAATGTGCTTTTGGATATCATAAATGGCTATAGACGATCAGAATTTTTAAAAAAAATAATGCCAAATTGTCATTGGAACTGAAAGGGTTAAAGAATGGAAATATTATATGTTCATTGACACAAAAATCTAAATTTTTTTCAAAAACACCACATAGCACATTCTTCCACTAAGCGTTTCAATTCTGTTAAATTAGAGAGATGCATCTTTTGACAAGAAAAAAACTTACCTATAAATATACTAGCATCAATTTCGGGATGTTTTTCAACAAGTTTCTTTACAAGCATAATGGAAGGATCACTTTCGTCTTCTATACAAAACAGCAGTTCATACTAAACAAAAGATATTCAGGTTAAATAATATTTAGGTAACAGAGATAAAACCTTTTTTTTTCGAAAATAGTTTTAATTTCTCTATCATAGAATTTTTACATGCCAACATCTTTGTTAAAAAATCATGATAATTATAACATAAAGGTCAGAATAAAATTTAAAGGTACATTTATAGCAAATTATAAAAACATTTTTTATTCTTATATACTTTGTAGGCGTTATAGATTTAAATTCATTAAATTTGGATTATTATTATGAAAATTAAGCAAAAATTAACTTATTAATGCTTCTGTTAAAAGCCCCAAAATTATGTTGAAGTTTAAAATTGTTATTAAACACCATAAAGAATGTCTTAAGGAAGCAATTGCAATTAACTTCACATCAGAGTCTCAAACTAGGTAGGTTTAGAATAAACACACTTGGGCAGTTTCCTGAAAAACCACATTGGAGGGAGGATAGGAGAAGAAAGTTTTTAAGCTAGCATTGAAATCAGGATTATATCCCTCGTTATTAGAATTTATCCTCCAGGTGATACTTGATGCCACATTGACAAGATCATCAAGACGTCAGCAAAGAGAGGAAAATACCACCAAAACAATTAAAAAATGTACAAGTTATTCAATACCAGGAGAAGAGTGGGACCAAGACAGACTTGGATTTACAACATAAAAAGTCAGCCCAAATGAAGATTAGAAACTGGAAAGGTTTGGCTTTGGAGCAGGACAAGTGCAGAGCTGTTGTGGTTGTAATGCCTGCTAACAGCGTGTAAAATAAGCGGTATTGCATCGCGAAACCAAAATGAAAACTTGCGATAGCGCTTTAGCTTTGTATCGCATTTAGTTGCGATACAAACCTAAATTGTTTTAGAACTCAACTACAGCGATCCGGAAGTCGCGACTTTCAGATTGCCGTAGTTTTGCAACTTTCGGATCCCCGAGTTCCGAGACATTTGAATCCCCGGAGTCCGTGACATTTGAATCCAATGAGTTCCACGACTTTCAGAACCCCAAAGTATCGCGACTTTCGGATCCTTACTTAAAGTTTTTCAAATGTGCTATGCATTAATTAAAAATTGCTACACACAAATACTTTGGTGTAGCAAAACTGCTATACACAAAAAAAAGTATTTTACACGCTGCCTGCTAAGAAAAATAACCAAGCTTCAACTCACCTTTGGGTAGTTCATGGTGAAGAAGGACTCGAGGTTGGTGAACAGGTTCTGGTCGACCCCCGTCAGGGGCTTGAGGATGGACACGCCGGGGAGGGGCACTTCGGGGGAGGGGAGCTGGCATTTCTTGTGCAGCTTCAGCTTCCTGCGCACAAACAACAAAGAAAATATAAGAAAATAAAAAAAGTTCTGAATGAACTAATAGCCTACTTTCTTGTTACTTCAACTCTTTCAGCACGAGGACGTAAACAGTGTATGTCCTTTTAATTCAATCATCGATGACCAGGTCAGGTTAGTTTTGACTTATCGTAACACCAGAGCTACATAACCGCTATTGGCGACGGGCTTTGTAATTTAGAACCAGTCAAGTGACAAGCTGACACTTGAGTAAGCCCCCAATGCAACAATCAAGATCGACATTGTACGTAATATGGGACTATGGAGCATACCTAACTTGCTCTCACACCCTCTACCTGGGATATCAATGACCAGAAGAAGGTACACCATGCACATTGTCCACTCTACATTACACTGCTGCATACGCAGCAACAGCTTTGCTAATCTGATCTTTAGGCTTTTGCTCAAAAAATTAAGCATCGGCTGGAAGTAAAGGGGTTATTACTCAGAAACATGCACTAGGTAAACAGTGTTCAATTGTTTTCATGTGCTAACATCTTTAAGAAAGACTACTATTATTCAATCAATATCCACAAATTCGTTCAACAAAATCTGAACTTTTTGTGTTATTGATAAGAAGAGTTACTGAAGCAAGTGAAGATGATAAAGGCAAACATATGAGGGAGTGAGGCGATTTGGATAAATGCTAAAACATTGTCAAACATGCATTTAGTAGTTTTATGTCTCAAGTTATGCAAACAAACTATCATTAAAAAGAAAAAAAATATTTTTAAAATATGCATTGTAAATTAATTCAACATTACAGTATTACTCATACTAATTTGAAACATACAGTTCGAGTAACTTATGTTAACATTATAGTTGTATGTTTGTCATCTACATCACACATGCTATTTAAGAAAAACATGATCCAATAAAACTATTTAACTGTTGTAGACTTGGAAAACTAGTTTTTAATATAAATATTTTCCACTGGGAACCTGTTAACCACATTGCCACCACCAGTAGCTTGTCCGATACACGCAGGGTTGGGGTTTTCCCATTCAAAACCAATATTTCCCATCCCAGCGGGAAACACTGGTAAATACTGGGAAAAATTGGTAAATACCTCTTTCTTTCAGAAAAAATAAAGAAAATACCATTCTTTCTTGGATATACTAGGAAATTCATTTTAATTGAATAGCTTTATAAAAGCAAACATCAGTTTTTCGTTAATGTGATTGCAATTATGTCATTATCTGGGCAGAGGATCCCTTGTTTAAGCTCATGCTTTTAGTTCCCTATCATCCCCACCATAGCCATTATTGTAGTTTGCCAAAGCCTAGTAAAGTCATAAGAATTACATTGACATAACTCAAATATTTACCCAACACAATATTGTAATAAATATTAACCACACCACAGACAATATTCTTATAATTATTTATGTTTATACAGATGGTAAATGCTCAAATAATAATAAACAAGAGTACATGATTGTTATGTTACCATAGAGGCAAAGTAACTAAGAATATTTGTCTATATCTTAAAATATTAAGGCCATGATAAATATTTATAATTTTTTCAAAAATTATTTTGGTTAGAACCATTAAATAACTTTTAGCAATTGAGTTTTTCCCAGGACCGTAAATACCGTTTTTTAACATGGCACAGTATTTACCGCAGGTGGTAAAAACCTTGCCAACCCATACACGTAAACTTAACTTCGATGTTTTTACTATCAACCTTCAAACAAAGTTATCAAATTCTCAGTATTCAAGAAAATGCTGTATATCTGTTCGAGTGTCACTTAAAAGAAACAATAATGAAGGGGCAGATATTTAAAAACAAAATGTTTAGATGACTATCATAAAATGTATCCATATGTGAAATACTTAATTACCATCTTCTTAATTATTAACAGGTAGGCTACTTTTGCGATTAAGCAACAAATGTGCCACATTTTAAGCAAACTCGAAGAAAATGCCTAAATTAGCACACTTGGTTAACCTTTTCGCCGGGGCTCTATTTTAGAAATTCGCCGCTGGCTAGGGGCTCTTTGAGCACGTGCCTTGCAAGGGGGTATGAAATTTCTTCGTGAGGGGTAGGATTCGTTGCATTGTGCTTCACACAATGGAGGCGTTGCAGTTTTGACACGACTCGTAGACAACCCTTTTTGAAACGAGTGTACGAACAGGGTTGCAATACTTTATTTTCCTAGAAAATGCATTTCTTCGCCTTAAAAGTTCTGCGCTGGCGATGTTTTCGTGTTTACTGGTTCTTTTCATAAATATAGTAATCTCGAACTATTATGTTTTTCACATAAACACTTCCCAAATGGAAAAAGTGTTTCACTGTCCACGATAGGATTTCATTTATCACTAAAGCCCATGCACCTGCTTTCTTCATTCTTGTCCGGTGTCTTTTATGTGATGGAATGCTGTAGTATGCAGTCAGCTACAATGAGCGGGGGGAGTGTCCCATTCATTGAAACTTCAGATGAATGGTTCTTAACCTTTGTTGCTGATAGCAAAGTCGAACTAGATAACAAATAAGTTTTACTTTAGAAAATATTTCCTGTCCTGTAAAATCTGCTGCCTCTAAGTTTATTTTACGCTGAAAGGTGCACAAAAGAGTGAGTAAGAGGGGTGTGAAGAATATTTCTAAATGTATGGTGGTCAGTTCTGTTTGAGTCAATCGGGTTTGTTGTGACAAGTTATTTATAACGAGGAGCTTTTTATAAAATCGTAGTTAGTTGATTGAGAAATTTGATTGTGGTGCATAGATTTGTTCTTTTTAAGGGAACGCAGTACCCAAAATTTAGGGATGCCCTGAAAATAATTAAACATGCTAGAATGCTGTGAATACTAAGAAATAAAAATATTGCAAAAGCGAAGGAATCCTTTATAATGGTGGAGGTTTATAGAAAAATATATAGTGGTTTGGTAAAATAGTTTTGGAAATTTCACGTTGATTTTTTCACTTTTTAATTTTTTTGGCTTGTGAATGGTTAAAAACCTAAAGCTTTTCGGTTAACTAATGTAAAGCTCTGATTTAATCCCCTTTGTTGAGTCATACTTTTAACAAAAGTTGCTATTTAAATATAGGTCTAGTGTGGATAGATCCTTGCGTGTTTTTTTTAATTAAGTTGGAAATTTCCCAAAAAACTTTTTTTTTGCCATTTTTATACATAAAGCTACATAAATGCTTTTATTTAATTGATAGCCGAATATCCATAGCAACTTTTGTTAATTGTGGGAAAATTGTGTGAACATTTTGAAAAAAAAATCCATTACAAATTTCTTCAAGCTGTAGGAGGCGTAGAATTTTTGAAAAAGAAAATTAATTTTTCAATTAAAAAACTTATTTTAATCATTTTTTATATATGTTTATTGAATGTTATTTCTTTGTACAAATAGTTTAGTTTGTATGCTATCGAAAAAAATACTGGATTTAATTTATTGGGTACCGCTTACGAAACATCAGAAAATAAGAAACACAATTTATTGATGCATTAGGAAAATTAACATACATGCAGGCACTGCAACATATACACGATACCAAAAAAAACATATAATGAATAGAAAATAAAATAGTATTAATTAAAAATTAGCATTTAAAAATGAAGATATCGATTTTGAAAACTATTTCTTATGTGAAAAATTAATATCCCAAACCTACACTGTAATTTATGAAAGTATCATATGCGAATAATACAATGGGTTGAATTATATTCCCAGATTTATAATTTTTAACTAATGATCACAGCAATAGATCTCGCAAGCTTTGCCCATAACTTCGCCAGCAGAAAAGACATCGCCAACATAAGGATTTTGAAAGGTTTGTACCATTAATCTCACGACTCCTCTTCACACCTATAATTACCTGCCCTACCTCCCGAAGACCACCTGAGCGTTCAAAATTCCTACCCCTCTCCTCGAGTCGAAAGTGTCACAAGCCCCTCACAAGAACTCAGAGGTCTATGTGACACATGCTGTCACAGCCCCTGCGAAAAGGTTAATATACCTCTAGGTTCTTTCCAAACGGGTAAGTACGAACACTAATTCCCAGGAACAAAATTATAAATATACACAAAATAAAATCTGTCTTGAATGAAAGCAAAGGTATATACTGTAGTACACGTGTGTTAGTTTTAAAAGGAAAGAATTACTTCAGAAAAAAAAGGTTCATTCTACACACAACAAATCCAATAATTATTCCATCTGACATAGTCACAAAAAACACAGGGACAATATCAAGTTCATATTTGAGTGTTCACATGATATGACACAAAATATTGTCCTTGGGTTTTATTAACAACATTTTCGCTACTTCTACTTGACAATAGTTGGTATAATACTGATAATAATTGATGGGATAATACACAAGTACCAACTAATAGATTAATATATAGCTAAATCTGAATTAAAAATATAATTTGATGGCATCATGTATAATTTTTGTATGATACAACACAATTTTTTTAATTCAATTATAAGCTAAATGTTTATCAAAGTAGTAAATTATAAAATGGAATTTGATTGCTACATATAATTATATCAAATTATAAAATTTATTAGAATACTGAACTAAATTATAGTTAATATCATTTAAATTACAAAAATGCTAATAAAAATGTGTATACCAATAATACGAATTTTTCACAAAATAATATACATCAAAATTCAAATTTTTAAAAATTAAACCCAAGATTATTACAAGTATGCAATTGAAAAACGAAAAAAAAAAATTATCATGGCTTATCCAGAAAGAAACAAATCGCAAATACAAATGATAGTCAATCAATGTAAAATAACAATATACCACAGATAACTTAATCTCTGTAGATTAAATTTTCATGTACCAATTTATAATATTTCGGGAACCCCCAAATATTTCGAATGCCTTAACTAATTTAAGAAATGCCACCGCAGCTTCGCGTAGTGAAACCGAAAAAACAATGAAAAAAAAAGTAAACAACCGACCCACCCCTCTTTTGACGGATGAAGTTATATTTACCATCAAATCATCGTTTGCGGTCGCGAAATCGAACGTTCCACGAATATTTCAACACCTCTGCCACAGAAATTTTAAGTATCTTTATAGTTTTCATTTAAAAATCGTCTGATTTTTACATGGGGGGTCCGAGTGCACTTGCACCGAGAGGAGTGCGCTTGTCAAAAATGCCTCGCCCACCCCCCGGCTAAGCCTAAATGCCTCACCTATAATAGGAGCATTATATACCTCGTAACCCCGATTTTATACCCAAAACCGGTAGGTAGCATCCACTCTCGCTTTCAAACAGCGTAAAATCGTTTAAAAGGGGCCTAATAGAACGTCGAGAAAGTTCTTAAGGAACAAATGAATTCATTCAAGGTTTTTTGAAACATTTTTGGAAGAAATAAGTATTCCTAAGATAGTAAATATCAGGTAATCGAAAGTTGGAAACTTGGTCGGTTTGCCGGTAATTCGAATTGGAGGATATTGGAAGAATTATATTACTCTAATTCGATTAAAGAATCTTTCAAACGATTTTTGAACATGAATCAATTAATTTCAATCGAAATAATTTGAAAAATTACAGAAATAAAGATGGAAAATTTACGATTGTTGTTTTTTAACATTTTTCGACTCGATTCAAAACAAAATGAATTGATTTCAAATAAAAGTAACCATTTTTACTTAATACTCAAGTCGTAGAAAAATAAATTGAAAGCAAACACTTTCTAAACACTTCACAAACGTATCAATGGACCGGCAACGGCGAGTTGCAGACGATACAAACACACACCGATTGCACCGCGCCTTTGCAACAGATTCTAATTTTTCAAAATATACAAAACTATGGAAATGTTTTAACTTACCCATTAAAAATTGCAAATAAGTGTAATAGCCACACAAAACACCAGCCACCAAAGAAAAATATGGCAAATCCATAAAGTGTGTAAAAGAGAAGAACCATTTCTGTGCTTCCAGCCCCTTCGCTGGTTGCGAATGAAAAGAGTTGCCACCGGCGTGTAATGAAACTCTGTGTTGCTTTGTGTGAAAAGCATGGCTTCGCAGTAACTGTGGATGGATTTATTTTTTTGCTTTGTTTCTTTTAAATAAAATGTATTAAAAAGTATCAAACTGTCAAAAAGTTATGTATTCAATATTAAACAGTATTTTAGCGTAGCATTGGGTGATTTAAACCAGGAATAAGTCAATATTGTGTTGTTTTTTTTAATTATTATTTGAGTTACTTTATCAAATTAAATTCTGAAGTAAAATAAGGTCCACTTGACTTGTAACTAAATAAATATTAAAAATGTGTTATTTTAATTTTTTTTTTAATTTTTGGCAAGGGTTTATTCAAAATTTTTCAAAGTTAAATTTGAAATTAAAAGTAACAAACTTCCTTTATTTTTGGTCGACAAGCAAAAAAAATATATACTTTTTTAAATATTTGTGTTT
This sequence comes from Hylyphantes graminicola, assembly GCA_023701765.1. Taxonomy (NCBI): domain Eukaryota; kingdom Metazoa; phylum Arthropoda; class Arachnida; order Araneae; family Linyphiidae; genus Hylyphantes; species Hylyphantes graminicola. Next base: position 55,994,341 of record CM043118.1, on the reverse strand, counting down.
TTTATATTAATTTGAAAAAATAATAGGACTTATTTCAGTTAATAGTTAAATTAAAAACGAACATATAAAAAATACCATCGACATTTAATATATTTTTTGCTATGTAAAGTAAAAAAAAAATAATGCCTAAAAAAAATAAATTACAATGTATAAGTGGAAAACAAACATGTAAAAAAAATAAATAATGGTCAATTTAAAATAAGTAATATAACGTTAAAGAGGCAAGATATGAAAAAATATTTAAATGTAGTAACTTCAGGGGGAAAACAGTACATCACGAAAAACTAAAATTTAATGAGTTGAATTATACAATTTATTTAAAAATTACGCCGTGCGCAAAAAACTGGCCCACGATCAAAAAACTAATTTTAGGAAAAATTGTCTGAAGTTTACCTTTTTCAAGAAAGAAGAAAGGAATTAAAAGAATCTATACTAACTGTACCCCATCTTCAAATTTCCAATACCATTGAATTTATTTATAATAAAGCTACTCATCATAATTAAATATGATAAGCGAAGTGTAGTCGTAATCGAATTTCACAAAAAAAAAAAACTGAAATGAAACGCTTAAGTTCATTAAACATGATGATCAATCTAATTTTTTAAATGTAAAGGCTTTTATCTCTTTATTGAATTTCTCGGGAAAAAATAGATTTTTTGGGGAAAATATTGTGTAAATATGCTTGCTACAAAATGATATAATTCAAAGAAATTTATTGAGAAATAAAATCTATTGCATCGCACTGTTGTTGTGTACTTTCATTATTTTTAGAATTTCAATACTAATAGCAACTACAGTAGTGTACATAATTGACATTTAAGTTAATTGATTCTTTGAAATGCCTATTGAAAATTTAATTTCAATACGCGGCAACCCCTCGTTATATCGCACTTCCCGGGAGACAAGCAAAAATCTGCGGTATAACGAGCGACTTTATAAATATTATACTTTTGATGTATTTATGCTCAAAACAAATTTTTAAACTAAAGCACAGTATGGATTTGAAAAATAAAACTAAATCTCTGAAAAAACAAAAAAAATAGAAAGGACTTATTCTTAATTACTATAAATATTATTGCACAGGTAATATGTACTATAAAATTTCACTAATTTTCTAGTAAAAAAAATCATTTAAAGTTAGCTGCTTTGATTTTTCTCGAAAAACCCATTTCAAAGAAAGAAAAGTTTATTATGAAAAGAATTATGAATTTAGCTATCAATATTAGAATAGATTTTAAGGAAGCACATATTAATGTAAAAAATTTTTTTTAAAAAAAAAAGGGGAGGGGGGGGGGGGATTGGGAGACACGATACAAGGCTCGATATATCCGAATGCGCGATATAACGAGGTGCGATATAGCGAGGGGTTACTGTATTTTCAACTGTGGCTTTAATGCCATACTCATAACCACTTGGATAGCTATTAATTTGAAAAATCTCGTTGCAAATTTTCGTGTCAATTGCTGTTAAGGAGTTAATGTTTCCTTATTAAAATGTGGACTAATTTAATGCATTTGCCTCGAAAGTTTTTCGGAATAATGTGATTTTTGCTTTTGTGCATATTTTCGAGGGTGGTGAACCCAAATCTGAGAAGAAAAAAATTTCGAAAGATACGAGAAAAATTGTTTTAGTGTAAACCGCCTGAAAAACATTACTTAAGGCCCTATTTCTTTTCTTTGGAATTCACTTTTTTTTTTTAATTTTTAGCGCTGGTGGCAGCATATCTATTACAAAAAATAGAATTTTTCCAACAATATAATACATATTTTAAAAAGGTTTCTCTAGGCGAAATCGCACCCAAACTATAATATTTAGAGTAACCGGAATCCCTACTGTGTTAAAAGTTTTGTGCTTATTGATAGTTTCACCAAGAACTTATCAAGTCGTGGGGAGAGATTAAGACCGCTGCTGCCAACAGGTTGAGGTGGCTAACCATGACGGAGGCCCTATGCTCCATGTTGGAGTGAAAGAGGTATAAGGGGGAATGGTTTCACCATAAATATGGCTACTAAGGGTAAAAGTAGCTGCTAAAGGCTATATGGTGAACCTTTTCATGTTATTTTAAGCATTCGGTTGAACCTTTTTAAGTTTTAGAAACAAGAAACTCAGAAATGGTTAAACTAAATAATACCGAAAATAAGGTGAAATAATTCACCACACACACAACCATGTCGCAGCTAACTAGGAACCATTGTTAAGTTGAAGCCAAGTAACAATACTTTAAACAGTGTACTTCTTCGCACAATAGCCACCACGAACTTTCCTCCACAGACTTAACATGCACCATACCCTCTACACGGTACTTACCCATTGATGATGGCCATGAGATGCATGTGCCACACAAAGCACCAGCAGGCGAACACGGCCACGGTCAAACCGTAGACGGCCCAGTCCAAGGTGCCCATGGTACAACGGTCCGGAGTTTAAAAAAAAAATGGTAACAATCAACCGAATCCTGTCTCAGAGTGGAGTGAGGATTTGGATTAGGATCTTGGTAACATAATCGCTATTTTTTTCTTACTTTCAGGAAAAGCTGAAGTAAGATGTGGTGAAGAAATAATTGTGTTTTAGAATTTACCCGTTCTTTCAGCGCTAGATTTAAAGACCCAGGGCCTCTAGGCACTTGACATTTGGGACTCCACACCATCTCGAAGCTATTTTGGAAATTTGGGAAATTAATACACTGGTACAGAGCATATAATTTTTAATCGACTTTAATTAAACATCATAATAATACCGTATGTTATTATAGGGCGTCGGGCAATAGGATTTCGGAGTAAGGAGATTTTCATCTTATTTTTATTTTATTTTTTGGCGATTTTATATTTTTAAGGGCTTCCTTCCTGACTGGGCCCCTAGGCCCGGGACTTGTATGCCTAGGCAGAAATCCGGCACTGCGCTCTTTACACTGGGTTTTCATACGTCTAGCGGCCGCTGAACGTAACGCTGGAAGCGCTTTGACCTCTAGCGATTCGACCTTTGGTTGGCGAGAATTTGGCGAGTGAGATTGTAGCGCGGCGATTTTATTCATTGTTTAAAATCAACTAGATTATGGATGACGAAATTTTGATTGCTGCTTGTGTTTTACATTTAGAGAGTTTAGATAATTATCTAGAGGTAATTAGAAAAAAATATAAAAAACGTCGTCGAAGATGGTGGATGATGGTGATTTAACTGTTTATACCATCTTTAAGGGACATGACTGTTTGAAAAACAAAAACAAAAAAAACACAGGACATGACTGTTTTTTTAACGGGGCATGACTGGTATCTTTGCTGCCGGTCCCTGCCCATTACTAATATTTTACGGGGAATTTTTTTTTGTTTTTAAGTGTATAGGAAAGTGCATTTTTTTCTGGATTGTTTTTTTGATGACTGTCCTTTTCCGTACTTATATTTAAAACTTTTAATGCCGGAGTATTACTGATTAAAATCAGGTCAAATAAAAAGTGTTTTCAGTATTGTCTGCCAAAAATTTAGAAATTATATGTATTAAAATAACTGATTAAGCTATTAACTCCAACCAGGTTTCAGTATTTTAATCAAAATCTTGTTTAAAAATTAATTGTATTGATTACGGGTAAGATATAAATAAGAGTTTCAATACTTTTATTAACATAGAAAGCATTTTATCATCAACATATTTTACAGTGTCAAATTTTGAATTTCATTCATTTATGTGATTGAATTTTATTTTATCAAAATATTGAATGCGTCCTGCTTTAAGTAAAAAAAATTAATAAGAAAAACTCAATACAATTCAATTCGATGTTTTACATACTTTTTCGAAGGATCACTTAAAAAAGAGATAACACGCCAATATGTTTGCTATTTTCCTTATGGCAACCTTTCCTTTGATCTTGACCAAAAAACCGACAAAAGTTGGGTTGGTGGCCTTGAGATCCAACTTCAGTGAGCTTTCGAATAAATACGCATAAAGCGGTTACCTTGAGATTCTCAAGGAGCTTCAAGGCTCGAGCAAGTTGCTAGACGTATATAACGCCGGTATTATAATTTAAATAAAATTATAACTCCCGTCTATTTATTCTAGTACACATTCTAGTTTATATTCTATAATCTGTCATAAATGGGTCAATGTGGGGGGCTTTCATAAATTACGTAATGCGTTTTTTTTTTGGGGGGGGGGGGGGGTAAGGCCGAATATCGCCAAATCTCACGTAAGGGGAAGGCCGGGTCACTTCAAATATCGCATAATTTTTCGCCGCAAAAAAATCAAAGTAAAATTGCGACAAAATATAGTTGAATTCTTTCGACTTATATTTAGCAAAATCTGTCTTACATGCTCGAAGCCCACTGGCTTAGTGGTAGTGCTTCACAATGCCACACCAGGTACGGGGAACGAATCCCGGTGGTCGAGGTTGACCCATCCTTTCATTCCTTTTGAGTGGGTCAATAAAAATGTTACCAAGCATGCTTGGGAACTAAACACTAGTAGAGATGGGTCGGACCCGTTCTTTTAAAAGATTCGTTCTAATCGTTCCCGTTCGTTTCAAAGATTCGTTCAAAAGAACGAATCTTCTGATTCGTTCTTTTTTCTTGTATCCCCCCCCCCCCCCAAAAAAAAAACCCAAGCGCCCGCAAATGAGGGTTGGCGTTATGCCAAGTATGGTGGAAAGACATCTCTCCTTGTAGGAGAGGGGGGGGGGGGGCAGAGGGGGAACACACACACACTCTGTAAAAGCCGAGAGGAATTTGAAAGGCGTTTTTTTTCCTTATCAATAGTCATCGCTTTTGGCTGTTAGCGTTTTAGCTTGGGAAGCTGGTCCTGGACATTGCTTGATCTGATCTAGTATGTCTATTTATTCATACAAGAAAAGGAACAATAACTTATCAATTTCATGCATGTAAGAGGAATAGTGGGTACATTAGATTGCAATAACTTTAATTAGTTTAATTTTTTTTTATCATTAGACTTTTTTAAATAATATGTTGAGATTTTTAACTAAAATTAATACAAATTATTTTTCACTTACAAAGCTTAATAATATATTTTTTTAAATATTAATTAGCATTTTTTTTCTGATTTGCATTAACATGGCAATGTTGTTTATTTTAAAAATTCCATGCAGAATTAAAGTTAATAAAACTGAAATTAAACTTTATAAAAATAAAACTGAAATTAAACTTAAAAAAAGGTTTCGTAACTTTGAATTTATAATTGTTTTAGGAAAAAAATATTATTAATTTCCAAATTAATTAACTTGATGACAGATGTGCTAACATTTTGATTTTTTTTACGGAGCACAAAATCTGTTCAATTACATTCAATATGCTGAAGGCAAATATGGTAAATTAAAACAATAACCTCACGGTGAAATAAAAGCAATCGTACATGTAGAAGCAGTTCGCACTTTTTGCCTAGTTTACGAATGATGGATTCATGATTAGCGAAAGATGTGCATTGACTGAGTACGCGAACGATCGTTCGCGACTGACTCAACTGAATAAGTTCGCGACTGACTCGACAGATTACAGTTCGCGACTGAGTCAACTGTTAAAGTTCGCGGACGATCGTTCGCGACTGAGTCGACTGATTAAAGTTCGAGAACGATCGTTCGCGACTGAGTCGGCTGTTAATGTTCGCAAGCGATCGTTCTAAACTGACTCAAATGATTTAAGTTCGCGAACCCCTTTTGCTGTGAAAGTGGATATTTTCTAGTACTTGTTTTTCGTTCGCCCCTTTAACCTTGAACGGTTTATTGGAATTTGGTCTTGGGGGAAGAAAGAGAATTCTCGGAATCAGAGGTATAGAGATGAGGTTCTCGGGGGAGCGGTTTCGGGGTGGAATGTCTTGTTTATTGTGTATTGAGAAATTCGAAATGCTGAGTACAATAGATTTTTTTTCTTCTTTTTCTTGCTGCTTCCTTCGGGCAGCTTCTCTTTCCATTTTTGGTGTTTATTGTAGCTTGGGTTTAATTTTAGGTTTTTTTCATTCGTTATTCTTTTGTTGTTGCTGTTGTTGTTGTTGTACTGTAAAAACTGTACGATGTAAAATGTATAGTAGGACGGTACGAAATCAAAATAATTTTTTTTTTTTTTGCTAATATAAGTTCCCTGTTAGTTTCAACTTTATTTCAGTAGGTATTACTAATAACTCACCACAGTAAATTATGAACACTTTCTTGTTAAAATGTTTGTTTAAGTTACTCAGAGAAACTACTACCTTAGAAAAATAAGTTCACTAATTGTTTTTTTTATTATTAATAAAAACAATGCATTTGCATAATACAAGTATAAAAATAATTAAGATATAAAATATAACAAGTAAGTTTGTAACACACACTTTAACTAAGAACTGCTTTTACACATAATTAATGCATTTAAAAACTACCATTCAATATTAAGCTTTTAAACTGTTTTATTTCTTTTTAATTTAGTTAGCTAATTTTGTTTCGAAGAATAAATATGTAATATAGTGCACACTTAAATAAAAAGGCTAATATTTCATATCAATAATCAACATTGAAACTATCTATAAAAATATCTAAACAAATCGATTTTTAAATGCTATTCTGATAAACAAACGACAATTTGGGGGGGGGGGGGAATGCCAAAAGGAATACTTAGCATTAAGACGTCATTATTCTTCAATAAAATTGTTTAAATGGTAAGGAAAATTTACGTCTTTTTAAAAAAATAAATAAAATGCCTTGGGTCTCTTTCTAAACAAATAAAAACACGGCATTTAGTTCGATATTAAACTTTTAAACGTCAGAATTAAATAAACTACGAAATTCAATAATCGGCATTTTTAGCGTCTTGAGGGGCAACAATTATAGCAGCATGTTTTCCTTTTTAGCCCTTTCGGAATTATATCTGTTTTGGTTTATGCGAAAGTGATTTAGATTTATATTGGTCACCTGTTTTTTTTGCCTAAAATAATTTTTAAATTTGATTTAAAAAAAAACATTATATTCTAAATTCATAAAAACTCTGATTTTCAACGCAGAAAAGTGACAAAAAGACATTTTTTTTTTTTAATTTGTAAAAGAAAATGAGGTGACCTAAATAGATCTAAAATGGTTTTATAGCACACAAAAAAAAACTATTGAGAAATATGTAATAGGTTTAGAGAAAAGTGTACCGATGTGTTGAAAATTATAGTTTTGGGAAAAACGCGAAAAATAAATACAGTCGAGCCCATTAACACGAACTCGAAGGGACCACCGAAACATTTCGTGTTAACCGAATTTCATGTTAACCGTCAGCAATTTTTTCTTGCATTGAGCCAGTGAATAGTTTTAAAAAATCAACTTAAAAAAAACTAATTTTATAATATAATACACTAATAATACAAGCATACAATTAGTAATTCAAAAGAGGCTTGACACATTTGTTTATTTTTATAATTTTAATTTCTTTGTAAGAAATAGTTAACCGATCGATACAAAAATTGGTCTCATTCGAAAGATCGGGCTCCATCTATCAGAAAATACTGGTTTCAAAAATTTGATTTTTTTTTTGTTAAACACTATGTTCTCCCCTTAAGAAATGAATAAATGATAAAATATTTTTAATGCAGGGCAAAGCAGCAAAATAATCTAAAATAATGTGATCAGATTTTCAAAACGAAGACTCAGGAAATTCAATCTTTAACCCCACCCCTCTATTTTTCGAATAAATTTTCTCATTTCATACACCTTTAGCTCCCTAAATTTAAAACATTGGCATACTTTATGAGACAAAACTATTACTATTACACATGCCAAATGAACAGTGGGTAGTTACCATTATACTGAGTAAACAAATATAGAATTAAAGGACATAAATAATAGATTTAGTGGGGGTTTTTTTAACAAAGAGCTCACAAATGTTTTGTTATATCTATATTTTATTTATATTATCCCCTTTTTTCGGTATTTTGAATGACTGTAACAGAATAGTGGGACGTTTTGGTGGACTGCATGTCCGAAGGACAGTGAATCAACAAGTGGGATTGTCTCTCTAAACACTCAAAAGTTTACGAGACAAGCGGAGCGGTATTGTCTCAAAAACGGCTGGTCACATTAATCTAAAACCTAATCGCGATTCGCGTAGACGTTTATTTTTCATTTTTGCGCCTGCTGCTTTTTAGGCAGACACTAATGCTATAAATTTGAGGGTCTGGGAAATCTAGATGTTTAAGGCGTTTGCCTTGCATGCGGAAGGTTCCAGGTTCGGGTCCGGGCATCGCCAAATAACTGCCGACCTATAAGCTGCCTGTGCAGTCAATAATGTCCGACGAATACCCCCGTGTAGGGGGAGTGCATGTTAAATATGCTCCAAAGACCCAACGCTGCTTACGATATCGCCCGTAGCGGTTGCGTTGGGTGCCTATTCAGGAGTCGGCTCGTCACTTGACTGTGGTTCTAAATTACGACGAATGTCGTCAAATAGCCCTCGTATAGCTCTAGTGCGACGATAATTCAAACTAAACTAAAAATAGAATATTTTAAGTTCCGCATATTCGTGTAAAATTATTGTGCGTGTCTACAATTTTCAAATCCCTAAAATGTGTCGATTTAGTCGAGAGTCTAGTCTAAAAACTCTAGTTGAAAATTAGATGTCCTTATTGTTAATTTTATACTATTTTTTAGGAGAAAACATTTATACCACCGAAAAATTATTATCAAGTGAAAATGGAATTAATTTAATTTTAATATTTACAAAACAGCACGCAATTTTTTTTTTTTGCAGAAGACTAAATTTTGTGTCATGGCTGTATGAAATGGGACAATAAACAAGCTTGCGTTGACATCTATATATATGCGCAAAATCATATATATTATGCGCAAAATATACATTTTTTTTGTCGTATTTATTAACATTGTGTTTTTATTCTTAATTTTTGTAAGTCAGTGCGATGCTCCCTTGAGTGTAATATATTATACACAAACTTCTTCTACGTATAAATGACAATTGTTCGATAGTTATTTATTATAAAGTATTTTTAAATTCTGAACAAAAATATGTTCATTTCTTGAGTCAGTGCGATGTCTAATAGAGGGATATCTTATGCACCTAAAATACCTTCTTATATCAAATGGCGAATATTTGTAATTAGTAAACACGGTTTTGTTCTAAAAATTTCCAAAAAACTATATTTTTTAGTCAGTGAGAGGCCGCTTAAATACAATTTCTGCGCCCATTATGGAAGCTCAGTTCTAAAGCATTCAGCACTGACTGATGTATTACTTTGAATGGCTAACTTCCAGGAATCACTGAACCACATCCCAACCCATGCCCATGTCCTCAAGCTGAAAAAGATAACATGTGTCTACGAGACCGAAATTTTTCGAAACGAACCAGCCTGAACGATCCATTACTCTTTTGTAGGAATCAACCAATGGGGACATGTTACAAGCAACCGAACGAAATTCAATTCACCACTACGCAGGCTACAACATCTTAAGTTATTCCGTAAAGCACCAATTCACTAAATCATCGTTCGATTGTGCTCGTTCGAAACTCACTTTTCGAAAGATATTTCGAAAAGAACCAACCCCTTACTTTCTAAACTTGATCGAACTGGAATTTCAACCTCATAGGAACACGACGGGAAGTACGATATTCTCAGGTTATTCCGAAAAGAACCACCAAGTGATTTTCTGAGTAGGTGACTCTTTTGAACGAATCATTAGGTTCGACTCAATCGGTGGCCTTCTGATTGGCTGAAAAAGAGCGAACGTTCGAACGAACGACCGTTCTTTTAAAAGAGTCACTCAGTTGATTCGTTCGTTTTAAAGAATCGTTCTTTGAGATTCGTTCAGTGGTGAACGACCCATCCCTAAACACTAGGGGTTCCGCGTGAGACCAAACACCTTGCCGGGACATATGCCAAGCACCCCAGAGCCCTAGGTCACGAGAGCTGAAATGGGCACGGCAGAATTGGCCCAGTAATGGGCTGTTGCGCCGAGGAGTTTAGTTTTTTTTAGTCTTACTTTTACTTACTCCTCGGCGCTACAGTCCATGAAGGACCTTGGCCTCCTTTATCGCACAGCGCCACTTTTTCCTATCCTTGGCCTTGACTCTCCAATTTTTAGCTTTCATCTTTCGTTGATCTTCTTCCCGCTCGTCCAGATATCTCTAACTCTTCCTAGGACGTCCAACTCTCCCCCTTCCTTCGGGTTTTCCTTTATAACTTTACCTTGTGGCCTTCTCACTCATTCGCCCGAGATGTCCGAGCCTTCGAAGCTTTATGATTTTTATCGTATCCACTACACTCTTAAAACAAACGAGCGGTATTAACTCAGTCTGAGTTAATTTTCACTCATTCCAGCGTCAAAAATGCACTTCTCCAATAGGAGTGGAATTCACTCCTTTGTTTAGTTTGTCGTGCGCCGAGGAGTTTAGTTTTTTTTAGTCTTACTTTTACTTACTCCTCGGCGCTACAGTCCATGAAGGACCTTGGCCTCCTTTATCGCACAGCGCCACTTTTTCCTATCCTTGGCCTTGACTCTCCAATTTTTAGCTTTCATCTTTCGTTGATCTTCTTCCCGCTCGTCCAAGAATATCTCTAACTACTTATAATGGACGTCCAACTCTTCCCCTTCCTTCGGGTTTTCCTTTATAACTTTACCTTGTGGCCTTCTCACTCATTCGCCCGAGATGTCCGAGCCTTCGAAGCCTTTATGATTTTTATCGTATCCACTACACTCTTAAAACAAACGAGCGGTATTAACTCAGTCTGAGTTAATTTTCACTCCTTTCGGTGTCGAAAATGCACTTCCCCTATAGGAGTGGAATTCACTCCTTTGTTTAGTTAAACCTACGACGGGACAACTCCGAACGAGTGATTTTAACTCCGTCTGAGTTAATTTTAACTCAGTCTGAGACATCTCAGTTAATTTTCACTCCTTTCCATAGTGTCGAAAATGCACTTCTACAATTGTGGAATTCACTCTTTTGTTTAGTTGAACCTACGACGGGACAACTCCAAACGAGTGATGTTAACTCCGTCTGAGTTAATTTTAACTCAGTCTGAGACATCTCAGTTAATTTTCACTCCTTTCCATAGTGTCGAAAATGCACTTCTACAGAAGGGTGTGGGAATTAACTCCTTTGTTTAGTTAAACCTACGACTGGACAACTCCAAAAAAGTGATGTTAACTCCGTCTGAGTTAATTTTAACTCAATCTGAGACGTCTGAGTTAATTTTAAGTGGCTTTCCTAAATATACCTCTTTGGCAAATATAGCGAGAAATCGCATAAACTGGTTTAAAGAAACCAGTTACTCGCATTGTTTTTCTTTCGCGGCAAACATGATTCACATTCACGTCAGAGATCAGGTGAACACGGAGGTCACACGTGTTGTACACGAAAAGAAAGAACCGAAAGAAAAAACCGGATTCCTGTCGCCAATGGTCCTCCAAAGCAGACCACCAATTACGGAGAGTCTCCTTAAAAATCAAGTGGTTCTTTCCCCTGTATCTTCAGTTCCCTTACCCGTGCTGAATTACTATTATTAGAAGGAGGATTAGGCTATCTTTGATTAGATAAGAACAGCGCTCAGATGTTAAACCGTTTACTGTCATGTTCGCATGCGTAAAACCCAAGGGATCGCGGGTTCCGAGCCCGGCATGAGTCGTTGGATTTTCTGGATGTCGGAAATTCTGGGCACGCATATCATGTGATTATGTGGTATGTAAAAGCATCTCTGGAGGGCCCATTTGGCTGGGGTTTCTCTCGGAGCAAAATTAAATCTCGGCATACTTTAAACATCCACAGAGGAGGCTCAGATTCATTGTAATCTGTGCGTCATAAAATTGGTAGCGAGATGTCGCCCTAGATGGTGCCACAAAAAATGGCTCTCAGTTCTGGGGAATGTGCCGAGTCTGCAAAGGCTTGACCACCAATGTTGCTGCCAAATTAGAGAAGAAGAAAAAATGATTAGATAAGACTATCTTTGCATTACTGAATTTTTTTTGTTAATATGGACTTCAAAAACACATTATGCTGTACATTATAATTTCCAGTTAATAATTTCATTATAATTGAGAAAAAAAAAACTATTTAAAAAAATCTACAAAATGCTACTCAGAAAGAAACTTTATTTCCACGTCTCCAGCTGAGGTAAAGGCCCGACGTTGTATATGGACATTGACCAGATCGGCAGTGCTGGAATTAATACGGTTTTTTTCTGCATTCACCAGTATTTAATAGTCGAAGATATTCCATACATTAGGGCACGTGGTTACTATTGTTAAAGTTCACAACAGAATTGGAAAAAACAAAAAAAATAGGTTTACTTGGTTTTTAGGAAAAGTTTCAAAGTTTGAAGCTCAGAAAAAGGGGATTTGCGTTATGAATTTTTGATTATATTATTCCGGAGTAGACTACTATATACTTGTTGGCGGTCATTTTGAAATACTCACAAATTATAAGTTTACATAAATTGTTTATCTTCTTGAATTTTAAAGTCTTGGGCAATAGTTAACACTATTAACTACAGAATATATATTTTTGTTTTTAAATACCGCTTAGGTTGCACTCTCTTTTAAAACAAACAAGCGATTTTAACTCAGTCGGAGTTAATATTCATCCTTTCCAATGTCGCAAAATTGCACTTCTCCTACCCCCCCCCCCACGGAGTGGATTTCACTCTTTTGTTTTAAGAGTGTACAATTTAAATTATATATCAAGTAATGAAAGTTTGAATGAAGTTTATACAAAAAAGCCATTTCACAAACATTTTTTTTAAAAAATTTATATCATTATTATAAAATATATTAATTATATTAACATATATTAAATATTATTACATATATTAAAATATATTACATATATTAATAAATTACATTTATTTAAAATTATATAAAAAGGGCATTATCTGATAATGTGTAGCAAAACTTCTCACGATATTTTTTTATATTGCAGACTCTTATTATTTCTCACTAAAATTTTACGTAACTAAAATAGGAAAACTAAAAAGTTGCATTTGACTTTATTTAAGTATGCTGGAGTTTATCATTTCATGTTCATCACGAGACCGCCTCCTAATGTTTTGTTTTTCTGTGATAAAATTTTTTATTAGGTAAAATTAAAAATTTAACGTGTTTTTTTATTACCATAGTCATTGTTGGAATTCATCCGGAACATAAACAATAATCAACTTGAAAACCGTGAAACCTTTCGTGCTTTTATTATTCATCCTCATTAGTACGGCAAAAAATTGATGTGTGGAAAACGGGCCTTTCAATTTTTCGCATCATGACCATTATTTTATTCATTATTACTTTGTATTTGTGCGAAATGATATGGGAAATTTCATTAAAAAAAGAATGTTTATAACCACAGTGTCATGCGCGGTGTCTGCTGTGGTCATCATCACCTCTTCTATGAGCAAAGCCACAGCCACACCCCCCCCCGCCGAAACGAAATACAGTCACTTTGAGATTGGCAATAGTTAGAAAATCGAGTTGCATTTATTTTCCATAGAATGGGTTTAAGAAATAGAGGAGAATGGTGGTAATATGCAGGGTCGAGTTAGTTTAAGAAGAAGATAGAGATGCCCAATACAAAACTGCTATGCAAGTGAAGCCATGATCACTTCGTAGTCAGCCCTAAACGAACGCTCTATCCCTTCTGGCAAGAGTATTTGGCGCTATCGTACAGTAGAGTTGGTACAGGCTCCACTAACATCGACTTGGCGATTTTGACTCTCCTAATTCAGTGGTTTTACATCAACCTTTTGTTAGGTTGACACGGACCCCCTAATGCCCACAAAATTCAAATACTTCGCGACCCCTCCCCCCCCCCCCCCCCCCCCCCCCCCCCCCCCCCCCCCCCCCTGTCCAACAAAACCCACCGCTATGCTGTACTCTGTTATTAAACTATTATGTATGGGGAATTTTTCTTTTTTGATTTTACTGTCCCGTGGGAATGGTTTTTGAGCAAGTTTATTTGAGCTGCGATCTGCAAATGCTGATATTTTTACAAGAAGCATAAAACATAATTGGCCGGAGTTGTGTTTTTTAGCTCCCCACTTGGCTGTTTTTTTTTTAACTTTCATACTTAGCAGACATATTTATGCACCTAAATGAGCTAATACCGAGCTACAGCTACATGGTCGAAATATAACAATAATCAAAACCCAAGTCTGTAATGCATGGTTTTTTTCTTTTTTTTTTTTTTCATCCTTAAACAACATTATTTGTATCTTTACTACTCATACATTAGGGGAGAAGAAGGAAAATACTGAAAAAAAAATAATTGCATTGGAATTTAAATAATTTCAATTTTTTAAATTTTTGCGATGTGGCGGAAGCGGTGAGAGAATGGAAAAACCAACTACAAAATTCCAATTTTGATAAGAATGACTCGAAAACTACTACATAAATTTTAAAAATAACCTGTTGAAAAGTAGTACATTCCCTCCCCAAGAAATGAAAAAAAAATACCCCTCAAATATTTTATTATCATTTAAAATTACAATTAATGCTACTTTCCAAGCTTTTTCTTTTTTAAAGGCCCTTCAGAAGTGCCGCTCCGAACAAACAAAAAAAAAAAAACGTTATTGTTCGGTTTTCCCGGTTGTGTAGCGCTTCCATTGATAACTCTAGGATAACTCCCACTATCACTCGTTCCTTTACAACTTCCGACATGCGAACACAGTCACATGCTACTGTTGCCACCAGTGTGCGTAAAATAAAAAAATTTAAATAAACAAACAAATAACGTATTCAAGTTAATTGAAAGCAATTATATGAAGTGGAGTCGCTAACCTTGATTCGGAGTGGAGGTAATATGTAGCGTGAGAGTCAAAAGCATGTGACGCATAATTAAACTTCTCCCTTCTTATCAGATGGATAGAGTGTTCATTTTAAATTTGTGTTGTATAATGAATAGCCATGTTTTCACGTCGTGAGTGGCAACAATTCAATCTGTATTGTTTTCATTTTTAGTCCGTGTTGAAGAATTTTCATTTGTGATAATAAAAAAAAAAGAGAAGGTATTTTCTTACATTACTAAAACGAAAATGTTTGTACAACCTTTTCTTTAAGTAGAACTTAAGTTTTCTCTGTTCACGAATGGAATCACATTAAATTGCTTGTTGTCCCATAATTTCGTTTAAATTTTTCCTAAAACAAAAAATATCATTGTAACCGAAAAGTTTTCTAGCTATATTGATGCTCTGGTAACGCTTTTTGCACACTCAATATTTAATCAAATTAAATCCGATATCGTTCAATAAGTAGCTGGGAACTAGGAATTAAAGGGACCTAAAAAATTATCCGCTAGTAGGTTAGGTTAGTGTACAAACTAGTAAAAAAAAAAAAAAAAACATTATGAGTGGAAAAGTAGAATTTTATTAAAATTAAGGTAAACCTGCTCGGTTTTTATACTGTTAATATGCATTGAAATAACTTTTTTAAAAAAACATTATATTATTCAAACTTCTATGGGGCATCTACTGTTTGCGCATACAAGATTTTCTCGAAAACCATTTTTGACATTTCAGACAGACAATCTGACAGAAGAAGACACTTGTTCAAAAACCATCTTCACCCTCCAAAACGTGTAGAAAACACAAAATCTTCAGTTCGGATTTTCACCCCCCCCCCCCCCGCAATATTTTAATTAGATAATTTACAATATTCTAAGTAATTTATATTAATAACGTATTAATGAAGGCAAGTAAGCACTTTCTGTAGCCCCTTCTTTCATTGATATTAATGACCTTAGTGTACCCTGGTAGCCATGGTTGTCGCAACTCTACCTACGTTAGGACAGGCAATATCTAGTGACTCTATTCGTAACCGATCAATGTCGGGGGTCGGGGGTAAGATATGCTTCAATCTCTTGTTCGGTTATTTTTTCAAATTGATAGGTATATCTGATTACGAGAGTACAGAGTCCCTATTTTCTTCTACCACTATCTCACATAAGATAAGTGCATCGAGCATTTATTCTTAGCGCCATGACTTGTTTCCAACTATAATTTGGACGTTATTGTTATTAATCCAACATATTGTTGATTACAGTAAAAAAAGGTAGAGAATATACGTGTTACCTAGAGATTGGTCCAGGGGCGCCGACTTATAGAAAATATTGGGGGGGCCCGTGCGGTGGTTTTGTCCCTCGGGAAATTTTCTAAATTTTCGATGCTGCATAGTGAGTTTTTAAGCATTTTAGAGTCATATGCTGAACATTCATTAAGCCCATTTCACACCCTGCACAACTACTTGCAACTGCATCTCGTAACTTGTTGTAACCCGGTTTTTCGGGTTTCCACAAAAAATTATTTATCTCCCAATTTGGCAAGTTTTTCATCTTTTTGTAAGCAAACTTTAATCAAACTATAAGCATCGTTTGCATCAAACAGAAATTTATGTTTCCGAACTTCCTTAATAAGATCAATTTCCATTTTTGCCATCCATTTACTATCCATTTTTAATTGCGCAGATTTTGGCATTTTTTGCAAGCAAGGAAAGTTGGCGTCTTAAAAAGTAAATAAACAACCAGTTGGCGAAGTCTAGTTTGCTACAATGCAGCCAAACAAATAACGGAGTTTTGATTGGCTAAGGGTACATGCAACTGAGATTTTTTCGTGCTAGCATGAAAAAATCTCACGACTTAAGTGCAACTTTTTAATGCACGGTGTCCTATGGAAGTTGCAAGTAGTTGATACAAGGTGTGAAATGGGCTTTAGAACCCCGAAAGCTCGAGTGTCGACTCTCGAGAAGTCGACACTCAGGGAAACTCTAAAAGCCTGACAAATTTTTTGGCTTTGAAAAAGGAAACAAAACAAAAACACGGACGTTATTTTCGTAAGACACTCATTTAATTTATAGTAATAATTATGCTTATGGACTATAACTGTACGTATAACCCTTCACTCCTGGTGTTAAACTCGACATTTAGGAAACTTGACGCCCTTCAAGTTCCTATTTTCCGGGGTTCCACTGTATTTGTATCAGATTAATAAATGAAATAGCTATTTAAAGACTACCTTCAATAAGGCTCATTGAACAAAAACAATATATCAAAGTTAATGCTAATACAGTGTGCCCAATTCTTTCAGTAAAAGAGTATGTAAATAGCAGGCTTTAATTGGGTCTTAAATCCTAAAAATATTTATTAATAACTAGCAAATTTATACCCGTACTTCGCACGGATTAAATAAATATCAAATCGATCCAAGTATGTGTACCATATAACCTGTTATAAAATCATAAACTTAAGTTATTCTCTTCCCACTCGTTATCAAGTAAAAAATCTCAATTCATTGCCCTAATATTCTAAAATCAAAAATACGCTGTAAAATGTACTCATAAATGTTATCACAATTCCCTCATAAATACATAAAACCTTTTAACTCTTTTGGCTCGTTTTGGTAAATAATTTGGCGAGAAAATAGATATAGCTACAAACACACACATTATACAGCTCCAACACAACGACCTTAGCATATCCAACCAGCTTAATAAATTATTTTAAAAAACATTTTGCCCATTTGGCGAGTTTTAATAAATAATTTGGCAACATATTTGGCGAAACAATAAAGACATAATACCCTTATATGCAGCTCTAGTGCGATGGCTTTATTATCCATCATAGTTCAGTAATAGCTTAACAAACATTTTGCTCATTTGGCGAGTTTTAATCGATGAATTGGCGAAATTCGATTGGCAACGTATTTGGCGAAAAAGTAAAGACATAAAACCCTAATATGCAGCTCGTGCGATGACTTTTATTAACCATCATTGTTCGGTAATAGCTTAACAAACCATTTGCCGAGTTTTTATTATAATTTGGCGGGATTGGCAACGTATTTGGCGAGAAAATAAAGACCTAACGGCAGCTCTAGAACTTATAGGTAAACTACACATTTATTGCCTAAACATGCATATTTGTAATCAACAGAACCATCATTGACGAAATCATCAACTAAACCCATAAGAAATCCAGGAATCAAGACTTGTCGGAAATACGTCATTTGAAACATATCAATTATTTTCAAATAATGAATTTAGTTTCTGAAAGTTATGGCAACACAATAAAATAAACATTTTCAATTTTATATATTTTCGTTGAAAGTTTTATTTAATTGTTTCTTCAGATGGCATCAGGAAAGTAAAGAAATCGTCGGATTTGAGCCAAAGTGGTGTAGTTTTCCAGAAAATTCGAATTTTCTCTAAAAATAGAACACTTTGAGCTCTGAAAGTTCTTATTTTGTAACTCAAGTAGGAACTACGTATTTGTGCCAAGTTACGAGTCAAACAAATGTCTAGTTTGTGAGTTTCGGAGAGACATACACACACACACACATACATACAAAACTTCATTTTTATTATTATAGATTATTTGAAATCTATATACATAAAAGGCGACTTCTGTTTGTCTGTTTGTATCGGACGCAAAAACTTAAGAACCACGTAACAGATTGTCACGAAATTTGGCACAAAAATTCATCTCATCTCCAGAACAAACATAGGCTAAGAATTTTTCGAATAGGACCATTCCTTCTATCGTTTTCGAACGTTTTTTTTAAGGGAAAAAATACACCACTTTCGCTCAAATCCGATCATTTTTTCTCTTTCGTGATGCCATCAGGCAGAAAAATTTAAATAAAACTTTTTAGAAAACAATTGAAATTGAAAATGTTTAATTTATTTAACATTTGTTCATTGCCTTCAGAAACAAAATTAATAATTTGAAAAAATAGTTGGATATGTTTCAAGTTATGTAATCCTACCAGTCTCCATTCTATTATTTTATTGTGTATATATGATTTTAATTATGATTTTTTTAAAAGCATAGTTAAGCTTTTACTGAATTATGTTGTTTTTTGAAGACCGTTGCACTACAGATGCATATTAGGGTTTCATGTCTTCCTTCTTTCGCCAATTACTTTGCCAAACTCGCCAAATTATTACAAAGAACGTGCAAAAGAGTAATTTTTTTAATAGCTGGTTGGTTGTGCGATGGTCTTTGTTTGCGCTAGAGCTGAATGGGTGTAATGGTAGCTATATATTTTCCCCGCCAAATCTTTCGAACACGCCAAATGGGCAAAAATGTTTTTTTTTTTTTCGGGAAATTACTACGACATTATCTGTTATTTTTATAGCATTTTTTAAATTTTGAATTTTTAATGTAATATTAGTAGCGGGATTTTGTAGTTTAAAATAGCGAACGGTATCAGCAACATAAGCTTATTAAAAAGCAAATAAACTTATAAAAAAAATGCAAATCGTTTGCTGTTTGCTGGAGTAGCTTATTTTTTAATTCTTACTCATTATTTTTTTACTTAAATATGTATTCTCTTTAATTTGAGCTTCTTATCAAAGGTATTTTTGAAATTAATATTAATTATAATACTATATCCAAGATGGGTAATTAAATGGAAAAAATTACTGGGTAATCTTCATATCTTATGTAACTCAAATGAAAGAAAAAATAGTTAAATTGACTATAAAATTATTTTTTCACCACTATCCGTGCAACGTCGGGTATAACAGCTAGTTAACTAATAAAGTAATTAGTATACTTCCAAGTGCGCCTGCAATCTATAAATTTGTTACCAAAAGGTAACAAATTTATCCATTGCAAACTTAATTCACATTACACACGAGAGAACGTGCTCGGGCAGGGCAGTTCAAAATACAAACTCAAAACTCTTTTTCTAGCTAATGTTACACCTACACTTTTAATTAAAAAAAAGACAGCTACCGGTCACTTGACCGGCAGGCGCCAAAAAAAAGAAGAAAAAATGCAAAGAAAAAGGAACGAATAAAAAATAAAATTACGTAATATTGATATTCTGACACACTGAACGAAACCATCCTAATTTTGTGATTTTACAATGCATAATATAACTAATAATTTTCTTAAATTATTGGGGGGCTCTGCCCCCCTAAATGAATTTTTGAGGGGGCTTGGGCCCCCTCAGGCCCTATGGAGTCGGCGCCTCTGGATTGGTCACTCAATGCCGAATCGCAAGCCCGTCAAAAATTACCGGTACCTTGTGAAAAACGACTCTAAAGTGTTTAAAGTAACGCTACAGTCTTTGCCAACCTAACTTGGGTAAAAACAAAGGGTAAAAAGGCAGAGGGAAAAGTGCGATTGGTCCGTTAGTTTGAAACTCTTGTAAGGTAATATTTACATACAAAATGATCTGATTACAATTTAACCAAAATACACTTTTCATTCTGATAAAATTGCCAAATTTTCTCAAATAACATTCAAATCTGTTAGACTTTTAACGAAATTAATGTATTAAACATGTTTTCTGGATGGATTCTCAAATAATTTATGGAACTCTTTACATTCTTGGAAGGATCTTCTCCATAGCATATTTCTATTTACCCAGCTTTGGTTGGCAAGGAGTGTAGATCTTTGGAATGAAAAAAAATTGGGGATACACATTACAATGCAAAATTTTGATGTAACTAACTTTAACTTTTGGTTAATGTTACTCCATAAAACTGGTAAAAATTAGTTTTATGGAAATAGAAAACTACGGTAATTTTTGTACAAGAAAAGAATGACTTATATTTACTATGTGGAAAGCCTCGATTTCTTTCGAATAATCGTGTTCTTTCTTTATTCTATTGTAAGATATTCAGCACACAATGAGTTCAGTTCATGAATATTCTCAGAATAAAATTTTGTATCAAGTTACTCTCAGAGTTCATTGCGTTTTATTTGAAAAGTTTCACTGTTTTAAGCGGAAAGAGTTGAGTTGTTTTTCACCTGCCTTTGAATTTTTTTTTACTGGAAATTCTCATTCCTAAAGGCCGAAGGCTATTTTACTTCTGCGAACTAAACGTCTCAAAATTAGTTTCGTTGTTAAGCGTTTCGTAATATATTTCGTAAGCATGAGCGTTAGGGTGGGCCGAAAAAGACTTTTTATT
This sequence comes from Hylyphantes graminicola, assembly GCA_023701765.1. Lineage (NCBI taxonomy): Eukaryota > Metazoa > Arthropoda > Arachnida > Araneae > Linyphiidae > Hylyphantes > Hylyphantes graminicola. The sequence continues at coordinate 55,973,486 of CM043118.1, read as the reverse complement.
TTATTTCGGATTGCTATAGTGCGGAAAATTTGCCATTGGCAAAGACATAAAAAAAAGCAATATTTTTTTTTTAATTAATTTACCTTCCGGTCGCGCGATGCCATCAAAGTTGAAAAAAATTGTCAAAAAACGATTTTTTTAAATAATTTTTTAAGCACGATAGATGTTTTTAATCGCGTTCCTATTCATTGTTTTAACAACTAAATGTACGTAAAATCATAATTATGCACTTGTCATACATTTGTGTCAGATCTTCCGGCCGTGCAACGTAGTTCAAAATGAGGAAAATTCTTAAATTTTGCAGAATTGACAGATCTGACACAAATGTATAATAAGTGCATATATTTTTTACGTACTTTTAGTAGTTAATTCATGATGGAACGCTACTAAAAAACTTCTTTAGTGTATAAAAAACATATTTAAAAAATTAATTTTTGGCAATATTTCCAACTTTGATGGCATTGCGGAACCGGAAAATAAATTAATAAAAAATAATAAACTAGTGCATTTTTCATGTCTTTACCAATGGCAACTTTACTGCACTATAGCGATCCGAAATAAAACAAGCGTTTTTTTCGGCCTACCCTAATGAGTGTGTACACTCTTAAAACAAACACTCCCAATTTACCTCAGTCTGAGTGGATTTCACTCCTCCAGACAGGAAAATACACTTCTCCTTTTGGAGTGGATCCTTTGTGTGTTAAACCTCCGACAGGATCACTCCAAACGAGTGTTTTTAACTCAGTCTGAGAAAATATGCATGCCTTTAGGGTGTCGAAAATGCACTTCTCCAACTGGAGTGGATTTCACTCTTTTGTTTTAAGAGTGTATTCTACAAATTGGTTTACTCAAGGAAAGATAATCAATGTATGATCACATTAATATTATATACTAGTAAAAAAATATGACAAATTTTGAATAATTTATTTCATAAAGAATATACGATAAGGGAGTGGCATGTTAAAAAATTATTTCCATTGGTACTGACAGGTCACATTTTAATAAAGCTGAAAATAAAAATGAGTATGACAAAAAAAAATAAGTAAGAGATAATGAGACATGTATTAAAAACATGGTCCATATTCGAACATCTTAATCCTTTTTTAAACCCATGCAAAGAAAAGTTTGAACAATTAACCTATTAACAAATCAGTTGGTAGGAAAATTTGCCATGTGCAAATTTGTTTTTGCTAAAGATTATATAATTTAACAAAATATAAGACAAATATGGATCATATTCACAAACAATTTTTGTGAGACAAATTAAAGTTTTTAGAAAAATAAATAATTTAAAAATTAAAGTTAACACATTTTTATTCGGAAATGAAGTTCTTGATAGTATTCGTCGTCAAAAGGTTAAAAAGTAAAATTGAGCTAGAGCTACAATAACTCCAAACACATTTTAATACTGATTATAATCATCGACCATAGTTAAAAAAGTTGTTTAAAAATATTAAATATTACGTCTTAGACTATTAGTGCGTTAACCAATATATTGTATTTATAAAAGGGTTCTTTTCTTATCAACTACTGTTGTTATTACTACTACTACCATTATGAAATGACAATTCAAGTTATCTAACACAAGACATTGATATAAACTACAATTACGGATTACAAAATACATACATAAAATTCTTTTAAACCATTGGGTGATGCTGATTATTGAGAAAACAATTTCCATCAATGATTTATATTAATTTTGATGATGCCGCATGTTTATTTTTAAAAAAGCATTCAATTATATTTAATGAGTGGTATTTCGCATGATTTCTACGTTTTGTAATCTAATCGCATATTGGAAGTACTTCTACTCTGATAAAAGACCTAATCACATGAATAGTCATTGTTAAGGGGGAATGAGCCCGCTGGACCGCGGGTCTCCAAAATAAAGTGCCTCAGTGTTAATCCTATAGGAAACAATTATTTTCTAAGCCATATTTCTCCGGCTGTACTAAAAAAAAAATTAATTTTTTTAATGATAAATGTAAATAACTTACTTGTCTTACTTTTTGAAACGGCTTCGTACACTCTTAAAACAAACACTCCTAATTTAACTCAGTCTGAGTGGATTTCACTCCTCCAGACTGGAAAATGCACTTCTCCTTTTGGAGTGGATCCTTTGTGTGTTAAACCTCCGACAGGATCACTCCAAACGAGTGATTTTAACTCAGTCTGAGTAAATATGCATGCCTTTAGGGTGTCGAAATGCACTTCTCCAACTGGAGTGGATTTCGCTCTTTTGTTTTAAGAGTGTATGTTTTATAAAAAATTATTTATTGAAAATTAAAAATATATATAAATTCGAACCCATTTCAAAAAAGGTTATTGCCGGGATCTGTAAGTCAACTAAATTTTTTCATATAAAACACCTGTTTGTAAAAATATTGAATACAGCCGGATTAGAAAAGATTTTTTTTTTCTCCAATGGCGATTAAGGGGTCTAAGGAGTCTTAAAAATGTGCAAAGAAGGCACTACAAAACATAGTTTGATCTTTCATGTCATTTTTGAACTACTCAATGTATAAGTATAATTTTTTTATATGTAATTCTACAAGATTTATTTATTATAAAACAAGTTTTAAAATGTATGAAACTTTAGCCAAAACTAAAATAAATGATATTAAACATAAAGCTATTTGAACACATTGTGATTAGGCTTGCGCGGCAAATTGTGAGGTCAAAATTGAAAATATGTCTAAGAAAATGACTTTATATTGTACAAATATGTACAAACTAGGACTTATACCTAAATTCTCAGCTCAATTTTAATTAGAAATTATTTTAAAAATAATTTTAAATCAAAATTTTTAAAATTTTATTAATTTTTTTAGAAAAAAGTTCTTAAAATAATTTCTAATTAAAATTGAGCTGAGAATTTAGGTATAAGTCTTTTTCTGTACATATTTGTACAATATAAAGTCATTTTCTTGGTCATTTTTTCAATTTTGACCTCACAATTTGCCGCGCAAGCCTAATCACAATGCGTTCAAATAGCTTTATGTTTAATATCATTTATTTTAGTTTTGGCTAAGGTTTCATACATTTTAAAACTTGTTTTATAATAAATAAATCTTGTAGAATTACATATAAAAAAAATTATACTTATATATTGAGTAGTTAAGAAATTACATGAAAGATCAAACAATACTTTGCAGTATCTTTCTTTGCACATTTTTAAGACTCTGTGACCCCTTAAATCAATTGGAGGTTTTACAAGCGACTTGAGGGAAATATTGCATTTACGGGTTTATCATAAGGTTCGTTCATGACAAAACTAACTTGGTTTGTAAGCAGTGACAATGTATAACGGATCTATGACAACAACAACAAAAAAAACACCGTCGATGTCGACGTAATTGCCATGTGATGTGACTGGTCCAGTGGTTCCCAACAGGTGGTCCGCGGACCCCAGGGGTCCGCGAGCTATGCCAGAGGGGTCCGCCAGATGCTATTAGAATAAAAAAAATAATATTAAATATAATTTGAATAATAACAGATTTTTTGTTTTGGGGAAGCTTCCTGCATTAGCCAGAGGCTAACGCAAAACACTAATTCAGAATTTTCTCGCTAGCTTCGCTTTGCTTTACTCAGTTACGTACTAAACTGATGTGCTTGAACACTTTAATGAGTAAAACTTGAGTCTTCAAGTAAAAAATGTAGACATGTTAAAAGTTGGATATAAGATTAATGCTTTTATGGTCAAAAAGTGTCATATCAGGGCTACTAATTTTTCTACTTTAAAACAATTCTTGGAGTCACCAGAGGAGAGTTTGCCTAACCAGATCAAGATCAATGTATAAAGTAATTTCCTAAATCTGACCCTGAAATCAGATGGATTCAAAATCCCTTCAACTGTGAAAAAAATACACAAAATCCAAAGCCTCACTAAAGAAGAGCAAGATCAACTTGTGGATCTATCCAGCTGAGGAACGATGAAAAACCTTTCATCGGTGATAAAATTGCTATTTTCTGGGCATCAGCACGCAAGGACTACAAGAAACTTGGAGATAAGGCAATGAAATTCCATTTGCAGCCACATATCAATGAGAGAAAGCATTTTCTTCCATGTGTTTCATGACAAACAAATTTAGGAATTAGCTCGATATGCGGTTGAATTTTAAAGTGAAAGTTTCAAGTTTGGAAGCTAACATTTCAGAAATAATTGGTTCAAAGTACAGATTTAAATAATCTCTAAGAACTGAAAATTAAAATTAACTACATAACTGATGAAGTATAACGTTTTGTAACTGAAAAAACGTATGCAATGTAAAAAGACTCTTAATTGGGTTCTCACTGTTTAATTTTAGGATAAGGAATTTATGGGGGTCCTTGTCCCAATAACGACTCGATGAGGGGTCCGCGAGAAAATTTTGTTGGGAACCCCTGGCACTGGTCTATAGCTCACGTAATATTGTCCCTACGTGAATAAATATCATTTAAAAAAAAATCTTGAAACTTTTTTCCCCGCCTAGTATGATAACTTCAGTTAATTGCGAATGAGCCTGAATGACGATGGGTCTTTAAACCAGAGCGCCTCTGTAAATCCAATGGATAAAATTATTTTCCAAGCCACATTTCTCCGGCTGTCATGAATATTATTACTTACGTTTTTTTTTTTTAATGTGTCTGACTTACAGGTCTCTTTAATCCCACTTTTGGGGCCGGGGAGCCCAGTCGGTTAAGCACTCGCTTAGCATGCGGAAGGTCCCAGGTTCGGGTCCGGGCATCGCCAAAATCTGCCGACCTATAAACGGCCCGTGCAGCCAAAAATGTCCGACAAATAATACCCCGTATAGAGAGAGTTCACGTTAAATATCCTTCAAAATCCTAACGCTGTGTACGATGTCGCCCTTAACGGTTGCGTTGGGTGCCTATTTAGGTGTTGGCTCGTCACCTGACTGTGGCTCTAAAATACGAAGCCCGTCGCCAATAGCTCTAGTGTAGCTCTAGTGCGACGTTAATTCAAACCTAACCTAATTAATCCCACTTTTTGAAATCGGTTCAAATATATATATTTTAAATTTTCAATAAATAATTTTACACAAAAACATTCCCATATAGCAATCAAGCTGCCTTGTAACTACTGTAGAAAATTACCGGAACTATTGTGTGTGAATCGTACCTTATAACATAATTGTCATAATTACAAATAAAAATTCCAACTGCGTTCTAGAATGATATATCGAGAAAAAATTTCTTCTCAGTGGAGAACAATCTTCTTCGCTTCTGACAGTTAAAACAAAAGTTATTTTGGTACCGTTTTACACCCCGGCCTTGCTCGAGCAATGAGAATAACCTACATATCGAACGCTCTCAAAATAGTCCGCTTTTTAGTACATACTTCAGATGGAACTAAAGTTCTTAATTACGTGACCACTTTTAAAATTGCTACTCTTCGAATGGCAACATTCCATTTTGCAGACGACAGAACGCGTGTCATTATTAAAGAATGGTGTAATTTTTTATTGCTGTTCTTGTTCGGGGCATTAAACAAAAGGACGTAAATTGTATTATTTATTTTTTTTTTTAGATGTTATAAAAGATTTTATTTTCTTACTGAAACAGCCATGGAGTGTTTAAAGATGATTCATCTTTAATAATGAACTTGATCGTTTGTAGCTTATTATTGTAAGTTGTTTTTATACAAATAAGACCTAAAAATACACAATTTTACTGAATTACTTTATACAAGCATTGAAATTAAAACTTGAGTAGGCACCCAACGCAACCTTTTACCGACAATACGTATCCACTCACAACGCGTAAGAGCTTTTAAAACCACAAAGGATTTTACCTGCACCATTGTCATAAACACATACATATAGCATCATTCGGTTATTTTACCTATATCTGTTTTGTAAAATGATATTAACATTTAGTAACCACCCAATACACATTATTATTACTAAGAAGCAAAAAGAGTAGGATTTTCCTTCGAAAGTTCAATAATTATTCATTGTCTTTGCTAATCGTACTCGTTAGAAATATATATAGAAATAGAAAATAATACATTAAATTTCTTTAAACCATTGGATAATACTGATTATCAAGAAAATGAGTCATGAGTTAACTTTAATCTGAGCTGCAATAGATAGCAATTTTAGATTTTAGATTTACTTGCAAAAAATATCAATATAATTTTTTTTATTTATTTTGTTAAACCATTCTTAAATTTGGCTAATTATAATCGACATAATAAAAAAAAAAGTTTTTTTCAAAATTAATTTTAACTATTTAAAAATAAATTTTAATCATTTTTAAAATTAATTTTTAATTATTTTAAAAATAATTTTAATTATTTAAAAACTAATTTTAATTATTTTAAAATTAATTTTAATTATTTTAAAATAGGAAGGAGGAAGACAAATCTGTTAGAAAAAAACTGAATTAGTTCTAAATACCATAAAACCAATTAAGTAATGTAATAAAATTGAAATTGGGTTATGTACGAAAGAAATTCATAAACATATTAAATATGAAAGTAGTTATAGTGTTTTTAATGATCGTAACAAATTGATCAAATAACGTGAACTACACAATATAAAAAAAAACTAATACATTTGTTAAAAATATGCATAGTTTTCATCATAACAAATCTTTGTAAAACGATTTTTCAAATTTTCCCCATAAAATGATAAAAACTTTAATGTCAATTGATCAAAATCAGTATAAATTGTATTTGTGAATTTTATTTCAAAGCATCTCTTTCCATGGCGTGACCAAAGAGTTGGACGGGAACGCTTACATTACGGAAATGCAACTCTCATACCAACTATTACGAAAGAGATGAAACACATTCAAACAATTGCAGATGACTTCCTCTCCTATTTTCTAAATCACATTATTTCCGTAATCCCACCCACTATTAGGAAAGTACTATTTGTTTACATTTTTTTCCTTTTCAAAAAAGAACGCGAAAAAATCGTTCGATTTTGAGCACCTTTCTCGATGTTTTGGACAATTAAAAAGCGATGGAAAAGTCCTACACGCGCCGTTGCCAAAACAAAAAACAAAAACTTTGTTCGGCCGATAGGAAGAAAGTGAAGGACAGGACACTTTCTACCATATCTCTTTGGCGGCAAGGTCTGGAAAAGTCGCCAACAATGAAACGGCGCCAAAATGGAAGTATCATTATTATTTGCCGAATTTTACGTACAAAATTATATTTGCAGCATTTTATTTATGTGGATTGGCGCAGAATAGAGTCGCTCAATATCAACTTGTACCAAACCAACTTGATAAAAAATCTACATTTTTTTAAATACCAAAAACCAATTTGATAAAAAATCTACATTTTTGAGAATTTTTTTTAATATTTCCCTATATTTATGACTTTTTAAACAGCAAAACATTTATTTTTTGACAAATTACTCGAAAAACTTAGTACAGTCAAACTCGGTAACAATAACAACGACATCTTATTTATAACGGTTTAAATGTTTGGTCCCTTGAATCCCATATAACTTCATGTTATATCTTGCTATCAACGAAATTTTTTATTTAAATCCTCGTTTATAACGCTAAAAATATTCGTTTTTGTGACTCAAAATGCCTCTTAAAAACAAACATTTTAAAACAACTTCAATTTCAGTATTTAAATTTTATTTTATTCGCCAAACAATGTGAAAACTCGCCAAATCTAAAAAAAAAATATGTTTTCTATCAGAGGTATTTTTATAATTTTTATTAATATAAAAAATTTTGTTTACAAATACTACTACTTTCACACATTTTTCATTTAATTTTTTTTTTTAACGTATTTTACATGATTTTTTTCATACACTTAATATTCAACCTCGTTTATAACGTTAAACATCGCTTGAACTATGCTATAACAGGGTTTATTCTGTTTATATATAACCTGAAAATGAAAGGTCCATTTCTTACATAGCAGCATCCACCACTTTGGCGATTTTATCTCTATTATGGCACCCCCTTTCCCGTTTTGTGCTCGTCTAGTGGAGCGTGCACGTCCTTGACATACGAACGTGAGTGGAATCGGAAAAATCCCATTTTTCCCATTTTTTTTTTATTTATTATTTTCCTTATTTATTATTATTTTTTTCTTTCACCGGCTGCATGCACGCCCCCAACATGTGCACTACGGAACCCTCATTAAACATTGAAAAACATCGGCGCAGGATTCTCACACGAATATCGACACAAATTCAAAATGGCGGCATATTCTTTTTTTATTTATTTGTTCTGTAGAAGGTTTTTATAGGGGTTCTCTTCTTCCTTAAGTGGCAAATGTGATTATTGATCTGTTGACGCAAGTAATTGGAATACGATTCGAAAGCTCAGGCTGATTTGATAGAGTGTATCTCCTTTTTTTCATGGGGCTTTGCGTTTTTATTGGGTTTTATTCACGATTCACGTACAAAGCAGATTTTGTGTATGTATGTCACGAAATAATCAACGACCATAAATATTACAGACCGCTATTTTAAAATTAAAAAGGCCCGTTCAGAAGTTGACCAGACATGACAGCGATATTTAGAGATATAGATTTGCTATGTTCTTCAGCGTATCGCCTGCCGTTAGAGACAGAGTTAAGTGTCGAAAAAGACAAAAGAAATTTATATTCGAAACTATTTTTGTTTTTGTTTGCAACATTTATTTTGGTGATTTCTTTAAATTGTACCTCCTCTCCATTTATTAGAAAAGTCAAATACCTATGGTGTTGCAATTGTGTATAGAATTATGCAAATTTCTGCTCCAACCCGCCATGTCACCTCAGCGCAAGTCACGTGATTTATGTAGGTATCTTTTATGTTTACCATCTCTCACTGCTCAATGCATTATATCCTAAAGCATCTGGAAAAAATAGATAATATGGGCCTTTGTATATATCCCATTTAAGCAATCGCATTTAAATACAGTAGACGCCGCTTAATGTAATCACATTCGGGACACGAAACAACAGACACACACATACGTCGAAACCACGACCGAAACGAAACACATAACAAAAATAAATAAACACACGAAAACGAAACGAAGGGGTCACAACAACAACCAACGGACAAACAAAAACACGACGACGGTAACAACCACAATAACACAACAAAAACTTAAAACGGAACACGACAAACAAAAAAGACGACGAAACCACAACACAACACACGACCGCATACGAACTAAAACGATTCGTTGACTAACGAAACAACGAAAACGAAAACGAAACCAACATACGATACGAAACGAACGAACACAACCGAACACACCACACAACACGAAACGAATGTGATTTGATAACAATAACCGATTGATTACAATACACGAAAAAAGAGTTTAAACAAAAAAATTATTTTTTATATACGCATCAAAATGCTGTAAAATTCTATAGTATTTAATAGAAATTAATGCACACTAAAGAAAAACGATTACAAGTTAGTGTACATACATATTTCATAATGAACTTCAGAAAACAATACAAAATACAAACGGTTAATTATTAACTGAAAAATAACATCAATTGTCGATTGTTTTAGCATTCCTTCGAAGCAAGTATTTACGAATTGCTCATAATTAATAATGTTTATGAAAGTGTAAAGTGTTCCGAGTCGGCTTTGTTTTGCACACCTAGACGAAAGATTCGAAGTGCCTCCCTCACCTGAGCAGGAGTCGGAAATTTTGTCCTCGATAGCACTTTGGGGTTCTTCATCCGGTAAACAGAATCTTTGCTTTGTGACGAAGCTTGATTCGTAAAAACAAAAACGGTTTCGAAAATTTCCTCCATCAGTTAACGAAGTAGAAAGTCGCAACCTTCTAGTCTATCTACATCCATGCTTCAAAATCCTCAGTCCCCGTTATCATTAATTCTTTAAAATTTACATATAAACTGATAACAATAAACGAACATTTGAATACAATAAACGATGATTTTTTCAATGTATTTTGATACAAGCGACGGGACTAAGCTATATTGATAACATTAAACGATTGATAACATTAACCGTGATCACATTAAGCGGCGTCTACTGTATATTGGATTTGTAATCTGGTCATGCAATATTAATGCAGACTTCATGTGTATTGCATACAACACAACATTGAAACAACATTACATAAACACATAGTTGCATAAAGAACATTATAAGCCAATTACGAACAGCATAATGCAGTGTAATTGATTCTAGAAGATTTTATGGTGTTGCGTGGTGGCCTCAATGGCATTGGAGTGGTTATTGTCATTTCAGGTTCAATGCCCCGAATAGGCGTGACATGTCGAAAGGGTTTTCAGAGGACATTTTTTTACAAATTAGCCTTTGTATAATGGCAAAATAAATAATAAAAATTTTAAAAAATTAATAAATGGCAAAAAAAATCCTAAATAATTTAAATGCAATATAGCCTACGATGTAATTTCTTTTAAAAATTAAATATCGCTAATTTCCTAGTATTCGGGGTAATGGGCTATATAGCCTACGCCCCTTCCCTTCTAGGAGGGGCGCAATCACTGTCATTTGTCAATTGTAGCATTCAAGCAATGTTTTTTTAAGAATGATAAAAATGGGTTTACAATTTTTGAATGTTTTACAACATTAGAGAAAAATGCCACTAAGATATGAAAATGTATTGGTAGTAGTTAAAAAAATGCAAATAAAAGCTTGAATAAATGTTATAATAAATAAAAAAAAGGGGGGGGAAAATAAATATTTTGGGGGGGGGGGGGGGGGGGGGGGTATATTATATTTTTATTTGGGGGGGGGGGGGGGGTTTTTTTTTTTTTTTTGTCTATTGCACTTAATTTCTTCACCATACTAGTTATTTGTTGGAGGTCTCTCTGAATTGATAACTTTAATTTTTAAAATCACATTCGTATTTTTGTTTTAGAATATGCAAAAAAAATTATGATGCAAGATGTTTAATAAGGCATTTGTTGCAAATAGCTTATATGTATCCAACGAATCATTAAGTATTATTTTTATTTTTGCAATTGGAAAATTACTAATCGCAACTGTACTAAAAACATCAATTGGTTTAACACAATGTATACTTTGTTAATTGTCCAGAAAATTTAAATACGGTAATCTTTGTGGATACTTTTAAACTCACAGCTACATATTGGGCAAAAATCTCTTCAGGATAAAATAACGAAATCAAGTGGGGGGGAAAATACCAGAGACGGCCTGATCAAAATAATTTGCAATTGTTAATTTTATGAATTTTGTTCTTATTTTTAATTTTTTCCAATATGAAATAGAAGGTAATGAAAGTATTGCGATGGGAATTGGGAAAGTCGAAATCCAAAATGCTGATTTTGTGTTTATTATCTAAATTAATCTACTTTATTTTTAATTTCTTCCCAATATGAAATCGAAGGTAATGAAAGTATTGCGATGGGAATTGGGATCGAAATCCCAAAATTGCTGATTTTGTGTTTATTATCTAATTATTTGCGCATTGATATACCTTTGTCTCTCTAGATTGCGAACCTCGAAGGCATTTTCCCACCTCCCATTCCCGCATTTGGTTTTCCCTTCGAAACACGTATGGTGGCGTGAGCGTGTTTTCTCCCCAACCTACTTGGGTTTGAACTGTTCGGATTGTTATCCTCACAACAGAACCTCAAACGCGTTAGGTTTTTAGTAAAACGATGCTCCCCTCGTTTCCTTAGAAAACCAAGAGAGGGGATGGGGGAAGAAAATGCTTTCGAGGCTCGCATTCTGGATAGATAAGGTATAATTGAGCGGTAGTTGAATGTTTTATAGTGTTTTACACACTACTAGTTTTAACAGTTAACAAACATCAATTTAAAGGAACTAGAGATCAAGTTATAATCAAGTAATAATCATATTGCCAATAATAACAACTGAAGAATCCAAATTCCAATTAACCGCAACACAGAAACATTGCTCCAATATACAAAACTCCTCGGCGCAACAAGCCCAATTAGTGCCCCCCCCAAGGCCAGGCCGTAGCCCATTTCAGCTTTGCGTGACCTAGGGCTTCTGGGGTGCTAGGGATCCCGGTAAGGTGGTCAGCCCCACGCGGAACCCCCAGTGTTTTAGTTCCCAAGCATACTTGGTACCCATATTTTATATCGACCCGCAAGGGATGAAAGGAAAGGGTTCACACCTCTCTCAATCCGGGGGGGGGAAAAAAAAATAAAAGGGGAATCGATCCCCTGACCTGTGGCGTGGCAATGTGAAGCAACTTACCACTAGGCCACTGGCCTCCTCCACATATACAACGTAAACATTTTTAATAATATCCATTTCAAAACGCAAACCTTCAAACTCTCCCTTGTGGGCTGGGGAGCCCAGTCGGGTTAAGCACATCGCTTAGCATGCCGGAAGTCCCAGGTTTCGGGTCCGGGCATCGCCAAAAACAGCTGCCGACCTTATAAGCGGCCCGTGCAGCCAAAAATGTGTCCGACTAATAATAACCACCGTGTAAAGGGAGTGGCAACGTTAAATATCCTTCAAATGTAGGGTAGGGTAGGGTAATTATTACGTATATATTCCGCACCTTGTGTGCTTGCTACAGTGAGCCGCTTATTAAGTCTTCGTCAAGTAAGACAGACACAGAAAGAGATTTTTTACTGTCACACAGGAAGAGAGGAAAATACAGCCCAGGGCGAAGGGCCCCCGGGGGGGGAAAAAAAAAAATTCGAACCCGCGCCCGTTACAGCACGCAGACACGAAAACTGCTGGCCTGCGATGCTTACCACTACTCGGCCATCCGGGCCCCATCCTTCAAAGTCCTAACGTTGCGTACGATGTCGCCCCTAAACGGTTGCGATTTGGGTGCCTTATTCCAGGTGTTGGCTCGATCAACCAGAGACTGTGATTCTAAAATACGACGCCAGTCGTCAATAGCCCTCGTGTAGCTCTAGATGCGACGATGCTATTCAAAACCTAAACCTCAAACTCTCCCAATATCACAATACAATTTAACAGCCACTATCATTGTTATCCACTACATTTGTTTTTACATTGTTTGTGTCACGTTGACACCAACACCAAACGCCTTCCGTTTTTCACTTTTAGACTCGTAATAGTAGAGATAATGAGATATGATAAACGTATTGATGCGATGGAATACATATTCGGTTCTTTTTTAAAAAATTAGCTCTTTTGTTAACCTGTTTGTGTTGTTTTAATCCTCATTTAGGGGGACGAAATATTAAATGTTCAGTAGGAATTAAAAACAATTTTTTAATTGTGTTACTATTCTAAACCCCTACTATTTTAAACTGTTTTTATTTTAAATGTTTTTTCTAATTGATTTAAATAATTGCATTTTAAAATTTTCATAGGGGCTCCAATGTCTAAAACTTCATAAAAATTTTTAACTAAATTTTAAAATCTAAAATTAAGTAAAAGGTCTTTTGATGTAAAAATAAATAAATTATAGGAATAGTTTAAAATCAAAATATTCTGATTATAATAATTGTGCTTTAACGCATGTTTTGATATAATTGTAAAGTGTTTTCAATTATTATTTTGCTTGCTTATATTAAACAATTTGGAAGAGTGAAGGGGAAAAACAGATTGATTTCGTAGAGAACTTTCCTCACAGGCGATTTTGGCGATGATAGCGAGTAATCGCCTAAACTGGTGTGAGGAAACCAGTTTCTACCTACCGTCGAGATTCACACGCGATGCACGATTCCGACGCTTGGACCAAGCGAAGAAAAAAGAGAGGAAACCGGTTTCTGTCGCCAATATCCGCCAAAGCAGACACAATTACGGGAAGACTCCTAATAAATCAATCGGTATTCTTCCCCTGTACTCCTCAATTATATTTTCTTGCTTGATGTTTAAAAGAGCAGGTAAATAAAATATATATAGGTTATCCTTTACTCCACATCCCCGTATGATAAGTTCATCAGCTGCGTTTCTAAAGGCTCAGAATTTGTAGTGGTGAAGCAACACAAATGTTTAAACGAGAATATATCCGCCCTCTTTTTACTCCACGAGAGTGAATCAGAGTGTTTGACACACAACATGTCAGATTAACTACCCTATTTAGTCTTTATAGTATTTGCAAATTGATATTATGAGATAGTGAACTTAGAGGCACTCGATACCGGCTCTACTTACGAAGGCAGAGTCCCTGACAATTGTGAACTCACGAGAGTGAATCAGTGTTGTTTTAAACTCATAAATGTCATTTAATTTGAACTCCATTTAGTCTTTATGGAATTTACCAACTTGATATAAGAAGTTGACTTAACTTAAAGGCACTAGATACCGGCTCACATTTACGAAGGCATCAGGTCCTGAACAATTGTGACTCACGAGAGTGAATCAGAGTTGTTTGACTCATTTATGTCAATTAACTACTCCGTTTAGTCTTTATGAAATTTACCAATTGATATAAGGAGTTGACTTAAAGGCACTAAGATACCGGCTCTACTTCTAGGCAGAGTCGTGACAGTCTTGGTGCGTGGATATGGCAACCCGCGTTCACCAAGGTTTTAAACATGGCTAATGAGTTTTCAGATCGCTATTGTCTGTAGGTCAATTAATTTTCGCCAAAATGGTTACTGATTGTTCAAAATGAATGCTTACTACCGAAATATGATTTTTGAAATCTTATATTAATAAATCAAAAATTTTAATTTAAACTCTTGCAGTGAAACAAGTTTATCTTTTCTGACTATTTGTTTCCCTTAAAAAGAGAAATTCGACAAAAAAGACAGACACAGGAATAATATTTACTGTCACAAAAGAGAAAGGAAAGTACACCCAGGGCGATGGCGGAATCGAACCCGAATTCGTTACAGTGTGGCAGACTTGCTAGCGTAGTGGTCCAAACCACTCGGGCCATCCGCCCCCTTTCCCATAGTCACAACTAAGATATGGGGTTCAGATCGTTCCATTGACGACCATTATGGATAATGATAAATTTCAGTTTGAAAAACGTGCCGGACCCTATATCTTAGTTATACATTGGAGAAAGTGATTTCAGTTACCAGACCCTTCATAATAATAAAGTTTTTACTTTGTATGGGTAATGTCTGTACACATTACACAACCTTAGTTGTAATCACTAAAGCAAACTTCATGAAAAAATATATATTGTTACAGTTAAAAAAAAGTGTCACATCAATTTATGTCAACCATTTTTTTTATCACTCTCCATTACGTTGTACAAATAAGTTTCCTGTTTGGTTAACAAATACAAAAGCAACCCCCCCCTATGCAAATTTGCCTTGTGTTTTTAAAAGGCGTGTTTCAAGGTTGGCTCGTATAGCATTGTTTTATGTTTCGATACTGTTTGAAAGAAGGAAAAACTTTGTATATGTAACCAGTAACCCAATGATCCCCCGACAACATAATTGTGTACATTTTGCATTGTTTAAGTTAGGTTAGGTAGAAATACCCTCGCACAAGAGCTACATAAGAGGCTATTGGAGATAGATGTCGTAATGTAGAACCACAGAACAAGTGACGAGCCGACACCTCTTCGTATAAGTAATTTAACCCTCTAATGCATACAGTTACCGTTTGGTAACAAGTAACATAATCCACTTTATTCTATTAAATTAAACTCCTCCAAGACAAATCTGTTTTTTCATCTATTACATTTCATTTTAAAGTTTTAGTTACTAAAAATCCTCATTGATGACAGTAGTAAAAGTGTATTCAAAATTAAAGAGTGAGGTTATTAACTTTTTTTTATTTGGGTGAAATTACGTTTTTTGGCAGTATTCAAAGAATAATAATATTAGTACTTAAATACTAATAAATTGTTTTGAAAAATTAATCATAAAGTGAGTTAAAAAGGGTCATTTTGAAATATTTTTAGTAGTTTTCTAGTCATTATTATCAAAATTGGAATTTTGTAGTTGGTTTTTGTCATATGGAAATTTTTTTAAAAATTGAAATTATTTAAATTCTAATGCAGTTAAATTTTTTTTAAGTATTTTTTTTTTTTCCCATAATGTGTGAGTATTGAAGATACATATATATTTTTTTAGGATGAAAATAAAAATTCATGCATTAGAGGGTTAATGCGAAGGTATCTTATTTATCCTTTATAAAAGAGAAAATAAAGAATTTTATAAATACAAAATATATTGGCCATTAAAACTAATTTGGTAGGAGCGTGGATTTGTTTGGGAAAAGAAGGCAATGCTTGACGTAACTGTGACGTCACTATAGCGTGACCGTTTCAGTTGTCCATTTATATTTAATTGTCAAGTAGTAAGAATTAGTTAACAGCTGCGTTTGAGTGTGTGTTCAAAGCCCCTATAACTTGTTTTGAATTTTAAACACGATTCTAAATTCTATTGTGTGTATTTTTTAATGTCAGTAAAAATGATGTTTTTAAGTATAATTTCAATATCAATGTCAAACAGTTTTTAAAAACAAAACTTTTCGAAACTGAAACACGAAAATTGAATACGTTCAAGTTGATAAGTAAGTTTCAAGTTTCAAACAGCCAGCTCTTTTCACAAATTTGTTTCCAAATTGTGTTTGGAAAGCAATCAGGACAAGATATTGCGATCAAAGCTCCTATAGCTTAGTCTAGCTGATTAACTTACAGAGTATGTCCATACTGGTATCAATTTTAAATGCTTATACAAAAAATTTATTGAAAGGCACTTGTTTAATAAGGTTTTGATTATCTTAGACAACCATCATAAATTTTTTCTATGAAGTTTAGCTATAACCAAACGAACATATTTTAAATTTCTGTTTAATACAAATTTAATGAATGAAGTTTAACGATATCTTAATCAATAAACTTTGTATTCTTAATATAGTTTTTCATGATTTTTCAATTGAACTAAAAATAAAATTATATATCTAAACTAAAAATAAAAAAAATTTCTGCGTGCTGTAACGGGTGCGGGTGCAATTCCCGCCTTCGCCTTGGGTGTGCTTTAGTTAGATGTATGTCTTACTTGACGAAGGCTTATAGCGGGTCTCTGATTAAGCACACAGCCGTAAATATATATGTTAGCTTGGGGGGGCTGGGGGTGGGGGGGGATCCCCATCCCATCTTGCTTCTTTTTGTAATCATTAGACCATGCCCCCCAAAAAAAGTAAATATAGCAATGATTTTTTCGACTCATTTATGCAGTAGTGAGTGATGATCTGTATAGTTAATGGTAAAAAGAACGAAAAAATCTATGAATCTATGAATGAATTGTAAAGTATGGAAATAGTTAACTTTAAACTTTTCATTAAAATTAGTAAATATATAGGGCAATAGCGAAATCGATTTAACTGTATCAGTATAGCGGTTGAAAAATGGAATCCATCTAAGTAAACCAAAAAGTATGACAATGAAAATACTGCATTTCATATTATATACTGTATAAAAATACATACGTGAAGATTCCTAGGCTAAGTAAAATTTTTGAAATCAGAGGTCAACCCAATAAAAAATAATTTTGCTGTCACAAAGTTACTTCGACTGTATTGAAATTTTTTGAAAAAGTTTTTTACATGAGATAAATGTAGCTGGCACGCACAGAGATCTATAATTATGCGAACTTTCAATAAACTAATTTTAAACAAAATATTCAAACCAATTTCAAACATTGGAATTATAGATCTTGTCAGCCAGCTACATTTATCATACATAAAAAAAAGTTTTTAAAATATTCAATAAAGCAGGACTAAGTGTGGATTTAGAAAATTGTTTTTTTCCATTGGATTAACACGAACACATTTCGGGCATGAATACTCACTAACCAAAGCTAGCCCAAATAACCAATTCCCCCCTTAAAAACTAAAATAAATTCGAGAAGAAATGTCTTTGGATATACTGACATGTTTTGAAAAGAAGTTCTGAATGAACCAACGGCAACTAAAGAAATCTCTGTTGGACACTGAAGACAGACAGAAAACGAAAAAATGAAGATATCATAGAAATAGAGGAAAAACCAAGACATATATTAATATGTCTTTTTAGTTTAAAAATTCTTATAGAATAAAAAAAAACAGCTAACTATATGATTCATAAATAATTAATAAATAGTCATATTCGATTTTCAAGTGACTTATTCTCAAATCATATCAAAAATTCAATCCCAAGTTTTTGACAAATACCGAAAAAATTTTTTCCCTTTATATACCTACCGTTCTAAAGTAAAAATAATCCAAAACATATCAAAGTCACCGTATAAAAATAGTGTAATAGTAAAAAATATTCGAAAAATATTTGAGAAATTCTCCAATAGCGGGTCCGCTTTTATGCTCTGTACGTGGGAATATTTCGATACGTGACTCCATTTCTAAATGGAAGATTCTTTTGCTTCTAGAACATGACAAACACGTGTTAAGTTTACAAAGTGGGAGTATATTTTGTTGTTTTCTTGCGTAATTATTAATACTTATTAATTTTATTATCTTGTAGACAATGAGAAGAAATTGCCTCTCTAAGGAATAATTCTTCAAAGGCTATTTGTAGAAAAATAGTCTAAAATTCTCGACTTTTCTGCTGTAGCAACATCAACCCATTAGCGTTTTCTTTTCCAACTGTCTTCTTAATTTTCATCATTACTAGTATTAATATAATTTTTAATTATTATAGTATTGTGTTATAAAAACCTTATTATTAATGTTATTAAATATTTTTAATTTTTATTTTTTAAAAATCCTATTTTGAATTTTGATAATATTCGAAGGATTTCAAAGGAGAGCATAAAGGGGAAGGAGGAAGAGGCAATTCAGTTGGCACTAAATTGCCTTCGTGGTGAAAGAAAGATTTTAATACTCCCACATAAGTTTAAATCGATAAATATGGACAATTACCTTATTACGAATATTGCGCGCACCCGCTTGGTGATTTCAGGCAAAAAACGGATTTAATGAAAATTTAAATATTCTTAACAAAAAAAAATTCAAACAAAAGTTTGAAAAATTACGTAAACAAAATCATGCGATACCTTTATTTCAAGTTACATAGATGAATGGAATAAATATTATTTTAAAAAAAAAACTTTTTGTCTTTTATAAACAAGTCTTTTTCCTACTATAAGTTCAACGAAAATTTAAAATTAACAAGAAAAATATAAAAGCATTTAAAATTAACAGGATTTTTCAACATTATTTTAAATGTCAATTCAGTTTCAAATTGTTTTCTACGTATAATCATTTTTTTCTGGTGAACTAAACATATTTTGACGTTGAACGCGTTTCATAATCATATTTTAATTCCGAAATTCGAAGTTATAATCTCATGGATTGATTCCAGAATTTGTAGTATTGGCGTCATCCTACTACGGATTTGAATTTCGATGAAAAAGTATTTGTGTTTGAGAATCAACTCGTCATAAAGAAATCAAAATATTTAGAGTTTTAAATGCTTAGCATTAAATGTATATGCCTTTATTGCGGACAAAATTAAGTAGTTAATTTTCTATATTTAAGTTTCTTTAATCAAAGAGTCCATCAATGACAATAATAATACATAATTAAGTTTTTTAATCAACCAACTATTTAAATTCTCAATATAACCTTGAAAGGATAAGGTCTCCAAATCCCTTCTTTCTTTATTCTGCGTTTTTAAGAGCACCTTGTTCAGCAATTGTCTAGAAACGAGTTTTGATGACGTTCGCACATACGCAGAAAACGGTTCAATAAATATTTTATTTATATCATACTAGCCTGTAATTAAAACAAACACACGGCTGTAAAAGGTACTCAAGACGATAATTTTTAGAGCCTGAAAACTAAAATAACATGTGATAGTAAAAATATTCCCGATAAGATAACAAAGAAGTTCTTAAAGGAAACCTAAAATAGCGCTACTTTCATTCCTGTTACTTAAATAACTTACTAAATTCTTATCTTGAACGCAAACTAGGTATCGGTAACAGGTAAGTGACATCAAACAAATCGACTACGTTTTTTTTCCGACCTTTTAAAATGTCTAAAATAAATTTCACTGAGCACAGCAATCTAACTAGAACACGAGGCATCGTTCACCTAAACACAGCACGTAAACACAGCTTGTATTTGCAGTTATAAATAAATATTTTAAATTTTCGTAGCAGAAACAAAAAACCAAAGCAGCAACTCACTCTTCCAATAAACATTTACTTGCTAAATTCCGGTGGCTAGTTTTCCATTTATTTTATTTGCGCGAGCTAATTAAATAATTATTATATAAAATCGTTTGCAAAGAATTTTATATTTCAAAGAAATAAATATGATAAATGATTCCTCGCTTATTAAATAGAATGAAAAGCAATTTTTATAGCGAACAACATACGCGCGAAGATCTCCGTAGTGAAAGTATATATTTTGACAAGTCATCTTAAATTGATCTATGTCTCAAAAATAAATTTATTTTAATTTATTGGTGTCTAAAAGAATTTAGTTGTTTTCCTCAAGCAAATTGTTGCGCATGGCAATGGTGAAGAGTTAATTCTAATAACAAGAAGTTTCTAAAAGAACTAAAATAGCCTACTTTCCTGTTACTTAAATACTTACTAAAATTCCGTATCTAGAAAAAGAACTAGGATTTTACAGTAAGTGACAGATCAACAACCGTATACTACATTAAATTTTATATACAGACGAGAATAAAATTTCACTAACCACAGCATCTAGCTATAATTTCAACTTCGTAAAGCCCATTATTTTTTCATTTATTTTCTATCACCACAAAATTCAAATATTACTTTATCGTCCGCATGATATATTTTGCATTATAAATATAATATTTAATTTTCGTAGAAAAAAAAACCCATAAAAACTATGTCCAAAATGCACTTTAAAATAATAAATGTAAATAAACACGTAGGTTGTAACAGAATCTGTCACTATAACCTGCTTCCAAACAACAGTTGTGTTTAACAGGTAAAAAGGCGCCAAACACAGCATTAATTCTATATTAAACATTTACCAGCTAAATTCAGCTAGTTTCATTTATTTTATTTCGAGAATTAAATAATTATTACTTAAATCGTTTGCAAAAAATTATATTTCAAAGAATAAATATGTTATATTTTTCTCTTTTAAATAGAATGAAAACATTGCTTGCCTACATACAGAATCTTGAAGTGAAATATATTTGACGTCTTTCAAACTGATCGATGTCGCAAAAATAAATTTATTTTAATTCATTGTCTAAAAGAATTAAAGTTTCTCAAGCGATTGTTGCCATGGCAATGGTGATTTATTTCTAATAAAATGGCTTCCTATGCTTTTTAAATGAGCATTAAATGTTAAAGTTTTTTAAGTAATTGAAGTAGTACTTAGAATTCGAATTCTTTTCTGAAATTTTCAATATATTCTCATTTGGATACGCTGAATTTTTTGACGTATATCACTTTTCCGTAGCATTTGTAGTTAAATTCAGCGATTAAAATTACTCTAAATTGAATTTCAATGCTAATTCAATGCGAAATTCGTCGTCAAATAGTAGATTTATGTCCGTCCTATCGTTCAGACAGACGGACAAAAAGTATGAAAGTTGGGTGTCTGAGGTTATACCTTTCCAATAAAAAAATAATTTTTAAGATCGGATTGATAGAACTGATTTTGGAAGGGGGGTACGGACAGACGGACAGACGGACGGACAGACAGACAGACGGACGGACGGACGGACATCGACCGCATGTCAATACCTACTTTTTTATTTTTTTAATTCTTCGAATTAAAAAAAAAGAAAAGTAGGCTAAAAATGGCTTCCTATGCTTTTTAAATGAGCATTAAACTTTGCAGTTTTTTAAATAATTGATGTACTTAGAATTCGAATTCTTTTCTGAAATTTTCAATGTATTCTCCTTTCGATGCGCTGAATTTTTTGACGGATCTCACTTGCCCGCAGCATCTGTAGTTAAATTCAGCGATTTAAATGATCGAAATTGAATTACAATGCTAATTCAATGGGAAATTCGTCAACAAATAGTAGATTTATGTCCGTCCGATCGTACAGACAGACGGACAAAAAGTATGAAAGTTGGATCTCTGAGGTCATAGCTTTCTAACAAAAAAAGAATTTTTAAGATCGGATGGATAGAACCGATTTTGAAAGGGGGGTACGGACAGACGGACGGACGGACAGACAGACGGACGGACATCGACCGCATGTCAATACCTACTTTTCTATTTTTTTTAATACTTCGAATTAAAAAAAAAAGAAAAGTAGGCTAAAAATGTCAGTAGACATAGAAGGAACATACAAAGATTTTTGAGAGTAAGACAATGTCACGACGCTTCTTAGGATGTTACGTTGGTGACTGCAACAGGTGTCATTGTTCCTC